>CM031241.1:453525244-453895244 GCA_018340775.1 Taxus wallichiana var. yunnanensis | reverse complement strand
AGTTTTATTGAGCCCATATTGAGTATGTTGTGATTATGGAAAATGAATGGATGGGAAAAGTATAGGATGGAATCAACTCAATTGTTTTTAAGATTAAAATCCATCATGAATGCTAAGGAGAAATATTCTATAGAGAGTTTCTTCAAGGAATTGCATTTGATATGCATTAATAGGTGGAGCAAAATGACCAATACATTGCATTTTCTTGATTTCTCCTTGAATCCTAAATAATATGGTGCAAATATTTTTATTTTTCTAGGAGGGTCCTACCATACAAGGATATTGGGGCTAGGGAGGCGTATAATGTGGAACTCTATAAACTTTTCCTAGATCTAGAAGTATATGACATAGTTATAGGAGATCTAGGGACTTTTAAAGACCTCTACTAGTAAATCTCTTGGTGATACTCATGAGACATACATGAAGAAATCTCATATGTGGTTGTGCCTTCATGAGAAAGTAGCACCCCATCTCTAGCTATTTGCAATAAAAATATTATCACAAGTAAGAATTTATTTAATATTTTTGACTCTCTTTTCAACCTTTTTGTATTAACTTATATCTTTAAAAAATCACTTGAATTTATGGCTTATCAAAATAGATTGTAAGATCCTCTTTAATTGAGAGGAAAACTTTATCAACAATGAAGTGCAACAAGATAATAATGAAAATACATAGTATTTTGTTTACAAGTATTATAGCCTACATATTATAAAACACAAGAAAAATATTAAAAGAAAGGGATAAGAATGTGTTGGAACACCAACTTAGAGAATTATAACACAAGGATATTTTGATTTTCCACCTTAGTTTTCTTGATACAAACTTACAAAAAATTTACCCACAACCAATATAGCGTAGCTAGAGAGTGGCACTACCACTACTTGTGGTTCTAATGAACCATATGGTGATGCTGATGAAGACATTGAAGTGGATTATGAATGCTGATTTGTTTTGAATTTTTGTATTCAATGTAACATCTGAATTTTGTTGCTAAGTTAATAATGATCTAAGTTCCACCAATGAATATAATGACATTTGGTATCAAATTATGATATTATTTGTATGTTTTATTGTTATTTTCAAATATATTGTTTACTTTACGCATAATGTGTGATTAATTTTGTGTGTATGTATATGTGTGTTATATGTATGTATGTATATACACACTCATATGGCTATATCCAAAATGGTATGGACGAGGGAAAAAAGTATCATACTATCATGTCCAATTCTTATTAATTATTGATGAGTGATAATTATTGAAGGAGCTAAGTCAAATGATGTAAGTGCCCAAATAAGGCGAGTAAAGGAAATAGGATAGACATCACATTTTTAACAATCACATAAAAGTATGAGAATTATGAAAGTCATATAAATAAGAAACACTTGAATAAGAACTTGCATCAATAAATCTTTGTGAGAGGTTTCACGATCACTCCCTTGAGCAACTTGCTCTATAATTTTTGAATTATATAGCATGTGTAACAATTCTAACACAAAAATATCCCTCATACATTCTAAGAATTCCAAATAAAAATATGTGCAAAAATAACAAACATAGAATAGATAGGCTCAAAATACCAACATAATTTATGCATATAAAACTATGTAAATATAATTTTTGTACACAAACAAACTACATATGGATGAAATTAAATTGATTTCTTGAATTTACCACTTTTGGTGGACTTAAGATTACACATGAACTTGGATGTTCAATGTATCATAGAATTTAGTTTATTGCCATTATGTTTGTGGAATTTAGCTATGGAAGACTATGATGTTAGGATCGAGGGTATAAACTAGAAAATTAAGTATTTATTAACCAAACATTATAATAAAAATAAACATGAAATAAAATGCAATACAATAAATTATACAGAGGTAATATTTAACATGGAAAATCCCCGAGGGGTAACAACCACGGAATAAAGATATTTTCATTAACTAAAAAATAATTACAATTTAGTAAATATCCTTCCCTCACTTCTCTCCCCATTCACCCTAATTGAATAACCGATATGACATATAGCCATATTTATTTGACCCCAAGGGTCACAAGCAATATCATGACATGGTGCAATTAAGAGCACCACGATTTAATATAAATTGTTTGATTCATAACCAATTAGACATAAATAACTAATTTTCTACTAAATAATTTTTTTGATGGATAAACACTTTTGACCAAAGCTATGAACCAGATTACAACACCAAGGAGAAACCATAAGAAAACCAACTATCCAAATGCAACATGCTAGAAACAAAACCAAACTAACAAAAGAAAGGCATGATTAAACCCTCACTGTTACCACTCTTTATTCGAAGAATAATAGTTGAGAAAATTTGCATATCGCCACTTTTTTTCCCTTTTTCTTTTTGACCTCATGCCATTTGTATTGATAAGAAGCTACCACCAACATGAGATTGTTGGAGGGGTCCAGATTTTGTTCCTGATCTGAATCCAATTTTTCTGATTTATCGGATTCATGACCCCTCTTCATGCCACCTATAACTACCCTATTTTATTCTTCCCTGTTCGAGGGGACCATGTTGACTAAACTCTTAGCACCATTCCTTGAATTTGTTGGATGAGCCTCTCTAGAGACCTTCTTATGATATGATTTATGTGTTGTTCTTGGAAGAGGATTGTTCTAGCCTCCTTTGTTTGATGAACTCTTTCTTCATAGATTCTTCTTATTTTGCGGGAATTTTGGTTGCAAATTCCCCATAGTTTGACAAACACAACACTTGAATGTTATGTTTTCATAGTCCATGATCTAACCATGCTAGAAATTCCCCAATTTAAAAATAATCCTATCAGGTTGTCCCTTTCTTAAGTCAAACTTTGTCTACATTCTAGCATAAGTGTGAAGACCCATAGCCTCCCTGGCTTGATCCACCTTTAAGAATTCACCCAAAGCATTACCGATGTCCTTAAGTGCATACTAAAAATGCAACGGGAGATTCGGGAGGTGAACCCACACAGAATTTTTGTGACGTAAAGGTATTTGGGTCGATTTTTTGGAACCAATGCATGATAAATAATCCCGCACTTTTCTAGAACCATGACCATCCGATAATCATGTTTCATATTCTTCTACCTCCTTAAGATGTGCTACAAAGAAACCCTTGGAGTAGAAGGATACTTAGAAGTAGTTTTTAGACCGCTTTTAGAAATCCAAAGTGAAAGGGCAGATGAAGATGACCACAAACCATTGAATCTTCCAATGACAACAAGTCTGGGACAGGATTAAAGGCGAGCCAAAATCTTTAGGTTATCCAAACTCAAGTGAGGAGCCTCTTCTACTAGGTCCATGATGTATGTCGTCTTAGCCAAAGGATCTGGGAAATTTTTATTCATGCCGCTTCTTTAAACAAAGCAACATTGGGCATCATTGCCTTGGTGGATGATGCACTCCCACCAGGATTTCCATTAATAGTAATGCCCCTAACCGAGTAAGCCACATTTTTCTCGTCATTCACAATCGAGGGGTTATCTCTATTGGTGATAATAGAGGGACTGAAAAATTGAGGGGTTTGAGACACTTAGCTAGGACTAAGAAGTCCTTCGGCATCCATGAGTTTTATACATTCTAACCTGTCTTATTGGCTTAGGGAAAGAAAACCCGAATTGTTATCAAGTCCTTTCTTCTCTATTTGGATATCCAAACCGTGAGTGGCGCCCTCCCCTACATATTGGTGTCACCATTAGGGTTTCATGTTGTTTCCTTCACTCCCATCATTTTTTCTTCCAATCGCTCAATCCAAGATGTCGGGATCTTCAATATTTAGTCTTGCACTTAGTTTATATTAAATAATTAAGAACATAACTATTCTTAATTATTTAATTATAAACTAAGGTTTATAGGCACTAAATATTACGTTCTAAAACCCCACCTTAATATTAATTCGGGAACCATATGCTAACAATACTTGTTTATACAACATGATTCACAAATCCATAAACCATAGTGAAGTTTTAGGATAGAATATTACCTTTGAAGGATTTATACACCTTCATCATGTTAAAATTACCTTTTGGTATAAAATAATTGGGAATCCATAAAACAATAGTGAATGATTTCGGCTAAGCATGATTTGTGAGAATACATCTCACAGTTTATCATGGAATATATCTCAACTAGCATCTCTAGGTGTCTTTTATTACGCAAGGACATGCTTTACAAATAGATGCAACACACCTGGGATCAGCATACACTATAAACTTAGAGTGACATGTGTATAAAGATCATAGTGATATTTTACAATGCTTTATAATTGGAGAAAAATTATAGAGGAGAAGGAGATATCAACGGGTCAGCCATTAGAGGTGACATCGCATGCACACTTCCCTTAATGGAAAATTTGAAAGGCCAAGTATTGCATAGAACTTACAGTAACTTTACGACACACAATTATTTGTAAACATATCTAAAACTTGATCTTCATTTGAGCAAGTACTAAAGATTTATATCACTTTGCAGAGAATATTCTCTTCGACAACATGCATATGAAGCTCTATATGCTTCTTTCTTCAATGTTGAACTTGATTCTTAGCAAGAGAAAAACAACTACGACTATCACATAGAAGAGGAGTACTTCCTTTAACTTCCATGTGCATCTCTTTAAATTTCCACTTTATCCACATGGTTTCTTTTAATGCTTCCATTGCACTTCTATGCTCGACTCGGTATAAGAAATGGAGACTATTGTTGCATTTTAATATTCTAAGTAATGGAACATATACTAAAAACTTGAACACATGTCCAGTTATATATCTAACATAACATCAACATGGTTAGAGTCGTAATAAGCATAATATAAATCATTATTGATTTCACTTCGAACCATCTATAAAACTTACATTGATAGGTTTAAAAAAAAAGTATAACAACTTAAATAACAATATGGCAATACACATACTAACTAATCATGTTATATTATCAATATGTTGAGTAATTTCAACATATTAATCTTAGTAAAATATATATTAGATGCAATCAATATTGGACGTCTCCAATACAAACACAAAGGCGTCCCCAAGTGTCATTTGATATGCATATAATAATATTTTTAGTAATCAAAGATTAATTTAATCAAATTAAAAGAGAATATATAATTCATATATGTTTTCTATAAAGACTTTCTTGCCTCAATGAAAAATTCAATATAACATCATCTATTGATACTTCTTGCATACACAAAGGTGAGGTTTTATTCATAGAAGTTCTTGAGCACATGATTAGGGTGTGGGGGTCTGGGGTGAGAGTCCCTCACAGGTCGAGGGCAGCTCTCCTCACGGGGTCTGGGCAGTGCCCCTAGACACCAAGCATAATTTATATATTACCCTCCTTTGAAATTGGAAAAAATAAACTCTTTGTTTGTAAAAACCATGATTATTATGACAACTTCTATGACCAACTTTTTTGATTAAAAAAATTAGGTTTTACGGAGGAAAAACATTGAAAAAAGAGTTTAGAAATAATCCCCATGTCATTCAAGTGCATATGTCGGTTATATTTTTCCTTTTTCACATCAAAATTTGTCTTGTCAAATGAATACTGCAAAAAAACATATTAGTTTGATAATAATGCAAATTCATTGAAATGAAAGTGAATTTTATTTAAGTTTTACATGAAAAAATGATGACTTAATTGTTGTGTCGTAGAATTTATTTATTTATTTTCAATTATTAAAAATATAATTAAATGAGAAATTTTAGATAAGGAAAAAAATTAATTAATTAATTTAATAATTTGATTAAAAATAAAATCAATATAAAATGCATCTCTATAAAAAAATTGGAGTGTAGCTCTTATGAGGGGTTATAATTACTAGTTTAGCATGGCCAATTTGGTTTTGCCAACTCAACAAGTTGAGTTAATTGACTAATGCTTTCAAGCAAGGTGAGCTCACTAATATTCCAATTGCTAACATGTAATTTAAAGAAAAATCGAAAGTTGCTTAGATCAAGCCCATGGGCGACACAAGACCGAGTCTATTTCGAGTTCTTAAGCGAGCAAACACAAATGCCAAGATAAGTGCCCACTCATTAGGTTATCAAACAAAATTCTCAATGCATGACTAAATCCACACTTATTATAATGGTCATGGGTTATAAACCTCATAATTACTCGTCACATATGAGATATAGGACTAAATTCCTATTTAATTTTTTTTTGAAATTAGGAAATGAAAACCATCACAATGAATCTTAATCTTTCACTCACTAGCCTTTAATATTTCACAGTAACGGGAAATACTAATCACTAGAAGATATTATTTTTACCCATTTCAAACAAACTCATCAACGAAAGTTTAGGTGCTCTTCAAAACCAAAGCGTAACACATCCTAAATGACCTTTCGGACTGTTTTTTCCTTACATAATCATACAAGCAAGTTTTATCCAACATTAACCACGTTGAAACCCCAAGTAACATTGCAAATTTTGAAGTAATTAGATCGTTGCAACGAATGTAAAATTATGAGCTCTATTTTACTAGTAGGGTTCGTCAGACTCTCATAAAAAAATTTAAAAATATTTTGGGGAACTGTGCTAAATGGAGCTCTCACTAATAGCCATCCTAAAAATCAATACCATTATGGGTTAAATCATCCCTGCACACAAAGATAAATCTATAATGGAGCTCACAAAAAAATTCTGAAGAACACCTCACCAAGATTCAAACCTATGACCAAGTAAGCTTCCCTCAAACAACTTTATCACCATCGTAATTTTGAAAAGGGTAAAATACGTGACTATGAAGTTAAATATGTAACCCTACTATCTTCTCATTTTACTACATAAAAATTGGTTGATATGATTTGTATCTAAATCTGAAGCAGGTTCAATTGTCTCGAGAGGAAACTAATATCTACGAGAGGAAACTATGGCCTAAATTCCTTGATATTTCAAACGTTAACAATAAAACTTCAATTAAGTTCGAGCAATGTTTAATAGAAATAATTATGTTAAAATAAAAATTTATTAAACAAGTAAAACTTCCTGAAAAGAATTTACAAGTAATATATTTGATTGTAATTGACGCATGAGAAATTCAAGGCAAACAAGCAGTTTGAACATGAAATTAAGTTCAATTCTGATTGACTAAGGGTGAAGAAAAGGGAAATCTTCTCTTGTATTCCATTCAACTTGAAGAGAAATTGAAATTGGACATCAATCCAATGATTGATTGAATATACAAATTGAAAATTCAATCCAAAAAATCATAATGGTTAGTGTCATGATAATCAATTAAGATAAATCAAGAATAGTGAGAGTAAGGAAGGATTGAGAAAGAATAAATAATAGGCAACCCAAACAAAATAAAATAATTGGATGCACGCATGAGTGAATGATTATTTTTAGGAAACTCTAACTTGGTATTATTTAAACAATCCCAACATTAGACTGTATGCATGTTGAGTTTAGATTTGATTAGACAATTGCTTTTAGGAACATAAACCTTAGCATATATCTAAGTGAATATTATTTTTAACCATGTAACACTTTGAATACACACTTAGGTTTATAAACATGGTAATTTTTACTACTTAGGTTGTTATATAAGATTTAATTAGTCCTATATACATACGTTTAGATAATATATATGGGTTAGAAAAAGGGGCCATGGTATGTGTTATCCAAATAACTCTCCTACTAATTTGGGTAACTTACATACACATTCTAGCTCTAAGTTATTTATTGCAAGGATGCATGCACTCAAGATCACTTGGCATGTTTCTCTTGGTTACTGGCTTTCCCGTGCCCCTCTTTCCTTTCCTCACGCGCCCTTGTGTACTTTCCTTTCTTCCTTTCCACTTCCCTTTTCCTCTTTGTCCCGCTCCTCCTTTACGCCCACCTTTTGTGCATTCACCTTCTTCCTAATCGGTCTCTTCCTGCGTGTGCCTCACACTTGCTCCAATTTAGCTAAGTCCCTAGCCCTCTCGCATGTCGTACCCATTAGTTTGTAATAGTTATGCCTTTACCATGCATTCTATACTCACCAGCTTCTCCTAATGTCCCCGTGTGCACCCTCACGCTCCTTCATTCTATCTTCTTCCCATGCCTCATTCTTTCACCCGCGTGCACTTGTGTGCCCTCCTTTCACCCTTCTATGTCAAATCATTCTCCAACATGTTTGATTGTGCCACACATAACCTATCAAAGTGTTCCAATGGGTCACCGAATCCTTACAACAAACCATTGGGTGACACATGGTAGAAATGACAAAACATTTGCACAGCTTGTCCATCTTTTCAACTTAATCCAAGCATGCCACGTGTCTTTCATGCACCGAATGCTCTGAAAAACATTTGATGATGTATCTCCTATCACAGAGCTCGATCGCCATGTGCGTGGAATTTTCAGAGAGCTACTGACATCATCTACAGTGCTAGATATTCAAATTAAAATTCTTGGTGGATCTGGTAGGTGAGAAGTGGGAAAACATCTTTCTAAGCATTAATGAGAAGATATGATTGCTCCAACCACCTAATTCAATTTGATCTGCCCTCCTTCCTTCTTCAACACACCAAATAGACTTGGGAAGTGCATCTGATAGATTAGCAGATGGATTTATAGGAATTGATTGCCTTTTGTTGGTGGTTGTATTTCAAAATCAGATTTTCCCTCCTTTTTCTCTTCTTTTTCCACAGATTCATCTATAAATGTAAGAGAAAGGCTCATTTTTTATGTTGGACACTCTAGATCCTTACGTATTCTTCTAAGGACTTTATATTTTCTATATTATGAATTACAGACCTCTAGATCTAGCTCTTCGTGTGGATATTAGACTCGTTCGCCATTGTAACATCTCTGTGTATTTTTGAAAGTAATAAAAGTATCATTTTGTGACTATTCTCTATCCTAACGTGTTCTCATTCCTTTTGCATGCCTTTTCTCCTACATTGTGTGTTGGTTGTGTCATTCATGTCCCTTGCAGTTCCTTATTTATTTGTGTTCCATGAAACTGATCTGGTAAATACATTTTAAGTTATGCTACACATGTCTAGCCTTCTTTCACACATTTCCTTTCATTTTCTCTCAGAACAAATAGTTTTCATCCCTATTTTCTGGTGCTATCACCTTTTAGTGTAGGTTTATTTTCATGTTATCCTTCTATCCTTGGTCCCTTGGGATTGTTAGCTTAGTTTTCCCTTCTAGCACTAGGAGAGTAGCAGTAGCGGTAGAAATAGATAGAGGAACATTCCTTCTCTGGAGATCCATCCCAAGCGCGCAAGGTCCCACAACTTGGGGATGGTTCCATTGTTGTCTCAAACACCTCGATCCTCCTGGATCTGAGATGTGGGTGCACGTTTGAATGACCAACAGCTTTCAGCACACCTAGTGGGAGAAGAATTGAAATCTTACATTTCATATTGCTAAGTTATGGTGTGTGGACTTAGTGTTTGGTCTTTGGAGGATCATTTAAACACATCTCGAGGACTCCCAAACATTCCCGTAAGATGTCCTATTTTAGTAGCTTTGAGAATATTTCATGAGAAGAGTACACACAAGAAAAATCTCAACAAGCTGAAGATTCCTTTGAGTACATCCAACTATCCCCAAGGAGAATTCATTCCATAAAGTCTCGCACACACATCTCCATCTCTAGCATGTCGTGCCCATTCAACTCATCCTCAAAATAGACAACCTACATGGCCCACAATGGTGCATCAACCACCTCCTCCACTCATAAAATTTGCTAACTTCAATGGAGGAAGTCCCCTGGTTCTGGTTGTGCAACATGATATGCCAAATGGCGTGCTCAAAAGTATTCCATACTTTTCGTTGGAGATAATCAAGTCACCCCTCGGGGAGCATATCCAGGATGTAGAAAATGTGTGTTCACTCTACTTGATCATGCATGATGATGTAGAACTTGAGCTACTTGCAGCTTATTTCAAAGATAAAGTGCTTCAATGGTATAAAGGTTCGAGACTTGGATCTATTACCACTTGGGACGAGTGGGAACAGAATCTATGCAATTATTTTGAAGACAAGTTAGATCACTCATCTCTAGCGGAGCAACTAACAACAATAAGGAGGGCACCCTAATGACAGATGACTGATTTCAAAATCAGATTCCAAAAGACTTGGGACAGAATCCCTCTTGTGGTAATACCTATACCCCATCATCTTTTCTTGTATTATCTCGAAGGTGCTTGAATAGTGACATCTCGAGTCATGATTCAATCTATGGGAGGTATTACTTTACCGCTTGTTTATAATATTGCATAGTAAGGGAAGAAAATAGTCTCATTCAAGTAGGAAAGATAGCTCCTAGACCACCTATGCCCTTGTTCCTAGAAATTTCACAAGCACCCCATCCTTCTATGGCCCATGTTCCTACTACCGAGCATAGCACATAACTAGTTTCCTTAATGTCCTACTCTCTCCATAACGAAAGGAAGATGAAGAGTTAAAGGCCTTGATTAGAAATTTATCAAACAAGTTTATATCATTAGAAAAATAATAGGTGCAATCTTATAGATTCATTTCTAATCAAGGCATAACCAAAGAAATCAACCTTGGTGGAATTAATATGGAAACCAAAGATACGTGCCCAACTAGAAAAATGATAGATGGCGTGTTAATACACATCTACCTTTACAATTTGTTCCTCCCACACCTTCTCTTCCAAAGATCCAATGTGATTGACCACTTGATCCAGGTTCGAACAACAAGGCTCAAGAATCGAATGGTGCTTTCCTACAACATGCCTCATATCAACATTATTGTGTCAATGTTGTGCATGCATAAGCCTATATGATCTAGAATGCTTCCACATGTTAGCATTCAACAAGTTCACTAAAGCGAGATAACCTTGAAAGAACAGAAGCTCCTCCAAAAACAAGTTTGATGTTCTTTGGCGATGAAAATTCTATGCAATCAACCAAGCTGCGAATGATACAAACAGACCATGCGCCAAGTTGTGGACAACACAAGATATAAGAAAATAATGCTAGAGTCAAAGTACATGTCACAATTCCATAAACACAAACATATCCTCAAAAGAAAAAGGATGTAGCCAAGGCATCAAGTATCAAAAGCACTCAAATACCTACTCAAGAGGCTCCACGCAAAGCTCCTTCTTAAGTGGCATGCACCCCTCCTTTGGTAGGGAAAGCCTCCACGCCATCTAAATCTCTTTTTCCAAACCTAAACAATCAAGAAAGGATTTTGTTCCCTAAATGCACAAATCAGTGGGTCTTCCATTCAGCATTATGGACTAGATGAAGAGAACAAACATAAATGTCATAATGTGGGATGCCTTGACTATTCCATCCCAATGAGATCCATTGCATGAAGCTCCTGGCACAACCGTGCATTGACTCACCATGTAGAAGCTACACGCTTCCATCAATATCTTCCAAGAAGAGGAGAAGTAAGTAACTAAATTTGTTAAAACCCCACCCTTCTATATTTCCTTGATCATAAGAAAACACTTAGTACATAATTGCATGATTGACTGACTGGGGCACTAGTACCTCGTTATGCCAAAAAGAAAGTTGATGTCCTAGGTCTTGAGTATAACCCCTTGTCTAAAGGATTTTTGCAACTTTATGGTTCAATTGTCACTACCTTAGAGTCATCAAGAATCTTGAGTTAACCCTCCATGCATTTCCAAAACTTACAATAACTCAAGATGTGTGTATAATTGACTTACCTCCTTTGTTTGCCCTATGTCTCATCAAGGAATTTTACTGCTAAAGTGGGTGGTTACTTGTCTTCTTATTGGTCTCATATGTAACTCAAGACAAGGTATGGTACTTGTTTCAACATATAAGTTGAGCCTATATTTTCCTATCATGTAGAGTCATATATTCCATCCCCTATCCAAGCCAATTGTTTAATCCAAGAAGAATGAGCTTCAATTAACGAAGAGAAACCTCTTCCACCCTTTATCCCAGACCTAGTACTTGATGAATGGGTGGAGAGGAACCATAAATTTGATCCATATGCTAAAGAATTAGAATCTTATGAGATTGGGCTTGGTACTTACCGCATTCTAGAAGAAGAAGCCATGGTGCCATGCGCGCTCATGAAAGACATTGTTGAACCTAGTCGTGGAAGTTATACTTTGATGGATCCTGAGGAGAAGAAATGGCATAGGAGTAGGAGTGGTTATAATTTCCCTAAGGATTAGAAATTATTCTTTGTGCATAGGTCAGTAGTTGCCTATGTTCCAACAATGTGGTAGAATATGAGGCATTGATGCATGGTCTATTGATTAATGCAAATAGGAAGGTTAAAATGTTGCAGATCTTTGGGGACACAAAATTGGTTATCCATCAAGTTACCAAAAAGTGTTAGAAAAATAATAATCTTCTCAAAGCTTATAAACATAGAGTTTGGGACCTCCTTGAGAGCTTTGATGCTCTAAATCTCTAGGTGGTGCCGCACAGTAAAATGAACAAGGAAGTTGATCAAATGGCAGCGCTTCGGTTCACAATTCTCTCCCATGGAGGAATTTGTTAAGGGAAACACCCAGCACATCAAGATGGTGATCAAACCATCAATTCCTGATAATAACACTGGTGACAAGGGTTTGATGCAGTGACGTGCATTGTCTAGTTCATTCAAAATGAGGTTGAGTTCTCATCCAGCATGCAAACTAACTTGCATGACAGCTATGGTTACCAAATGATACGCTTAAAGAAAAAACTTGCCTAAACGGCTAGTTACCTTAGAGAAAATGTTTATCCCTGATGATGAGTTCAAGGGTGAATAAAAGTACATGCACATCGTGCAAGAAGACTGTTCTCCAGTTAATATTGCGTGTGGGAAAGAGTTACTACAAGTAAATTTTGTGCCCCTAAAGAAAAGTAGGCCTTCATCTCTCTACGTCGAGAAATACATTGATATCTTTTCATGGGAGTATGAAGACGTCAAAGGTTTTGATCCAAGTGTTGCTCAACACTCTATCGACCTTGATCCTAGTATTAAGCCATCGATAGAAGTAAGAACCAATCAATCCAAAGATAGAGCCCCTCATGAGAAAGGAGTTATCCAAACTCATCGAGGAAAATATTATTTTTCCCATAAAATACTCTACCTAGGTCACAAATCTAGTTCAAGTATGCAAAAATAATGGTGAAATCGGACTCGTGTTGATTTCAGATATTTGAACAAGGTGTCTTTAAAGGATCATTGGCCTTCAATGGAGCAGATTTTGTAGACTATATGGCTAGCGCGCAAATGTTTTCAATTCTATATGGATATTCAGGATTCAATTAGATCCTAGTCAAGGAGGAGGATTAAATCAAAACAATGTTTACAACCAAATAGGGAACATATGCATATAAGAAAATTCCTTTGGTCTCTGTCAAATGTAGGTGCCGCATTTAACACCATTGACATTGCCTTAAAGGTTACATCAATGAATTCATCTTGGTTTACCTTGATGACATAACAATGATTCTCAAAGTAAAGCGTAGATCATATGGCACATCTCAAGAAAGTATTTGAGATATGTAGAAAATATGGGGTGTCTCTTAACCCCAAGAAGTGGAATTTTACGGTGGTGCAGGGCAAGCTTTGGGCCATGTAGTTTCAAGGATGGCATCACAATTGATCCTAAGTGCATCTCAACCATCCTAGCTCTTTCCTTGCTAACAGATAAGAAGGACTTACAGTCCTTCCTTGGAAAAATCAATTTTGTTAGGAATTTTATTCCTAAATTTGTAGGACTAGTTCATCCCATCACCCTCATGCTCAGGAAGGACACAAATTTCAGATGGACAGCATGAAGGAAAAGAAAGCTTCAACAAGATCAAGCAAGAAATTTCTTGCACGCCA
The DNA here is from genome assembly GCA_018340775.1 of Taxus wallichiana var. yunnanensis. NCBI lineage: Eukaryota > Viridiplantae > Streptophyta > Pinopsida > Cupressales > Taxaceae > Taxus > Taxus wallichiana. The sequence continues at coordinate 453,881,433 of CM031241.1, read as the reverse complement.
ACACTCATCAACCCAAATTACTCAAAGGATTTCATCCTTTATGCTTATGGCGCTGATATGAGTGTTGTTTTCCTAACACAAGAAAATGAAAAAGGGCTAGAACAACTAGTGGATTTCTTCGATTAGATAGCGAAGGATTACAAATTAAAGTACAGTCACATGGAGAAATAGGTCTTTTCCATCATGCGCATGCTCAAGAAATTCAAGAGTATGCTTGCCACCAACCACATCAAGGTGTTAGTATCCCACTCTTCTATCAAAGAATTCATCATGGGAGTAGAAATCAGTGAGAAAAGAGCAAGATGGGTGACCAAGAATCATGGAGTATGATGTGACTATCAAAGCCACAAAGCTAGTAAGAGGTAACGTGCTCTGTAAGAAGATTGCTAAGGATGCACATAATGAACCATAGGCTTCATTATTTATGGATGAGGCCCTCCCACGTGCACAAATTGAGTAGAACACAAAACCTAGACGCGTTCTTGGATGAAGGACATGATCACATTCCTTTCCAAGGGCGCATATCCTCATAGTTTAAACAAAAAAAAGAGAAGACATATAAGGTTACAATATATTCCTTATGTGTTGATTGATGGAATTCTCTTCAGGAAGAATCTTGATGGTGTGCTATTGAGGTGTATCAATGACACACATATTAAAAAGGTGTTAGCATAATTTTACGATGGATTTTCTAGTGGAAACTTCTCTACCAAGACTACAACAATGAAGATCATAATGGCAGGTATCTTTTGGCCAATTTGTTTGCATATGTACACAAATGGGTCATAAAATGCAAAGAATGCACTTTCTTTGTAAGAAAGAAAATATTGGCATCACTTCCCCTCTAACCAATCCATACATATCATCCTTTTGCGCAATGGGGTCTTGACTTCATAGGCATGATCAATACACCTTCAAGCACTAGACACAAGTGGGTGTTGACAACTATAGATTACTTCACCATATGGACAGAAGTTGTCGTACTCAAGGAATCAACCGATTTAGTCATCCTTGACTTTCTTGAGGGCATAGTCACAAGGTTTAGCATTCCTCAAACCATTATTTCTGATAATGCTAAAGCCTTCCTTGGGACCAAAATCACTGATTGGGCTCTAAATTTGGGCATCTGTCTAAAGACTTCTTTCAACTATTATCCCCAAGGTAATGGTTTCATAGAATCAACAAACAAAACCATGATCGGGATCATGAAGCGCACAATGAACATCAGCCAAAGACAGTGGCATACAAAGGTCTCGTGCATGCTTTGGGAAGATAGAATCATAGTTACAAAGGCAATAGGAAATTTTCCTTACAATATTGTTTATGGAAAGGAGGCTACCCTTCCTTTGACACTGGAGTTTAACTCATCGACGCTTACCCAACAAACTGGAATTCGAAGGTGCGGACTAGAGAGAAATCAAAATGGAAAAGCTAGTTAATCTTTAAGAGTCAAGGAATTCTACCATGATCAAGATGAAATAGCATTAGCAAGCAACAAAGAAATGGTTTGACCGAAAGGCTTAGCGTCAAGATTTCAAAGTTGGGGACTTGGTCTACGAAATGGGATGTTGATAGATCTAAACCTAGGTGTCATTCAAAGTTTGATACACTTTGGACTGGCCCATACATCATCAGTTCATGCAAAGAGGCTAACTCTTTCAAGTTGACTCATCTTGATGGAGGTGCGCTACAAATCTCAGTTAATGGGATCTATCTCAAACCCTTCCATTAATTTTTCTACATCACTCTATATATATTAGAGTAGTTTCAATTCCTCTAAGTGTGTTGTACGCACATTGTTTATTTGTATATAGTTCTTTTCGTCTCACATGCCTCTTGCGTGCACTCTTCTGTTGCTCTCTGGATACTGCACTTTCGGTGCAGTTCAAGATTCGAATTGAGTCAAGAAAATACCCTCCAGGTGACTACAGACAGTATCATGATTATATAGCAGAATCCATGCCCAATGGATGCTCCAGCACTTGGTATCTTTCATCTAGAAGCGAGATAAGCCCGAAAGTCTCCAAAACTGTTATCCAAATAACTCTCCTAATAATTTGGGTAACTTACATACTCATTCTAGATCTAAGTTATTTATTGCAAGGTTACACGTGCTCAAGACCACTTGGCATGTTCTCTTGGTTCTAGTTTCCCTGCACCCCTCTTTCCTTTCCTCACACGCCCTTACAAGCTTTATTTTCTTCCCTTCCACTTCCCTTTTCCTCTTTTTCCACTCCTCTTTTGCACCCACATTTTGTGCATTCGCCTTCTTCCTAATCAATTTCTTCCCACGCGTGCCTCACACTTGCTTTGATTTAGCTAAGTCCTTAGCCCTCTCGTGCACCCATTACTTTGTAATAGTTGTGCCTTGATCACGCATTCTCTACTCACAAGTTTTCCTAATTTCCTGTGCACGCTCTGCGCATCTTCCTTCTATATTCTTCTCACGCCTCATTCTTCCACGTGCACACTTGTTTGCCCTCCTTTACACCCTTTTGTGCAAGATCATTCTCTAACATGTTTGGATGTGCCACATGTAACCTATCAAAGCACGCAAATGGGGCACCGAATCTTGAAACAAACCAATGGGTGACACATGGTAGAAACGACAAAACATTTTCACATTTGGTCATCTTTTCAACCAATCTGTGCATACCACATGTCTTTTTGTGTACCAACTACTCCGAAAAAAATTCTAATAGACTTATCTCCCCTTACAGCAGCTCCGATCACCACACACTTGGACTTTTCGAGAGATGTGTTGACATCACTATAGTGCTAGATATTCAAATTCAAATTCTTGGCGGATCTAGTAGGTGAGAAGTGGGAAAACATATTTCTAGGCATTGATGAGCATATCTGATTGCTCCAACCACCTGATTGGATCTCATCTGCCATCCTTCCTTCTTCAACATGCCAAATAGACTTGGGAAGTACACATTAGCAGGTGGATTTGTAGGCATTGATTGCCTCTTGTTGGTGGTTGTATTTAAAAATTATATTTCCTCCCCCCTTATCTTCTTTTTCCATGGATTCATCTATAAATGTAAGAGAAAGGCTCATTTGTTATGTTGCAGACACTGGATCCTTACGTATTCTACTAAGGACTTCATATTTTCTTTATTTACGAGTTACAAACCTTTAGATGTAGCTCTCGCATGTGGATATCAGCCTCCTTCACTATTATAACAAAGCTCTATGCATTTCTAGAAGTAATAGAAGTATCGTTTTTTGTGAATATTATTTATCCTAACGTGTTCATATTCCTTTTGTGTGCCTTTCTCTCGACATTGTGTGTTGTTTGTGCCATTCACGTCCCTTGTAGTTCATTATTTAGTTGTGTTCCATGAAACTGATCTGGTAAATACATTTTAAGTTATGTTACACGTGCCTAGCCTTCTTTCATGCATTTCCTTTCATTTTCACTCAAAACAGATAGTGTTCATCCCTCTTTTATGGTGCTATCACCTTTTAGTGTAGGTTTCCTTTCATGTTATCCTTCTATCCCTGGTCCCTTGGCATTGTTAGCTTAGTTTTCCTTCCAACACTAGGAGTAGCAGTAGTAGTAGAAATAGATAGAGGAATCGGCCTTCTCTCGGAGATCCGTCCCAAGCGCGCAAGGTCCCATAACTTAGGGATGGTTCCATTATTGTCTCAAACACCTCAATCCTCCAGGATATGAGACATGGGTGCACGTTTGAATGACCAATAGTATGTATACTGGTCCACCTTATAAAACTACCTCCAAATTAACCCTTTATTATTAATTTTCAATGGGCCGCTAGAAAAAATCAAATTGCTTTATAATCAAGGACGGTTGTCTCTCTGTGGGAGACCTCCTTGTAAATTGATTTTACTCTAATTTTATACTTTTTCCTCCACATTGTGAAAAACATAGGAAAAAAATAATTCAAATTGCAAAATTACTCAACGAAATGGAGAATGGGCCCGGAGAATGATTTCCACTATAGAGTAAACTTTACAAAAATTCTATACGAGAATAAATGTGAGAGAGTTTTTGTAAGAAAACTGTAAGAAATATTTTAAGAAGGCATATTCATATTACCCCATGGGTTATAATTATACATTAACCACAATGGTGGTTGATAAATTTAATAAATACATTTAACTTATTTAATTACGCATTAGGCAATATTCATGTGAAGTCCTCAACGGGTAAAATATAAAGATAACATATTAAATATTTATTAACCAAACATTATAACACATTTAAACATGAAATAAAATGACTCCCGATTTAATATAAATTGATTAAAAGAAATTATAAAGAGGCAATATTTAATGTGGAAAGTCCCCATAAACTAAGGGTAGAAACTTACGAATAAAGATATTTTCATTAGCCTTCGTAAAGAAACAAAGAAACATATGCTAAATCTCCTTCCTCACTTCTCTCCCAATTCACCCTAGGTGAATATTGATTATTATTATTAATATATTCACCTTCACATTATTATTAATTAATTATTTTAATTAAATTAATTTCACCTCACACCTCACCATGACACCTCACCTGGACCCATTCTAGGGGCACCTGGACCCATTCACATTTAACTCACGATTCGAGTCATCACCCTTCAAATTGATCATCACCCTCAAGCATTGAGTCATCACTGAGTTATAACTCCTAGTGTTGAGTCACTAACTTGACCTAACTAACTAAGACTTCTTCCTAAACCTAACTGGACCTTTCTAAGTTCTTCCTTCCTTCTCTCACGTGAAACTCCACTTTCTAAGTGGAATCAATGAGAAAGCACACCAAATCTGGGAAGATCTACCTATTTTTGGTAAACCTAGACTTTCTTTCACCTTAACTGACGTTGGTTATTCCTCAACCGACGTTGGTCACCTAACCACCATCGGTTCCTTTATATACAACTTTTGCAACCTTTTACCTAGGTTGGTCATTTTAGTTTGGGAGTTCTATTGCATTCAAGCACATGAATCAAAGACTTCAACATCAGATGACGATATACTCAACCATAGGCCCAAGAAAGCATTGATGCTTCATTCCAAGGCATTGGAATATTCACGGGAACACTCTGGGAGAGTATTTACGTGACATTGAACCAAAATCTCTTCACGGATCAACTATTGTCTTCCTTCACCTACCATATCTATGCAAATGCAAGTAAGTATACATGATTTTAATCATATTGTGCTTGCTTAAAGTATAGATTCATTACCTCTTTCATTATACTTTATTTCTTCCTGTATTCCTTTATCCCACTTCTCACCAATCCATCAACCCAACCACCTACGCCTTTTGGCTCTCGTACCTACCCCCTTATGCATTCCTGAGTCTTCTTGGTAATATTACAAACCCAACCACTCTCCCTTCATTCTCTGTGCAATCAGAGAAGCTCAAAACTAATTTTATTAAATTACTACCAAATTTCCCCTACCAACGTCGGTCACCTTAACCATCATCGGTCTCACCTCTTTACCGGCATCGGTCACCAGACCAATATCGGTCACTTGTGTTTTCTTTTAACCTTCACCAAACTACCTCTAACATCAACTAAATCCACCAGACCTTACCAGACACCCATGTGACCTTACCTAACACCCTTGTGACCTTTCCCAACCAGAAACATACCTTTGCCTAATGCTAGATTAGTTTAGTATTTCAATATTTTGCTTAATCTAGTGTGTTGATAATGTTTTGAGATACCTAAATCAAAGTGTTAGCAATAGGACCTTTATTTCTTGTATTTATTTTCATTAATTTGATAAAAATAGTGGATTGATAACCATCTAGGAAGTATCACACTTCCCAGAACTAGAAAATCGCTAGGCAGTCCCTTTGTCATTTTCTATTTAATATCATTTGGTGGTCTTGTTTTGTTTCTTATACAGGTCATTCCTCCTAGCCAAAGGGAATCTCTCACATTCAATCTGATCAACTTCTACAATGCATGCATACCATCTACATAACCACATGTATTCCTCCTTGACCATTACCTTATCTGTTTTATCACATACTTTGAGGTGAAACATTTTGGCATGCCGTGGGACCCATTTGGGTTCTTTTGCATTATTCATTCCTAGGTGAAATCATTGTGTGTCTATTTCCTTTTGAAAGAGTTCACATTAATTTTTCTCCCTTGGAACATTCTTTCTCTTCTATTTGTCTTAGTGACACTCATATTTTGGACTAAAAAGAATGATTCTTTTTATTTTTGTATTGCATTAGTGAAAGACATACTCTTTCCTATTCATCATTGCTCTCATCGAATTTCATTGTGGATTTGGGTCTAAAAATTTGCATATCATTTTTGTGTGTTGCATTTGTAGCTCATTTAAAATTTTGGGCAACCTATATCATTGGAAGTCATGACCTAGTTGATGGTTGATGAATTGAACATAGCTTACACTTTGCACACTTTTTCTCTACACCAAACCACTGAAAATAAATTACTCATTTTCTTAAACAACATCTTACCTGGAAGAAGCTATCAATGATCACATGATCAGAGGATTGACAGTGGGCTCCAAGCTGGTTTCTCTGTCTAGTTATTATCTCAGAGAAAGGATCTCCCTTGCCAAAACTTACCTGAAACTATCCTTAGTTGGATTTTGTAGGGCACCTTTTTCAAACCAAAAACTCTACTCTATTCACAAGTCAGTCCTAAATGGCATAAGCTAGAACATAAAATCTACCACATAGGATTTCATGTTTGTTAGCTTTTGCTTGATCTGTGTTTTGAGGTGTGAGTTTCCTTCTCCATTCTTCTCTCCCTTCACACTCCATAATCATAGTTGGTGTATTCTAACTCTTTTTGAGTGTGTTAGGATCAATCATTTCCATACTCAGGTTTCTAGGTTGGTCTTTTACTTGATCTAAATCACCAAATTCATTTTTTCCATCTTTTCACAAATTTCACATAGTGATCGGTGTCGGTCCAGTGACCATCATCGGTTTACTCATCTCATGTCATCGTTTTTACTTGATCGTTATCATTTTCTATGTTGTTTTGGTCATTTTAACCAAAGTAACATTCATCACATTTTTGTTTTTTTTATGGGATTTCCTCAGTTACCTCACCATATCTTTGTGTCTTTGAAATCATTATCAAAGTCCAGATCTACTTCATTTTCATCATTTATTGCCAAATTTATAAATCCTTTTATTTTCCATAGTGACGATATCGGTCCTTTGACCGGCATCGGTTACCCTCTCATCATGACACATCGGTTACCCAACGGTGTCGGTCTCTGTGTTTTATTTTTCAATTAAAACAATGACCAATTTTCACCTTTAGAACCATTTTCTCCATTCCTTTATGTACTCATGTGTCATTTATAGAGCTCAAATTACTAGGCCTACTATTAGTCACATGGTTTTGACTCGTAGCCAAGCCAACGCCCTCATATTCCATGCTAGCCTTCAGCCACTCCCACCTAGCCCATCACCACCTTCCATTCTATCACCTATGGATCCCAATCAGCCTATTACCATCAATATTACGGTGATGAGGAGTTTGCAAGACTCCTTGATCAAAACCCCTCACTTTACAATATTATTTAGCCCATTCATCCACTCGTGACTCATATGGGAAGCTTATCTATGACATGCCTGTATCCATCCCACCTACACTCTTACACCCACCTTCTACCTCGCCACTACTACCAAGCATTTCCTGACCACTTCCACCTTACCACATGTTGTTTCTCAGCTTGACCCCACCTCATCGATATTTTTCATACCTATGACATCTATCACACCCACGAAGCATTTCATTGCCCCTACGATGTCTACCATTCTTACATCCACCACCCTTAGTACAGGCTTTTCCCATGTCTTCCACTACCCATATACCTATTGTATCCCAGCCACCTTTGGTGTTGGCAGCCCACACTCCCTTCCAAAACCTCATTCTCTCCATCCCCAGTCTCTTCCACCAATCGCTACTAGGGTCTTTACATCCACCCCATCTACATATACCTATCACCAACAACCACCTATTTCCTCTATTGCTTACTCTGGGTACTTTCCCTCAACCTCCATTCCCTCTCATATCCCTTCTTCATCACAATTTTTCATACGTGGCACCACACACACTGGGATGTCATCTACGTTATACCCACCTTATTTACCCCCTCATACCTCAAGGGGCACCCCATCATCACAACCTACCAATGACCTAATCAAAATGATGATGGACAAGATGCAGACATTAGAAGCATCTATCTCAGGCTCACGTAACTCTCTAACATATGATGAGATTTGTAATGAGCCCATTCACCCATCCATTCCTATTCACCATACCCTGCACATTGGGAAATGCCAAAGTTCAACCGATTCAATAGCAAAGAAGATCTGCAACAACACTTGTGGTCTTTTAAACATATGTTACTGATCGCTCATGATGATGTGTTTCTCCTATGGACATTTCCAATGTCATTGATGGGACCCACTTTGGATTGGTATAGTTCTCTACCTAGACACTCCATCCTCTCATTTAACTAGGTAGCTCAAGATTTTCTTGACCACTTTTCTATCAATATTGTCAAGAAAGTCACCATGATTGACTTGTACACCACAGCTAGTATATGAAGCGAATCTATCACATTTTCACTCGATGGCAACGGCACTTGATTAACCAACTCACATTCCAATTACCTCAGACAGAGTTAATAGAGTTGTTTACTAGGGCTTGTGCTTAGACACATCTCACCAACTCTCAGGTCCAAACCTTCCACACCTTTGATGAGGCATTCACTATGGCCGGAAGTTGGAAATCCATGTCATTGAAGAGAAGAAGATATAATTACATAACAAAAACACTACGTTCAAGTCAAATGATATCTCTTCTTCTTCCAAACCCCAAAATACTTATTCTAAAACCAAAAGGGTCTACAATGCGGTCATTTTGAAATATGGCCCATCTCATCCATCTAACCAATCAAAACCTTGTCTAACCTCTCCCCTCCAGACCTTTCAGTTTAGAAGGGAGCAATGAAATATACTCCCATAGGAGAACCCTACTCTGCCATTTTGGAAAAACTCTTAAAATCGGAGCTATTACCCTTCCACCCATCAAACCACATACTGGTTTTGACCCTTCTCATCATCTTGCCACATGGTATAATGAAAATGATTACTATAATTACCATCATGTTTGAGGTCACAATGATGGTAATTGTATCACTTTCAAAAACATTGTCCAAGAAATGTTAGATAAAGGGGGATCTCATCTTGGACAATCCTAATGCACCAGCTAACCAAAACCTTCACATTTTTAGAAGCCATTCCCAAATCACACCCCTCATCCAACCAAACTGGTGATTCCTCAGCTAATGATGGTAATATCCATGAGGTTCATGCCATTTTTGACATCTTACTATCTCCTTCCCACAATTTCCTCCCACTTCATCTATCGAGGAAATTATTACACAAACTCCTTCATCCATGGAGGAGTCCCCTTCATTTTCTCCTCTACCCAAGGAGGAGTCTACCATACATACCAATATAATTGTCCCATTCACTCCCTACCTACTGATGAGAAACCCACAAGTACTTACTCTCCTACCTATGAAAGAGTCTATTTTCCTTCTCCTTCATCAAAAGAAGACCCTATCTCATCCACCTTGCCTCCTCCCCAACATGTGGGAGACCCATAGTAGTGCCTGCCCCTTTGGTGAAGATAATTCTCCACATTGGATTTCAAGGATTGGTTGATTTTCTCTCATCTCTTTTACCCATAGAGTTAGAAGCTAATCACTTCCCTATTTCACATAGGCACCAGATTTATTTATGGGAGTCACTACAAAATCAACATTGGTTCCTTCTACTACCACACCATTCTCACATTTGGTGGACCACTTAGACTATGTGATCATTCCATGCTTTGGGGGTGCCTTCGAATGCCTATTTCAACTCAAATGCAGATGTCATCTATTGATACTTCTACCATTTACCCCAAAGTGTTTGAGGTGAAAAAATCCATCACACCTAAGGTAGTTGTGGTGACATCTTCCACATCACCTTCACCTACACCTACACTTTTACCATTACTTCCACAACCACCTATGCCTAAACCACCTACTCCTTCACCTATACCCAAAACTACCCGTACCTTAGGGGTCATGCCGACACCAAGTCTAGTTCATCCTCTATTAAAATTGATCTAGCTACCACTTCCCAAGTCCATCGCCAAAACTACTCCCCCACCTAAGAGGAGAACCCAACCTCTCAGAGCCCATACACCAGCATCACCTACTACTCCTTTGTCACCTTCGCCACTACCATCTATACTAGGTCCACACCCTTCAACCTTGGTCATGCAACCCCTATTCAAGGAAGGATAAGAACACATCAGCCCACTTCCTCATCACAACTACCTATCTCTCCTGAACTACCTACATGACCCCTGCCTTCATCATTACCTAGGTCCTTTCCACCTCCATAACAACACCCTTTCCAATGCCCTCATTATTACCTATATGATCCCTTCCATATTTCCTCCCACTACCATCTTTACCACACCTCCACTATCACCTTGGTTAACCCATCCCCTTCTTCCATTCTTCCTTCCTTCTTCTTCATCACACTTCTTCATCCATGCCTTTACCCAAGAAGGCTCAACCCAAATCCAATACTCCTCTACCTTCCAAAAGGGTAGGGAAGCCTACACTACCTCCCACAATCAGCTCACTAACTACACCTTTACCCAAGAAGGTGCAACCAAAAAAAAAACCACTCTCATCTACCAAACGAGAGGCCAAACTTACTCCCACACCTATGCCACCATCCAAAACTACTCTCATAGTTTCACATTGTGATCCATTGGTAGGATCTTACCAACATCTGGCTAACCTTTTGGAAACCTCTATCATCACATTACCCCCACTTAGACCTTATGACCCATTAAAACCTAAACCAGGAGGATTTGATGATTCTAAAATTTTTACCTACCATCGTGTGCCAGGACATGATGTTGAAAATTATAAGGCTCTTAAGATTGTTTCTTCTTCACCTATGTCCTCTTGAAGAAAACTTTGACAATGATGATATTTTAGATGAGGACCCCATTCTACCTTCACCTATCTCCACACAACCTCATTCCATACCTATTCAACAATCTCCATCTCCACCTCCACAACCCTTTTACCCTCCTCCACAATTTGAGATCAACATGGTCCACATTAGTGAACTAGCCAAAACCCCACCAAAATGCCAAGTGTGCCCAAATTATTTCACAAGATCATGTTCCTTCACCATTCTATTTCCCTTCATGCCATTACACCTTCCATGACACTCCCTCTCCCTCTCTTCCTCAGATTAACATGATCCAAGTTTCCACATGCACACAAAAGGACAAAGGAAAAGAGAAGATAGATAAACCCTCTTCCGCCACACCACTACCTAACATTTTGTTGGCCCCCATGCCCAAAATCACCATCCGTGGACCAACATTCCTATGTCAAATGGAGTGGCTCATCGCACCATGCTCAGGAAGCTTCACCAATCACCTTTGAAAATGTCCTGTATGACCTTATCCAAACCTCTTGAGTCCCATCATCAGGCTCTCATTGAGATCCTTCAATCTATTGAGGTTCTACCTAATGACCCTACACCTATTGCCTCCCTTATCACCCCTCACCATGTGGCCTCTCTCACCACTTCACCTCCTCCATCTACCCCCTCTGTTACTCACCAAGTGGCCACTCTTAGTTTCTTGGATGATGAGATTGTACCCCTCTAATCGGATGATCAGACCTTGCCCTGTTCATCTTTGTGTATATTGAGAATACACACGTCCGTCATGTTATGATCGATGGGAGGTGCTAACATCAACATCATTTCTTCCCATGCATATCAACAGATGTGCATCCCTTCCAATTGTATGCACCATAACCCGGTTATGTTACATTCATTTAATGATGCCATAACTTCCACCCTCGGAACTATCATTCTCCACATCATCCGTGGGCCCCAGACTATTCTGAATTATTCTACGTATTGGAGGGGAATTCCAATATAATTTTTTCTTGGTTGACCTTGGATTCATGCCATGGGTTGTGTTCCTTCCACCTTACATCGATGTCTAAAATTTGAACATGAAGGACACAACTACACCATTCGGCTGATCCTTCACCATTTAAAACATGTAACATGCTCTACCAACCTAATGATGTCCTTATACCAGTTAAGGCCTCTACCACAAACACCATTGTCCCATCCACAACCTCTAACACCACTCTTTGGCTACTACCTCATCCACCCCTTCTACCACTACACCTCCCATAATCACCTCCACTATGCCTACTACTGCGGCTTCTACCATGGATCCATCAATCAACCCATCTCTAGCACTAACAAATTATTTTTCTCCTTCCCATGCTTTAAGAGATTATTCTATCCCCACCACCCAAATTCCAACTTTGGATCCCTTGGTAGGATGTTTTCCAATGCCTTACCTTGGGGGAGTATCACCTCTATAAGTAAACACTTTCCTTACTCCACAAGAGTATGGAAGCCTCCATCGACATCCACATTACAACCCATGGGTAGGTGAGACATTTTCATATGGTCCGCCTCATCTTCTTACTAATTTGACATATGGGGACTTGATGCTCCTTCACATATGCCTGAACCACTTACCCAAACTCATCCATTTTCATCTGATTTTTGGTACCTAACTAATCATGTCGCTTTTCCACACATTCCTCCATCATTGTGCATGGAAAGGTTTTGGGTTTGGTCTCTATGAACAAAGGATGTCACACCATCATTTCTTACACCACCATAAATACAAAGATCATTGTGGTTTGGGATTTTTGGAAGATTCCTCTTCAAGAAATCCCTGTGTCATCCTCGTAGAGGAAGAGACACCTTCTCCACCTCATTTACCTATGCCACCGACTTCACCTATGGAGTCTATGGATCTAGAATCCATTCCTCAAAACTTTTTTTTCATAAACACCATTTCCTTGGGACTGACCTATCAGCATGATGGTGAGGCTCCCGCTTCTATTCCCTTCCTCTATCTATCCGATCGATGATGATGATACTCCTATAAACATCATTCAATGTCAGGATGATGATTCCATTCTCACTTATTTAGGTGTGGAGGACTCTTACATCCATTGGTCATTACCTTCTGAGATGTAAACCATGTTGAATGAATCGACCATAGAGATCAACATTCACACTCAGGATGACCCTCACATTCTAAAGATAGGCCAATCTTTAGATTCCACTGAGCAAGAAGCTTTTACCTCTTTCCTCAAGACTATAGCAATGATTTTTTTCTTGGTCTTATGTTGATATGCCTAGTATTGACCCAAATATTGTGGTTCACAATATCATAACCATCCCTGATGCCAAACCCATAAAATAGAAACTATGAAAAATGCATCCACACATTTCCCTTCTTGTAAAAGAAGAACTCCAACACCTCCTTTCTATTTCTTTTATTCTACCCATTGATTATCCCCAATGGATTTCCAACATCGTTCTGTCATCAAAAAGTGATAGGGGACTCCACATATGCATGGATTTCCATGACCTCAACCTAGCCTACCCTAAAGATGATTTTCCTCTACCGAGCATTGACCAACTCGTTGATCTCACCGCTGGTCATGAGATGCTATCACTCATGGATGGTTTCTCGGGTTACAACCAAATATTACTTGCACCAGAAGATCAACACAAAACTTCCTTTATCACCCCTTGGGGGACTTTATTATCGAGTTATGCCTTTGGCCTTAAGAATGTTGGTGCTACCTACCAACGGGCTATGACCTATATCTTCCATGACATTATGCATAACATATTGGAAGATTATGTAGATGACCTTCTGCTAAATCTAAACATGGGATGACCACCTCACGGTCCTTAAAGTCATCTTTGATCATCTACTCAAATATTGTGTTCATCTTCAACCAAAGAAGTGTGTTTTCATTGTTCTCTCGGGTAAGCTCCTTGGTTTCATCATCTCTTTGTGTGGCATTGAGGTCGACCCTACTAAAATCAAGGAAATTCTTGAGATGCCTCCACCTACTAACCTACATCAACTTCATAGTTTGTAAGGAAAGTTGCAATCTATTCGCCATTTTATTTCCCAACTCTCTGACCATTTGTCAACCTTTTCATCACCTCCTTAAAAAAGGATGTTTCCTTAAATGGGATGATGATTCCATAAATATTTTGAAGCATTAAAAGGATACCTCCTCAAACCACCTGTGCTCATCCTCCTAAAGATGACACTCCCTTTTACCTCTATATTTCTGCCACAGACCATTCATTGGGGCCATGCTTTCTCATCATGATGAACAACATAGAGAGAAAGTGGTTTATTATATAAGCCATACCCTTCTAGACTATGAGACTAGATACACTCATGCCAAAAAGCTCTGCCTAGCCCTAGTCTTCATCGCTACCAAACTTTCCATTACCTACTTAACCATAAAACCTTTGTTGTCACCAACACTGACCCCTTGCATTATATGTATGCTAAACCCTACCAACATCAAATGTGTTGTGCGTTGGCTCATGCTCCTTGTAGACCTCGATCTCAAATTTATCCACCAAAAAATCCATCAAAGGAAAAACCATTTGTGGACCAACTCATAGATGCACCTCTTTCTAAAACCAATCTTCAAACTTTGATTTTCTAGATGAATCCATTACTACCCTTTCCCTTGATGATAATTTATCAAATGACCTTATTTTTTGATGGTTCCAAATGTCAAGCATGGGGGTGGTGTAGGATTCATCCTCATTCCTCTAGATGGTGAGCCTATGCCCTTATCTTTCAAACTAGATTTTGATTGCACCAATAACATCATTGAATATGAAGCACTCGTATTGGGTCTTAAAACCGCCATAGCCTTAAACGTTAAATCCATTAATATTTTTGGTGATTCTCAACTGGTGGTCAACCAAGTTAATGGACTATACCAGTGTCGTAATGAGATACTTCAAAAGTATAAACATCATGTTGACATTCTCTTGACTACCTTTGACCATTATGAACTTTGTACTACCCCCGCATTCCACAAACAAATTTGTGGATACCATGGCTGTCTCACTTCTCAAATACCCACTTCACCCTCAGACTCAAAGATCTTTGTCACAATACAAAGATTGTGATCACCATCTTACCTATTCCTAGAGGTTAATTTTATCACAAAAATAGAAATTGACCCATGAGATATTTGGTATAAGAAATTTGTTGACTACCTTTCCCTTTCAATTCTCCCTCCGCATCTTACCCACAATGGGAAACGAGCCTTCCTCAAAAGTGTCTCTCGCTATGTCATCATGGGTGGTCTACTCTATAAATGTGGATTTGATGGCATCCTCTTACGTTGCCTAACTAGTTCTGAAATACCATATACTATCAAAGAGGTTCATGATGGAATTTTGGAGGTCACTTTAGTGGTTTAGTTGTCTAAGTGCATCCTTCACCTTGGTTATTATTGGCCAACCTTAAACCATGATTTTGTGACTATGTCAAGCATTGTGTGAAGTGTTACAACATGCTAATCTTCACCATACCCCTAGTCATGCCTTACAGGTCACACGAGACCTTTGGCCTTTCTCTCAATGGGGTTTGGATCTCGTTGGTGAGATTAACCCTCATTCTTCTCAATGTCATCAATGGATTATTACCGCTACTAAATATTACACTAAATGGGTGGAAGTTGTACCTCTTATTTCTACCAAGGCTGAGAAAATATGTGAATTCATTAACCATCACATCATTTGTCACTTTGGTGTTCCTCACCGACTTATCACTGATAATGGTAAACAATTCAAAAACAAAACCCTATAGAAACTTGTGACACCTTTGGCATCCATCTTAGTTTCTCTTCACCTTACTACCCCAAGAAAATGGCCAAGCTGAATCAACCAACAAAACCCTCAATAAAATTCTTCAGAAAGTGGTTGATGATACTGGAAAGGATTGGCATATGCACATTCCTTTCACCTTATGGGCTTACCACACTAGTATTCATACCTCAACTGTTACCACACCCTTTTCTTTGGTTTATGGTATGGAGGTTGTTTTACCTCTTGAAGTCCAAATTCCATCTCTTCGTATCTCACTCAAAGATATGCTCACCAATGATGATTTTTTCCAAGACCATTTGGCACAACTTGAATTACTAGATGAGTGTCGTCTCACCACTCTTGATCACCTTCAAATCTACCAAAAATGTATCAAACGTGCCTATGAAAAAAATGTCCAAGAATGAACCTTCAAGGTTGGTGACCTCATCTGAAATAAAATCAACATGTAACAAAAGTGGAGAAAAGTAAATGGGGAAAATTTTCTCCTAATTGGCTTGGACCCTATATAGTCACACATGCCTATGGATCAGGTGCTTATCATTTGTCTTCCCTCGAAGGCCAACCCGAACCTGAGCCCCTCAATGCTTTGCATCTTGACCATTATATTGTTGAATCAAGTGTTATATCACCTTTTTCTATTACAAACTCATCCCTTGAGTACCCATTCCTTTCATCTCACCCGTTTTAAGGACCAATGACTAAACAAGAATTGTGTGATTACCCGTCACCTTTCAGCCTTATCTTAAACATGAGTACCATGGCTCTACTCATGGCATGATTCTCATGGATACTTTTCATTCTTTTAAGGATGGAATCCCATGGTCATTTCATCACTTAAAACCTCTCTTGCATAGCTAACCTTTACGTGCTATGATTTTTCCTTCATAAAAGAAGCCTATACTCCTCTATAGTCTCGTCCATGACCTAAAAGTCCAAAGAATTTCAAAAGTAAAATGGGATTCAACTCCTTGAGTCAAACTTCTTGTAAATAGATGATTCCCTCAAAAGGACATCTACCTCTCTATCTAGCTACTTTATAAATAGATTGTTCCCTTGAAGGACAACTATAAAGTTAGACCTATTATACATAGTCTATCCAAAAGAAGACTATTTCTAAACAAATAAATATAAAAATATTTTGAAGCTTCCGCATTGATCAACTTCACGAAGACCTCAAGGAGTCCTTATATTTATCCCACATAGACTTCCCACATGATCAGTCTATAAAAATCAAAAGTAAAAAAAAAAAAGAAACATATAATTTTTTTGTCATGGACTTGCCTATTCTGGTTTTGGGTATCTTGCAGAAGAGGCATGTTGTCTCACAACAAGGTTACACTACAAAACCACTTCACCTCACCTTCTTTTCTTTTGAATCTCCTACCTACTCAAGGGATGTGCAAAAATATGACATTTTGTGATCATGTAACTTCATTCACCCTTAGAAAGTTTAGGCATGCAACGCCTTTAGGGTCTTACATTCATAAGTTGATATTTTGGTGTAATAGACTCGTAATGGTCCTTACCAATTAGGTGGCACCCCACCTCTTTTACCATTCACCTCTTTTTCTTACTTATTGATTTGTTACACAAGACTAGACATTTGACACCTACATCATACCTATTTCACTGAGACTCCACCATGCCTATGACCTAAACTCAATCATGCCTAAAAATGACCTAGACTCCATCATGCCTAAATGACCTAACTCAACCTAAACTCTCAATCATGCCTAAATGACCTAAAACCTAAAACCTCACTCAATCCTGTGACCTATTAAACCTTGACTTAATCCATACCATGTGACCTAATCAACTCACACCTAAAACCTGACCCATTCATCTACCTCACTATATTCTTCCCTAGCTTAAGGGAGAACTACATCAACTTGAGGCCCCCTATTTTTTGGGGCTATGTAGGCAGCACTCCAAGGGAAGGGGGCCCTTGGAGGTTAGCTGGCCATTTTCTACCCTTTTCTATCCCTTCCCCTTCTACACCTTTTACACCTACCCATTTTCCCCCTTTTTATATTCACTTTCTACCTAGTTAGTTTCCATTCACACCAAAAACATGGAAATTAATATACCACAACAAACATGCATTGTTTCATCACATTTACCATTTTACTACCATATCCATATTCTACCTAATTCATTTTAACATTTTCCATGATATCAAATATTTGGAAGATTAAACCACAACATACATATACATCATCATTTATTTTCCATAATACCAATAACTTGGAAATTAAATCAAACACAAAACCATACTCACACCATGCCTATATGACCTGACTCAACCATGCCTATATGACCTGGAAGATTCCATCATGCCTATATACATCATCTGACTCCACCATGCCTAGATACTGACCATCAACTATGGAAATTCGACTCAAACCACCATGACCTGAATCTACCATGCCTAGACCTGACTCCACCATGCCTAGACAACCTGCCTTGACTCCACCATGCCTATACTTGACTCCATCATGCCTAAGACCTAACTCCACCATGCCTAGACTGACTCAACCATGCCTATACCTGACTCAACCATGCCTATATGACCTAACTCAATCATGCCTAACTCAACTAGTTTCCATAATACACAATAATAATGGAAATTAAGCCACAAACATCATCCATCCAATAAACATCACAAACTATATAATGGGAGAGTTTGTGTATCAATACATATATACACAGATATAAATAAATATAAAGTATCTCAAAAATCTCATATACAATCTCATGTCTTCTTGCACATGTTGGTATATATATATCAAAAACCAAAATCAAAATACAATATCACATCAAGTGATCAATCAGCCCCACCTGATACCCTCCTCTCCAGTCTCATATGTCTCCTCCTCCCTCCTCCTACTTGTCACCCCCTATAACATCTCTCCACCCTCCATGGGTCTCTTCTGGTCTCCTCCTATGGCCCTCACCTAGGCTTGGCCTCCGAGAACTAGTAACCTCCCTGGCCATGTCCATGGGCTCGATGACCCCTGTGCTCCCTGAACTGTGAGTCCTGGATCTAGTCTCACTCACTGGCTACCTGGGCTGGGCTATACTTAGCATATGAGGGAACATCAATACCTGAAAGTCATCAAATGTCTGATAGTAGTGAGCCTCATTCAGGGCATCCCTGAACCTCACCATCAACACCATCTGAGGTGGTGCCATCGCCTGTGAACTCTTCCTGCTGAACTATGAACTGGCCTGCCCCGACTACAAGTGTCCCTTTCTCTGGGGAAGGTGCCTATACTATGGGACCCTATCCTGTGCCTGCTGTGGGGTACTATGTGTGCAGCTACTCTGGGCTATAAGGCCGTGACCTATGCTACTGTGTGTTATGGCTAAATGGCCTATAATCAGCCACCTGTGCCTGTAAAGTGCTACATGTCCTCCATCCCCATCTCCACCCTCTATGTGGGAGCTTTCCCCTATCTACTGGGCTGTAGGGCCATCACCTATGCTTAAAAAGTGGCCACACCTGCCATGCTTGTGCCCCTATCAACTATCCCTCTAAAACCTTGTAATTTATGCCTGTAGGGTGGCCACCTACCCCCTGTAATGCATCCCTCTGCACTATGATTTTCACTAGATCGGCTTCCCCCTAGCCTCGTGGTGCTTCCCCCATAGTTATGCCACCCACCATTTCATGTATGCATCGGTGACACCCACATCATCAATACGTCGATCTCGAACCTCTCCTCCTACCTTGTGGGATCACTTGGGCATGGTGGAGACATGGGTCTCTCCATCATCATCTCTGTGGTACTATGGGAAAGGTGGGGGCACATCCTGACCCGCTATTCCAAACTGTCATCTAACTCGATCCCTCTGTACATGGGTATCATCTTGTGCTCACAAAACACCCCTGTATCCATCTCAATAGTTGTAAGTCCCCTCTAAGCTCCTTAGCCATGCCCCTGTATGATGGATAACCAATATATGGCCTCACATGATATCCACTATTGAAAAAGGCCCTCCAATAGCTCAATCTACCTAGTAGTATGAAACATCATATGTGGCCCTAGCCACCCTGGTTATCCCCGATCATGGTACCCATGTGCTCATGGAAAACCAACTCTATACAACCACCCCGAACCAATCTATCATGGTAAACCAACTGGATGCACACACACAATGTGCTCATATGCCCAATAATGTAATAAGTATGTACAACACATACCAAACCTCCTCAATCTACCATAGGCCCATAGCTCCCTATATAGCTGGACTAGAAAATTTGGTGCCCAAGCAAAGCATATCCACTCCTCGATCATGTCTTATAGCACCCCCATCAAGTGCTCATGGGAATATCCCACCCTCAAAATCTGGAAGAGCAAAACATCCCACTACCACCATCATCAACACAATAGTCTAGTCTCCTATGGGTAGGCCACATACATATCTCCATAGCTCAAACTCACATTGTGATAGCTCAACAGGCCCATCGCCTCACCAAATACCACCACTATCGGCTCCACTGATGCCTCAAGATGAAATGGAATACACTGGCTCCCAAAATAGGAAGCCTCAAGGATCCTATAAATGTCCTCCAAGGTGATGGTCATCTCACCCGTTGGTAAGTGAAAGGTATTGGTCATGAGTCCCATCTATCGATGAGAGTGACCATCAAGCTATGATCTTGGGATATATGCCTATAATGTCAGATCACACTAAGTCCAACATCGGTCATGTGCTCCCACTCCTCTCTCTGGTCATGCTAGGCCACACATTTGTACCATCTAGTAGGGTGGTACTTTTTCTCTCATCCTCAGTTGATCTCTCACCTGCATCATCCAAACCAACATTTTCAAGTCATGACCCTCTCAAATCACCTATTACCCAAATCTCAAACTCACCTCATACTTAGCCCTTTTTGTACCACACAATACCTAAAACACATCAATCATACCTACCCCTCACCTGGTTTCCAATACCTACCCCTTTACCTAATTCACCTAAATACCTATTGTCTCCATTATCATACTTACCCAATATCCTAGATTCATTTCACCTACATACCTATCACACATCGATAAAATAACATTTACCCTCTTCCACCTACATTAGTCTTCACCTACCCCTTCCTCACCTATTTAACTTTCCTACCTAGCCTTCTTTCACCTATTCACTTTTAATAGTGACCAACATCGATTCGCCACCATGATCGTAATTGGTCCTCTTCTTGACAACAGTCCCGGTCACCTAAACCTTGACCAATGTCATGCCAAAACCCAACGATGTCAACCCAACCCATGACGATCGACGTTGGTTGGCCCTATTAGAAACATTTCAGAAAAAACCAAAACCCCCATCCCCCATTATAAAAAATTAAAAAAACAACCTAAAAAATACCTACTCTACCCCACCAAAAACCTATCCTACCTTCATTACCAACCCTATTTAAGCTACATTTGACCTTCCCACCCCTCATTTCATTCATTTTTAACCAATTTCAAAATTAAATTTCCACCCAAATTTCACCCACATTAAACAAAACAATTTCAATATTTTCAACTCAAATGAGGGCTTTGGATAGTCTCCTACCTCTACTTGGCACCATCTCCGTGGTGGCACGTCTCGGTCATTGTGTCGGTGGTCCACCCTCCACTCCCTCTCCACCTCCGCCATGCCAAAATCACTCCTCACCTCAAAACCAATCAAATCAATCAAATCGATCTCATGGACCCACCTATCGAATGCCAATCACCTACTACATGTGGCTCACCAACTCATCTCAACACCTCGTATCATTTTTTCCACTCTTACTCTTCTCTCTATCATTTTCTAAAATGGAAAAGGTTACAAATGAATTTATGTAAAAGTGGATTTTCCTTTTTAGCCCCAAATCGACATGACCGACATCGATCGTCGGTCATGTCGTGCCCTAGAAAAAAACGATCGGTTAACCTCTAACCGCATCATCACCCAACATATCCATTTGACCCACCCTATGCCCATTTTTCCTAAAATATTATTGATCAAACAACTTTTATCCTTACCAACACCTATTACACCTCACCCACAAGCCTAAATTACCTGTACATTTCCTTAATTACATTTAGGGACATGTTATTTACCTATACCTTGGCCTTACCTATGCCATGACCTACATACCCTGACCTAAACCACCTTTTATGACATTTGAATTTGTGTACTCATTATACCTTGTGATGTTGTTACCCATGTTGTTTAGCCTAATGACCTTACCTTGCCTAATGACGTGATGTTTATCCCGACCATACCTTTGGTGCCATGGAACAAAACCTATTACCCATTCCTACACCTGACCTCGTTGTGCTTCATGACCATATCCTATACCTTGGATACCTGAATCACTTCAACCTGTTTGGATAAACCTATCGACCTTTGACAATGTAGAGTTTGCAAGCTCTTCCACCTGGTACCATATCACAATCTATACATGTGTGTGCATTGATTTCCATTACCCATTACCCAACCCGACCTTTACCCATTACCCATAATGACCATACCCTTACCTACCGACCCTCACTTTCATCAATAACCTATTTATCAAACCACTCACCGACTCCATGTTTCCTACCTCATCCATTCGTGGTTTGAGGGGGATCACCTTCACCCTACTTGGGAAACCTAACCTCCACTTACACTAGGACACCCCTTTCCTTTTTTTTTATCTACTTACCAATACAAAGCTATGAAAAAAAGGGGAAAATGTAGACACCAAATTTGGGTCACACTCCCCTTGGTCCCTTTTAATTAATTAAGCACACCATGGCCCCATTATTAATTATTATTAATATATTCACCTTCACATTATTAATTAATTTAATTATTTTAATTAAATTAATTTCACCCTCACACCTCCACCTCACTAGGACACCTCACCCTGGACCCATTCTAGGGCATTTAACTCATAGTGACTGAGTCATCACCCTTAGCACGAGTCATCACCCTCAACACTGAGTCATCACTGAGTTATAACTCCTAGTGTTGAGTCACTAACTTGACCTAACTAACTAAGACTTCTTCCTAAACCTAACTGGACCTTTTCTAAGTTCTTCTGCCTTCTCTCACGTGAACTCCACTTTCCTAAGTGGACTCAAGGAGAAAGCATGCCAAATCTAGGAAGATCTACCTATTTTTGGTAAACCTAGACTTTCCCGCCTTAACCAACGGTTATTCCTCAACCGATGTCGGTCACCTAACCATCATCGGTTCCTTTATATACAACTTTGCAACCTTTTACCTAGGTTGGTCATTTTAGTTTGGAGAGTTCTATTGCATTCAAGCATGAATCAAAGACTTCTCAGCATCAGACAACATGATATACTCAACCATAGGCCCAAGAAAGCATTTGATCTCATTCCAAGGCATTGGAATATTCACGAGAACACTTGGAGTATTTCATGCACTGAACACAAAATCTCTTCACGGATCAACTACCATCTTCCTTCACCTACCAAATCTGCAAATGCAAGTAAGTATACGTGATTTTAATCATATTGTGCTTTGCTTAAAGTGTATATTCATTACCTCTTTCATTATACTTTATTTCTTCCTATATTCCTTTATCCCACCTTCTCACCAATCCATCAATCCAACCACCTATGGAATTTTGGCTCTCCGTACCTCCCCTTATGCATTTAGTCTTCTTGGTAATATTACAAACCCAACCACTCTCCCTTCATTCTCTGCAATCATAGAGAAGCTCAAAACTGATTTTATTAAATTACTACCAAATTTCCCCTACCGATGTTGGTCACCTTAACCATCATCGGTCTCACCTCTGTTCCGACATCGGTCACCAAACCATATTATCATCTGTTTTATTTTAACCTTCACCAAACTACCTCTAACATCACCTAAACTCCACCCAGACCTTACCAGATACCCTTGTGACCTTACCTAACACCCTTGTGACCTTTCCCAACTAGAAACATACCTTTCCTAATGCTAGATTAGTTTATATTTCAATATTTTTCTTAATCTAGTGTGTTGATAATGTTTTGAGATACCTAAATCAAAGTGTTAGCAATAGGACCTTTATTTCTGTATTTACTTTCATTAATTTGATTCATTTGCTATTTAATATCATTTGGTGGTCTTGTTTTGTTTCTTATACAGTCGTTCCTCCTAGCCAAAGGGAAGCTCTCACATTGATCGATCAACTTCTACAATGTGCGCATACTATCTACATAACCATAGGTGACCATTACCTTATCTTTTTATTGCTTACTTTGAGGTGAAACAATTTCTTCAAATGACTTAGTAGAGATGATGTAAGTGAAGAAGAAGAGACACAAATAAATCTAGTTTTTCATAGATAAATCGATTTCACTATGAAGTTGTATATATGAAGGGGAAGAGAGATTACTATAATTCATGTCAAAAATTACTTGTGGAATGTGGATTGAAGTCGCATAATTTTGTAGAGCCCTTGAATGCCAATGGATGAAGAAAAATAAGGAAAGAAGCTGGCGACACAAAAGAACAATCAAATAGAGGAAGAACCACTATCACAAACATTAGAGTTAACTTGATTGCACGATTTCAAGGAGACATTTTTAATGCCAAGAGATTAGACATTGATCTTTTGAGACTCTTCATGTACATGAAAATGATGGAAATAACATCAATAGTTGTGCGCATCTTGAATAAGCGTAAAAATAAGATGAAGACCAAATGTGTTATTAAAGTTTTTGCTAAAACTATAGTTTAACTTATATAATTTTCACATGGTAGGTTTTTATTAAATATATAAAACCATTAATTATCTAAGAGCTTAACCATGGGTATTTAAATATAATTGAACCCTCAAAAGCTAATAATAAAATTTTTTAAATGAATCTTCAATCATGTGGGATCTCAAGCTCAAAGGATCATGCACTCGGATAACTTGGGAAGATTGAACGACGTACATGATGCCCACATGAGAAGAGGTAAGCACAAATTTTCTCAAAATTGCATTGAAATATGATAATTATAGATTAAAATTTGAATTGAATACATATTTTATCATAGACGATGGCGCCAGAGGTCGAAGGGAATCAACCACAACCAAACCCATATTTTTATTCTGTCATCCCTCCTGTTACACTCCCCCCACAATTGCTCAACATCCTCGGGTAGTCAAGAAGATTTAAGCCCAAATAGTTGAAAACAAAATTGAAATTGAGGATTTAATCAAAACAATGAGGGATTCACAATCTACAAACCCCCACCGCGCCTCTCTTGCAAACACATTAGAGGCATTACTTGTTCAAATTGACACAATGAAATGGGGAAAATTGATCATTGGACAACTTACAGAGAGGGTTGTAGGGTTTATTATTCCAACAAATTGTCATATGTGGATGTAAAGAAAAAGAAATTTCAAAAGAACTCATATGCGCCTTATTCATGGACCCCCACACTAATTTTCTGTTCGTTGACATGTAAATGATTTCCCATCCATTGGTGCAATAATAATTTGATTAAAAATAATTTTTGGGACCGATGGTGGATGGTGTTTGATTTTCCACCTTGTAATAACAACGAGGTGCCACTATACTTTCTGAGGAAACTCTATTGTGAGTTTATCCTCAATGAGATCCCAAATTATTTTGATTTTTGAGATTTCTAGGGCCGAGGAAAAGGATCTACACAGGATCGACCAGGTGCACAACGTGCACCTATTCAATAGGGTAGATTCCCCATGCACAGAAGCCCCCTCACCCTGAGATTGTCCCTCAAGCAGTGAAGGAGACAGTAGAGATTGATACACTCCATGCGCTTCAGGGGCTATCTATGACCCTTGTTTGACATACGAGGGAGATTTCTGAGCCAGATGCTCATGGAGGTACACAGAGTATTCCCTAGGGAGTACTAGCATGAGGCCACATCTTTGCTCATCATGTGGTAGCATATGTTTGGGGCCCGAGGAGGACGATACTTTCATGCGTACTGATTTTGGTGCACCTGGTGCTAGGGGTGAACATGATAATGTCACTATGTTAGATGTCCTTTTGAGTGAGACATTTGGATTACATTCATCGGCATCACCTTCAGCAGTAAATTTGTTATGTTTTGTTATGTGTGTTACAAAAAGTTTGGAGTACTTGATTTACTTATATATGTTAAATTTTTGAAATAATTGTATTTGTACATGTATATGCATTGATATTATAACGCGTGGGAGGTGCATCTTCATCCCGACCATAGGTGGTGAGCACCATGCATACACATACATTCACAGAGGTAATTTAGAATGTTAATTATGTAAAATTTTCACATACATGTGTGTGTGTGTGTATATATATATATATATATATATATATATATATATATATATATATTAGTTTTGAAGTCAAATATATGTATGTTCTTGTATGTCCATCTAACTCACGTGATATACATGTTTGATAAAGATGTTGACTTCACTAGACACCCCACCATCTCTGTGACAAGTAGATAAAGGTGTTTGTTGTGATTTCATCTACGCAACTCACTGAGGTATTCAAACAACACGTAAATTTTGTTAAATTTCTCGTGTAATTCATATTATGTTAAATTACATGTTAGTAATGTCTTTCATTGTAGAATTATTAAATTATGTTAATAATGTCCTTCATTGTGTATATGCAGGAGTTACCTGCGATGATAGTGTGAACCCTGTTCATTTGATTCACAAGTGTGGTGGGGTAAAAACAATAGTTCTATATTGATAAAATTAGTTAAAATATTGTCATTATGTAGATACATGTACTTAGTTCTATTTTCACTAATTTTGATGTTAGATTTTCTGATCTTATGTGTATGTAGGGAACTTCAACCCCCTCCATTTTGACTTCGAGGGCATGGACTCCTCCATCTCATCATCTTCGTACCCCCGTTCATACTGCAGGAGCTCTCGATGACTCATCTGAGCGTGAGATGCAAAATTCAGCGTGATCGACAACTTGCGGTAAGTTTGTGTATTTATGTAAATACTTTCATTCTAGCATGGTCTTAAATACATGTTGAAAACATATATAAATTAAGTTTTGACAAAAAAACATTGTTTGCATTTACAGGCTCATCTACAAAGTGAGTATTTAGTGGAAGAGGACTCGAAGCATGGGCTCGGATGATCCAAAGTCATCTCATGGATCTCCATCTTCGTCTAAGGGAGGGCCTTCTTTGAGCAAGGCCAAGAGAGGGATAGATTTTGATGAGTAGGAAATATATATGTCTTACATGACATTGTTTTTGTATGCCTATGTGCATGGCATTGTATGTATGCCTATATGGCATTTGAACTTGATGGTATATGACCTATTTGGGAATTTTTGTATTTATTATGCACATTAAAATACTATTTGGAACTTGATAATTTTGTATGAGACCTTACATTTCTGAGATTATTTTTGCATGAATCTAATATGATGTGCACTTGACAATATTTAAGACATTATGGATTATTTTTTCATTTATTGGTGATGTACATGTACTAGCATTTTCAATGTATAATATGCATCAAACTTTGGAAATCAATATTTATATAATGTATGTATATAAAGAGTTACCTAATCTGAGTAATTATTCATTCAATTTATCAATGTGTATATGTGTATTTACCTTACTTGTGCTTCTTCTTGCTCATGGTCTCTTTATACTGGTTCCTATCTTATCATGCACTTACTACATTCTTCTATGCTTCGTAGTCTTCTCCCCTGTTAAAACACCCGAGATTCATCACAATTTGATGCCTTTCATCTGTTGATATTTTGAGAATGTCTCTCCATATACATTACTCCAATGCTTGAGAATGTCTCCAGATGCAATGACATTCTGATTCAGACACTCAATGATTCTTGATTGTCTAATCCTATCCAATTCATGTTATTACCTTTAAATCTGTAGGCATTTCAAGTTATTTGGAAATCACATCACACCCTTCACTAGGCTTGATGACTACCCCTATCCTTTTAAGGCACTTTTGAAAGCATCCATGGGTTTATCATAACATAAATTATCAATGAATGGAAGGTCACTAAGCCATAGGCCAGTGATCCCATCCAGAACTAAACAAGAAAGATTTACTAGGTGATTGATAACTCCCATGTGTGTTCTTAGACATACCCCTATCAAATTCATTCTTAAGCCAATCTAGTCATTCAGGGCTCTTAAGGGACTACGCCCGGATGAGGTAGCCCAAAAGCATGGGGAGCATAGGGAACCAAAAACAAATCCTCCACTAGCATTCACCAGCCACCCCAATGTGTTGGCGTAGTTGGTTTGGTCCCATGAGCTTCCGTTTGCAAACTACAACATCTGGCAGCCCTACACTGACTTAGACTACACTATTTCATGTGTTTGCAAACAATAAGACAACGAGAGAACCAGATGGAGATGGAGAAAACCATGAGAGGATTTCGTAGAGGGCTTCAACATGGAGGTCTTGGATCTAATGAGAGATGTCTCTAGGTGCCATGGAGTCCGAGAAATCACATGTCAAAGATATAACATGTTTGGGCCTCAGGGCTCTTAAGGACTACGCCCGAATGAGGTAGCCCAAAAGCATGGGGAGCATAGGGAACCAAAAAAAGCCTCCATAGCATTCACCTAGCCACCCCGATGTGTTGGCGTAGTTGGTTTGGTCCCATGAGCTTCCATTTACAAACTACAGTCTCTGCAGCCCTACACTGACTCAGACTACACTATTTTGCGTGTTTGCAAACAATAATAGACAAGAGAGAACCGAGATGGAGATGGATAAAACATGAGAGGATTTCATAGAGGGCCCCAACATGGAGGTCTTGGATCTGACGAGACATGTCTCTAGGTGCCACGGAGTCTGAGAAATCACCCGTCGAAGATATGGCGTGTTTGGGCCTCAGGCTCTTAAGGGACTACGCCGACGAGGTAGGTAGCAAAAGCACATGGGAGTGTAGGGAACCAAAAAAAGCCTCCATAGCATTCACTAGCCACCCGATGTGTTGGTGTAGTTGGTTTGGTCCCACGAGCTTCCGTTTGCAAACTATAACGTCTAGCAGCCCTACACTGACTCAGACTGCACTATTTCAGCGTTTTGCAAACAATAGACAACAAGAGAACCAAATGGAGATGGAGAAAAACCATGAGAGGATTTTCATAGAGGGCCCTCAACATGGGAGGTCTTGGATCTGATGAGACATCTCTAGGTGCCACAGGAGTCCGAGAAATCACCCGTCAAAGATATGGTGTGTTTGGGCCTCAGGGCTCTTAAGGACTACGCCCGGACGAGGTAGCCCGAAAGCATGGGGAGCATAGGGAACCAAAAAAATCCTCCACTAGCATTCACCATGCCACCCCATGTGTTGGCATAGTTGGTTTGGTCCCATGAGCTTCCATTTGCAAACTATGAACACAGCATCTACAGCCTTACACTACACTGACTTGACTATTTGACACTATTTTTGCGCGTGTTTACAAACAATAGACAACGAGAGAACCGGATGGAGATGGAGAAAACCGTGAGAGGATTTCATAGAGGGCCCAACATGGAGGTCTTAGATCTGATGAGACATCTCTAGGTGCCACAGAGTCCGAGAAATCACCCGTCGAAGATATGGCGCATGTTTTGGCCTCGGGGCTCTTAAGGACTACGCCGGACGAGGTAGCCAAGCACAGGGAGCGTAGGGAACCAAAAAAATCCTCCACTAGCATTCACCAAGCCACCCCGACATGTTGGCATAGTTGGTTTGGTCCCACAAGCTTCCGTTTGCAAACTACAACGCTTCTGGCAGAGCCTACACCGACTCAAGACTCGCACTATTTCGTGTGTTTTACAAACAATAGACAACGAGAGAACCGGATGGAGATGGAGAAAACTGCAAGAGGATTTTGTAGAGGGCCTCGACATGGAGGTCTCAGATCTAATGAGACATCTCTAGGTGCCACATGGAGTCCGAGAAATCACCCATGTCAAAGATATAACATGTTTGGGCCTCGGGGCTCTTAAGATGACTATGCCCAGACGAGGTAGCCTAAAAAAGCACGATGGGGAGCATAGGGAACCAAAAAAAAGCCTCCACTAGCATTCACTAGCCACCCCATGACATGTTGGTGTAGTTGGTTTGGTCCCACGAGCTTTTGCAAACTATAGCCTCTAGACCCAGCCCTACACACTGCTGAAGCACTATTTAGCATTTTTCGCGTTTACAAAAACAATAGACAACGAGAGAACCAAATGGAGATGGAGAAAACCATGAGAGAGGATTTTATAGAGGGCCTTAACATGGAGGTCTCAGATCTGATGAGACATCTCTAGGTGCCATGGAGTCGAGAAATCACCCGTCGAAGATATGGCGTGTTTGGGCCTTAGGGCTCTTAAGGGACTACGCCCAGATGAGGTAGCCTGAAAGCATGGGGAGTGTAGGGAACCAAAACAAAGCCTCCACTAGTGTTCACCAGGCCACCCCAATGTGTTGGCGTAGTTGGTTTGGTCCCCACGAGCTTCCATTTGCAAAATACAACTCTTTCATGCCTTACCCTCTACACTTAACTCAGACTCGCACTATTTCATGCATGTTTGCAAACAATAGACAAGAGAGAACCCGGATGGAGATGGAGAAAACCATGAGAGATTTCATAGGGGGCCCCACAACATGGAGGCTCGGATCTGATGAGACTCTCTAGTGCCATAAATCTAATCATTGAAAATAGTCTGAGTAATAGACTAAATCAGCATTCTATTTCTCACATATAAAATGAATTTCTTCCTTAAAAAAAAAAAACTATGGGTGAATGCTCATCGAAAAATAAATTACAATTCTAAATGAGTTTAGGTTCAATTATCAATACTTCATTCAGTTTTTCTTGCTAGTATGATTTCTTTTGGAACTATCTAGTTTGATTTGTGAAGTTGAAGTTGTTGGGATTAATAAAAATAATCAACTTGGCATGTTGTCCTTAAGATTATCCATGATTCTATCATCGACAACATCACATAGATCTTCCATTGAGAGTTAAGTTGTGATCCTTCCACACTTCCCATTTTTCCTTTTATTACACTCGTATCTTCTCTTTAAGTTCTTCCAGATGTTTTTGGGTAATCAAATTGACTCTTTATGACTTTTGAGGCATTTCTTCTTGAATCATAGTGACATCTTCACCATTGTTTTTCTTCAATGTTCATGATGTTCATTGTCATCTAAAGTTGAAGACTCTGAATATTTATATGGCCTTGGCTTCTTTTTTTGGCAAAAACAACCTTTTGTAATGTCCAAAAAATTTAGGCTCTTCATTCTATGTTTGATTGAAGATATTCATTCTTTCAAAATGAAAGTTGGAACATTGGTGGTCTCCCAAACAAAACTAAGTTCATAGTCTAGGTTGGAGGTTGCATCCTAGTGGAAAAATCATTGAACATTGGTGGTTTCCTCCACCCATGCTTTCGAGGCTACCTTGTCCGGGCATAGTCGCTTAAGAGCCCCGAGGCCCAAAACATGTCATATCTTCGATGGGTGATTTCTCGAGACTCCGTGGCACCTAGAGACATCTCGTCAGATCTAAGACCTCCACATTGGGGCCCTCTACGAAATCTCTCACAATTTTCTCCATCTCCATTCGGTTCTCTCGTTGTCCTATTGTTTGCAAAGGCATGAAATAGTGCAGTTTAAGTCAGTGTAGGTCATTGCCGAGATGTTATTTTTGCAAACGAAAGCTCATGGGACCAAACCAACTACGCCAACATGTCGGGGTGGCTAGGTGAAATGCTAGTGGAGTTTTTTTTGGTTCCCTATGCTCCCCGTGCTTTTGGGCTACCTCGTCCGGGCGTAGTCGCTTAAGAGCCCTGAGGCCCAAACACGCCATATCTTGATGGGTGATTTCTCGAGACTCCATGGCACCTAGAGATGTCTCGTTAGATCAAAACCTCCATGTTGGGGCCCTCTCTACAAAATCCTCTCTCGGTTTTCTCCATCTCCATTCGGTTCTCTCATTGTCTATTGTTTGCAAAACGCATAAAAATAGTAGTGTAGTTTGAGTCGGTGTAGGGTCATTAGAGGTCAGTAGTTTGTACAGAAGCTTGTGGGACCAAACCAACTATGCCAACACATCGGGGTGGCCTGGTGAACACTAGTGGAGGATTTTTTTTGGTTCCTATGCTCCCGTGCTTTGGGCTACCTCGTTTGGGCGTAGTCCCTTAAGAGCCCTGAGGCCCAAACACGCCATATCTTCGATGGGTGATTTCTCAGACTCCGTGGCACCTAGAGACATCTCATTAGATCCGAGACCTCCATGTTGGGGCCCTCTACAAAATCCTCTCACGGTTTTCTCCATCTCCATCCGGTTCTCTCGTTGTCCTATTGTTTGCAAACATGTGAAATAGTGCAGGCACTGAGTCGGTGTAAGGGTTGCTAGATGTTGTATTTTGCAAATGGAAGCTCGTGGGACCAAACCAACTACGCCAACACATTGGGTGGCCTGGTGAACACTAGTGGAGGCTTTTTTTTGGTTCCCTATGCTCCCCGTGCTTTTGGGCTACCTCGTCCGGGCGTAGTCCTTAAGAGCCCTGAGGCCCAAACACGCCATATCTTTGATGGGTGATTTCTCGGACTCATGGCACCTAGAGATGTCTTAGATCTAAGACCTCCATGTTGGGGCCCTCTATGAAATCCTCTCGTGGTTTTCTCCATCTCCATCGGTTCTCTTGTTGTCCTATTGTTTGCAAAACATGTGAAATAGTGTAGTCTGAAGTCAGTGTAGGGCTGCTAGATGCTGTAGTTTGCAAACGGAAGCTGTGGGACCAAACCAACTATGCCAACACATGAGGTGGCTAGTGAACACTAGTGGAGGCTTTTTTTGGTTCCCTATGCTCCCCGTGCTTTTGGGCTACCTCGTCCGGGCGTAGTCCCTTAAGAGCCCTGAGGCCCAAAACACGCCATATCTTTGATGGGTGATTTCTCGGACTCCGTGGCACCTAGAGACATCTCATTAGATCTAAGACCTCCACATTGGGGCCCTCTACAAAATCCTCTCATGGTTTTCTCCATCTCCATTCGGTTCTCTCTCATTGTCCTATTGTTTGCAAACACATGAAATAGTAGTTTGAGTCAGTGTAGGGTTTTAGAGGTTGTAGTTTGCAAACGGAAGCTCATGGGACCAAACCAACTATGCCAACACATTGGGGTGGCTAGGTGAATGCTAGTGGAGGCTTTTTTTTGGTTCCCTACACTCCCTATGCTTTTGGGCTACCTCGTCCAGGCGTAGTCCCTTAAGAGCCCTGAGGCCCAAACATGCCATATCTTCGACGGTGATTTCTCGACTCGTGGCACCTAGAGATCTCATCAAATCAGAGACCTCCATGTCAGGTCCCTCTATGAAATCTCTCTTGTGGTTTTCTCCATCTCCATTGGTTCTCTATTGTCCTATTGTTTGAAAATGCGAAATAGAAATAGTTAGTATGAGTGTAAGGTTACTAGATGCGTAGTTTGCAAAAAAAGCTCGTGGGACCAAACCAACTACGCCAACACATTGGGGTGGCTAGTGAATGCTAGTGGAGGATTTTTTTTTGGTTCCCTATGCTCCCCATGCTTTTGGGCTACCTCATCGGGCGTAGTCCCTTAAGAGCCCTGAGGCCCAAACACGCCATATCTTCGACGGGTGATTTCTCGGACTCCGTGGCACCTAGAGATGTCTCATCAGATCCGAGACCTCCATGTCGGGCCCTCTATGAAATCCTCTCATGGTTTTCTCCATCTCCATTGGTTCTCTCATTGTCCTATTGTTTGTAAAATGAAATGCGTGAAATAATGTGTAGTCGTACAAGTAGGTGTAGGTTATGAGACGTTGTAGTTTGCAAATGGAAGCTCGTGGGACCAAACCAACTATGCCAACACATCGGGGTGGCTATGGTGAACACTAGTGGAGGCTTTGTTTTGGTTCCCTACACTCCCCGTGCTTTTGGGCTACCTCGTCAGGCGTAGTCGCTTAAGAGCCCTGAGGCCCAAACACGTTATATCTTTGATGGGTGATTTCTCGGACTCGTGGCACCTAGAGACGTCTCGTCAGATCGAGACCTCCATGTTGGGGCCCCTTCTATGAAATCCTCTCGTGGTTTTCTCCATCCATCATTTCATTCTTTGTCCATCCTACTATTTGTAAATGCACGTGAAATACTGTAGTTGAGTCAAGTGTAAGGTTGTCCATTGCCAATCACCTGAATAATATAGGTGGTTCATACAATATAGGTGGTGAAATGAGAATTTTAATAAGATATTTTTACAATATAGGTGGTGAAATGAGAATTTATGTTTGTTGTTCCTTTCTAATATTTAATTTCTCTTAGCTTCACTTGGCTTCGAGAATAATAAATTCTCTACTGACAGTGCCAACCACGTGAAGGTGGAAGCTTTTTTGGCACCACTAACCTACATAAACATGTTAGTAAGCAATTAAATAGAATTTTAAATCATACAAAATTTAAACAAAATCATTTAAGTAAATATTCAAATTAAATTCATGAAGAACATACCTTTGCAAATTCAATCCAATGAACCGCAAGGATCAACTCTATTCTTGACAGTAGCAAGAATTGCTTCATGATCTGATTCACGAACCTTCCATAGATTTTGTTTGATGGCCGACCTCGATATTTGATCAATTTAATATTTTTGCAAGGACCAAATGTGAATAGTGAAGTATCTTCCGATGTACTTCATAGTCTTCAAACAACCAAATGTTTGATTTTTTGATAGGATATCGTCGAAGCCAAGTTCCAGTGACTACCACTGATCCAGTGGGATACTCAAGGTCTTCACCATCAATGACTATTGTGGAAGTCAATTTTTTTCCCTCTACACAATGAGATAAGAAGTAGTTTGTTCCCTCTTCATTAAATTCCATCACAATAACTAAAAATGTGCCCTATGTATCACAAAGTAAAATTGTTTCAATCAATTTATAAATACATTAAGAGTTGACCATTTAATAATTTATAAATCTAAAACATGGCATGTACATATATGTATGTACCTTGTTGCACTAAATCAGAGACTTGGTCAAAGTCAAGGTGATGTTGTCATTTGATCTGAAGACCCTGCAAGTTGTAATGCTCATGGAACTTGATGTGTGTCGAGTGGAATTAGAGGTCTACAAGTCCATTCATCCACCCATTGTTGTGACTCACATTCATTCCATGCAAAATCAATGCATGATATACAAAAACATGTCATGCACCTAGTATAAATAGTCCAAGCATTTGCATCTGAACTACGGAATGAGTGCATATCACTTGATCCTGCAACTATCATACAATCTTCAAAGTTTTTTCAGATGTTTTTCTCTATCAACCAAAAATATCTATGAACCATTGATCTCTCTTGAGATTCATGGCCCATATTCTTGACACACCAATCAACAATGTTTTTTGCATCTGTAAATTTAGCACCATCCTTGAACTTTAACTCTTCTCTTGCAAGTGCTCTTTTTCACACATGCTCCTGCACCATCATGCTCTCCTTTTCCATGCCCTACCTCAGTAAAAATCCTAGATATGTTGTACATTTGTTTCTTTGTGCATCTTTACTTAGCCAATAAAACATCCATGCATTCTTGAATTGTGATGTGTAGTTGTCGACCAAATGTAATGTTGATCGAAACTAATGTTCCTCTCATTCAAGTTGCATAAAACACCTAGAAACACCCTTGTACATATTTTGTAGAATGTGTCCGATCATCACTGATGTAGAAATGATACTCTCTTAATATTTTTGATCTTGCTCAGTGCTTTTAGGAGAGTGCATGAATGTTATATGCACAAAAATAGAAACTTGCACTGAGTTATAATATTGAGACTGAACCTCCATTTGTGGCTGTAATGTGTAATTCTCTGTGAAGTCAACTACTGAAACAATAGTACCAAGTGGGAATGTGTCCTTTCTTAACTTGAATTGTTTTCATCCAACCATCGAGCTCTATGTGTGTGCCTTGCATACTCATAAAAATTTCTCTCTGAATTTGACCATATATTCTGATACAGGTAATTGTTTTCTAACAAGCTCACACCTCTTAGATTCTTTTCCATCTTTTAATTGATATGCCACCGATTTATATTTGGTGAAATCAACCAATTCTTTTCCTATTGAATATGTACTCTCCTCATGGATACAACTTTTCAGATTTGGCAAGCCACCACATACATTGCACATTCCATCCAAACATGCTTTGTTATAAAAAAATTGTCTTGTTGATTTTTCACAAAATATTGTCGGAATAAATTCCCTTGAAGATTTTTGTGGGACATTTATTCCACACTCTGCAACATGATGTCAAGTATGCAAAACACAACGTATTTGACAAAAACATCATAATGCATTGAAAATTCAACATGATGCCTGCAACAACAAGTGGTACGTGAGTGATTGATTTTCACATAAAAGGGTTTGCTCATTTCAAAGAATCTTTGGCTAATGTTAATTTGTGGATTTTCATTTTAAACTTAGAGAACAATTCTGTTTGAGTCATATCTAAGAAATTTTTGCACACGATTCATGATTACGAGAACCTATTCTTCTTTTTACTATATCTCTTCTATTCGGTGACACCCTTGTGTTCTCATTCCAAAATTTTACAATTAATTCTTTTAGAATATCAGATGTATTCTTGTCTTTTCATGGAAGTCTACTAGAGAAATCCCAATAGTTAGTGTTATTGACTAACTCAAGACGTTTACGTCTCTCTATTGCTTTCATTAGTGTTTTTCTATTTAGCTTCAAAACTTGCTTGTTTTTCTAATCAAGTGTTTATTAATTGTTTTATCACTTACTATACAATTAGTTAAGTGCACGTCGTGTAGCATTACTATCTTTGGTGTGTCTTTTTCCACCTACAATTTGGTATGCTTTATGTATGTTTTCAACAATTGACGCATTTTGATCAACAACATTAGATGTTCTTAACCCTAGGTCTTCATTATAGGTCTCATCTTAATTAATTTCATCAATGAAACAAATAATTGACATCTTTGTGTGTCATTTAAATTCTCAAAGTAATTATCCCAAATTCCACTAGCTTTTCTTCTCGCATTTCTTTTAGACATTTTGTTAGGCATTGGTTTTATAATGTTTTCATCAATTTCAATTAAGTGAATTGGTTTTCTTCACAAAATGGAAGGAGGTGTTCTTAGAGGTGAAGATTCATTTTACAAGGTTACTTTCTTCATTCAATGTTTTCATACAAATTTGGGGTTAACATTTGGATTCTCAAGTAAGGGTTCAACAATTGGATTCATATCAATTTCTTCATCCATACCAACATTATCATTCAATTCAATATCATTATTCATTGCAAAATCATTATTCTCTACATTTTCATTATGTATTTCATCCCAATTTTCTAATACATTAGCTACATTTGATATAGCGGATGTACCTTGCCCTGCTCGAAGTTTTTGCATTCTCTTCAATTTCTTTATTCTCTTCTCTTCCAATTGCTCGGTGTCTTATTCTTGACTTTCCTCTTGTCCTTAGCTCGATGTTTATTGCCCATGATTAGAAAAAATCAACTAGTGGGGTAGGGGACAAAATGAAATACTAAAAAATCATGCAAGAATGTAGAGAAAATTGCAGACAAAAAACATAATTTGCAGAATTCCCGTGAAAGAGATGAAAGGGACGTTGGGGGCCACAATATATAAAAAAAGAAAAATGCATACGCGTTATAATGCATACGCACACATATGCATTTTTATTTTTCTTTTTTCCAAGCCATGCCTCAAGGCTTGGGATCCGGTTTGGATCCCCAAGCCTGAGGCATGGACCTGCACAAACACAACAAACAACAAGTTTTTACAAGAAAATGTAAAAATGACACTTCCTCTATGATAAATCAAAATAAAACAATCGATCCATTTTTAAAAAATTATACCATGACGTAGAGCAGAGTTCTTCTTTCTAAAAATATAATTTTTCAAATTTTCTAACTAATATAAGGTTTCCATATTATTTATTTTCTAACTATGCCTTTTTATAGCTATTTTTGAAGTGTAAATATGTCTATCTTTCATGGTGTATCTTTTTTTTGGGTGATCAAAATTTTAAAAAAATTATACTAGCCCAAACTAGGCATAATTCTATACATATTCAAAAAAAAAAATCTAATTTTTGATATTTTTGAGGTAGTTAGGGGGGGCATGGTCGGAGCTCCATTATTTTTCAAAACATAAAATTTTTGTACTAGAAAAATCATAAATAAAAAAATATTCTCTAAAAAAATTTTAAAAATGGAGCCCAAACTAGATGCTCCTAGCTATCTTTCTACCAAAGGGTTTTCAAAAATACTAAATGGTGCTCAAAAATGGTGGGGGCACGAAAGTCACTCTATTATGTTTTTTAACAAAAAAAGAGCATCTGTTGGTATTTTAGTTGTTTGACCCACTTAAACTTATCCATTTTCAATAAAATTTAGTAGCTTAGAAACTAGACTCAAAATTTAATGACTATTGGAGTTATTCTAAAGATTCATCTTTTGTATTTAGGAATGATAGACTATTGGAGCTACTTGTATTTAGGAATGATAGAGCTACTCATATGAACTTAAGCTATATAAATTATTTTTCCTATCCATAAAAGTCTATATTTTACAATTCTTTTTGATGTCATACATTTTGCCTTTGGTAAAAGATATACCAAAATCAAATTGCATTAATACAATTTTTGACCGTCGATACTAATCTTCATCATATTTCATACGCTTGATAAAATATTGAAGCCAATAACAAGACACTAGCAAGAAGAGGGGAGGAGCATGTTTTGTATGATATGAAAAAGGGAACATGAAAATTGGATGACCCCTACAACAAGAAACAAAGAAGGAAGATATTTTCACTATAAATATGGGACGGGCAAATAAACATTTTCAAAAGCAATATATACATTGAAAAACACAACACCATATACAATAACATAGCTTAATTAGTTTATATTTATTTTTAGTCACAAATTTAATTTCAAAATTAAAAAAACATATTATGTATTAATAATTTGTTAATTTTTTTATTCAATTTCAAAAGTTAAGTTATCTTGGTTCATTACATTAAGGTGTTGGTGGTATTGGAAAATAGTGAATCACATTTATATATTCATTTGAGATATACTAGTATGAACTTCTACACATTTTCTACAATCAAAGTAGGAAACAATTTAGTTTTATTGAACGTTATTATAATTTCTTTATAAATATTCTATAAAATGTCGAGTTCGGGTTCATCTCCCCAATCTTCCTCTTCCCTTTTGGCATCCCTGGCGGTTTGTGTTGCTATTGGTTATTCTCTTGGTAGATTTATCAAGATGGATGATGAGCGGTCTAAGCAAGGGATTGTTCACATATGCTCGTATCTGCATTGAGGTGGATTTCAACAAAGGTCTTCGAACAAGTTTGAGTTAATGTATGATGGCTTCAAGTGGGTTCAAACTCTCGATTATGAGAACACGGTCTTTCGGTGTCGGTTATGCCATCAAACTGGGCACCTTTAGGAGGCTTGCCCGTTGTCACTCAATCAGAATAAACATAAGAAGAACAAAGGGGTTTCTCCACACCTAAAGGCTAACAACCATTTTCAACACCAAAAGTCAACCACTGCTCTCATCCCAAAAATTCAGAAAATATGAATGTTGAGATTCCCCCTATTGGCAGTGGTACCAAGCGGTCGTATGTTTCTGAGTCTTTTGGTTTTGACTCGAGTTGGGATAGTCCTCACATAGTCCTTCCACGTGCATTGGCTCCCCTGCAGGCACCCTGTAGACTGTTGACACAAAATATAGCCTAGTGTGCTTGTGGCTTGGGGCATGGTCTCATACCACCCACTTTTTTTGTTGAGAGAATATTGTATCATGTTGCATTTAATATAATATAAGATCTTTTTCATCAAAAATATATTACATATTTTACATAATTTTTAAGCTTTAAATATTTTCATATGTCAAACTTTGTTGTATGCTTAAGAAATCAGGAGGCTCACGACAAGTTCGTTCATAGAGCAACATATTGTAGTACTTCTATTTCTTCTCCCTCGGTGTTTTTCATGGAATCGTCTTTATCTAAGAGTGGTGTGATAGAGGTCTCCCTGCCTACTTATGCTCATGTTTATGCAGATCTGCCCGCTACTTTGCCCTCAGTGAAAAGTACCTAGGCTAAGTCCCTGTGTAAAAATGCAGGCAAAGTTTCGGTGTTCTCACTCCAAGGAAATGGATATGTAGAATCAAGACCGACAGTGTCTATTTTGATGAAGAGTTTGCAGCAGTTCGACTTGCCAACTTTTGTAATGATTACGGAAGAAGCTCTGCTTTGGATGGAGATCAAAATGTTAATTATGGAATCAATTATTACAAGGCAGATGACTTTCACATGGAGCCCGCGGGCTTCAGATTTCTCTGGAGCGACTTTTGATTCTTGCCGAGCTGCTGATTTTTTCAGCGGGGTGTTTCATTCTATATAATTTTTTAGTCAATTTTGTTCTTCCAACCCATGTATTTTCTTTCCCCTTCATTCGCTGTGAAATAATAATCCCAGTGGTGGAGTGGAGATGGAAATGAAGAGGCATTCGAGGCGGTGTCACTCATTATATTTCCTCCATACATGTTTTTAAAGAGATAACGACAGCTACTCGACCTGTTTTTGCACTGAAAGATTTGAAATCGGAGATTAACACACGACTTGGAACTTTATTTCCCACACATACAATATTTATTTACCCTGACATTCATTGTTATATGAGGAGGATGCCAAAGAATTGGAGCAAAGTATTAACTTGGTCAAGGCTTCTCTTCTCATGTAAGAAGATCATAGCCTTACCTTGCCAAATAGCAAAATAGAGAAGAAGAAAGTTAAAGTTTCATATGTTTAAGCAACAGAAAGAACAGTCAGAGGAAGAGTAATGTGTGTGTCAATTGGATCTATTTGTTTTTCTCTGGCTACGGCCATATGTAGGTTTTATATTTATAATTTTAGGCTACGATTGTATGTACAAAGCAGCTTTCTCATTGTTGAAGACAAAAATGTTCATCCCTACTCTTATATTAGACCTGTCTGTGCACAACTGAAAAGGTTTCATTTTTATGCAATATTTTGGTGGATGTTGTATGTGGAATTTAGTTTTGTAGCATGTATTTTACACTTTACATTTTCATGTGATGTCAAAATATTGGGCAGTAACATTTGACAATGAAATGTAAAAGTAACATTATGATATAAATGTTTTCATCAAATTCTAATTATGTCGGTTCTCTATCTATATTATAACGCCTTCATCTATATGGAAAGAAGCGGCTTGTGTAATGAAGGGCAGCGGAGGACATGCAGAAAATATCTTGAAAGAGATCCAGATTCAGTTCCAGAATGGATTCATGGGTGCCTTCCCTCCAATTTCAACCAGATAACAGAAGACATGAACATCCTCACTAAGTATTGACATTGTTTTGCCAAATACATCCAACAGGTTTCCCTTCTGAACTTTCAACCTTCGCTAGCATACTCCCGGCTTGTGCCAAAATAAGAGTTTTGAAACAGGGTGTGAACATCCTCCATAGCATTATGGAGAAGATAGCTTTGTTAAATGCTTTAGTTGCAGAGTGCCCTGGCATATATGTATACAAATGTGGAAGCATGTGAACTGTTTGACATAATGTTTGGATAAAATGTGGAACGAATTTGGATTTTCTTTTATCAAATTACTTGTTTACACAATCTACTCGTTCAAAGTA
The DNA here is from genome assembly GCA_018340775.1 of Taxus wallichiana var. yunnanensis. NCBI lineage: Eukaryota > Viridiplantae > Streptophyta > Pinopsida > Cupressales > Taxaceae > Taxus > Taxus wallichiana. The sequence continues at coordinate 453,839,901 of CM031241.1, read as the reverse complement.
AAAAAGTAGGAGTAAAAGCAGAAGCGTGATGTTTTATAGCAGAATTAATTTCCAATGGAAGTGGAAAACTGTAATTTTAAAACAAAAACACCAAAATTTTCTAACATAAACAGATCGCACTGAAAATCCACGCAATACCTTTAATACCTTTGAATTGTTAGGCATTTAAGCATAGAGATTTGAGCAGTATTGTTTTACTTTGACCCTCTTGTTTTTCTCAGGTATCATTTACCCAAACACCAATTCTTGTTCTGATGGGTACAAAGTGAAGGTGGTTTGTGTTTGTATTGCATTACAAGTGGCGTTTGCGTATATATATGTACAACTCTTAACTGATTTACTGTTGGAGTTTACCAATGGATCCTAGATCGGGGTATTGTTTTGTGCGCATGATGGGGGAAGGAGTATTTCCATGCCTTGTCCGCCGTGTGACAATGATGTGTTGAAAAGTCTTTTCTCCTCCTCCTTGCGTGGTTTTACGTTCTTGGTATATCTCATTCGTGCGTAGCGTTCAAACGTAAAAGCTGGTTGGATTTGTAGATCGTTGATGGCACGAACTCTTGACATTGCTGTGAATGTTAGTCCTTGACGGTCAACGTTTCCGATGTCTACTGTGGCCTTGTCAAGAGTTAGGCCCTGTGATTTGTGGATGGTAAGGCCCCAAGACATTTTTAGTGGGATTTGGCGACGATTTCCACGTGTGACAGGAGGTAGGGGCAAGTGTGTTGGGTTGAGTATGTCCCATGGGGGCCCTTGGTAGTGTTTGAAGTTGACAACAACAAAGGATGGCAAGTCTGGTGGTTGTGTTTCTGGGTTGTACACGATATCTGTCACTTGCCCGAGTGCACCATTAACCAATCCTGAGCTAACCCATAAGTTAGATGTCAACATGACCTCTTGTCCTGTGCATAGGAAAACTACCGGGTCTAGTTGAGTGTCGTTGATGTCTGAGTCAGAGTTATGTTTGCTTTGTTCTGCGATGCTCATTGCAATTGGTACGTGCAAGGATTTTAGCATTTGTTTATTGTGCTTGTTTGCTAGGTCCTTTGTTGCAAATAGGTGCTTCTCAGTCATGAACATGGATTGCTCTGAGGTAGACATGCACGACTTGGTACGTGACATGAGAAGAGACCAATCCTTAACGGTTGCTTCTGCGTTTCTGATGTTGGTCAACATTTCTCTGAATTCAAGTTGTGTCGAGTTTAATCCTTGTTGCCTAAAGTTTGTGTCCAAGGTGATCACGGTATCAAAAGCATGCCAAAGGGAGCTTCCTACTTTGTTGCCTACATATAATGGTACATCGTTGACCGGAGGGAGCTGGCCTAAGTCTCCCACCAAAATCATTGAGCAGTTACCGAACGCGTGGTTACTATGTCGGGGAATGCCTCACGAAGTCTTTTGTTGATGTTGTGTAACATTGTAGGACCTATAAAGCTCATTTCATCTATGAGTATATAACGTATGGGACTCATACGCTCTTGGAAGATTGCTAGGGCTTGGCCTTCGAGAGGTTTCATGTCGGATATGGGTATTCGGAGGGAAGAATGTATAGTAGATGATTTTATATTGAATGCAGCAATACCTGTTGGGGCTAGTACAAGGAGGGAAGATTTTAATTTGCCAGCCATATTTTTAAGCCCATTTCTTATGCATTGTATGAGGTATGATTTTCCTGTACCAGCGGTTCCCTGAATGATCATCTTCAATGGTGGGTGTTCTCCTTGTTGAGTTGCATGTGAAAGCACAATTGAGTAGGCAAGGTGTTGTTTTGATGATAGTTGCAGAGTGTCTAAATGGGTAGGTGGAGTAACAACTGGTGGCGAATTTTCAGTGCGGGCGAATGTCTATGAATTTAGGTGCACTTATTTGTAAGGCAGCAGGGATTGAATGAACCTTCCAATCGTGGTTAATGTCAAAGTCACGGAGGCCTATCATGTCTAGATCATCAATTGTTGTATTGAGTGTTGGGTGCATGCGGGATATATGCTCCCATTCAAATAGTTGTGCGTGCAGCGGATTAGATCCTTGCGAGTCATTGTCGTCGCTACTTGCCCCAGTGCAGTTTCTTCTAGAGTAGTGGCTCTATTAACATGTAAAGGGGCGTAAGAGTTTTTCATTTTTTCCCATTGGTTAGTTATTTCAGATGTGGAGATGCCAATGTCTGTTTGGATATGTCGAAAGGGTTTATAAAGCAGAAGCTCTGTCCAGCAGAAATCCTCATAGTGTATCGCATCTGGGGTGGGGACATCACTGTATCGGGGGAATACGCGGACGACAGCAGGGGTTCTTCTTTGTAGCCATTGAGTAACTTTCCTTTGGTTGTTGTAGGACCAGGAACGAGCAGCTTCAAAGAGGGAGGTGTTCTCTAATTGTGTAGGGCGTTTAATGTATGCATCTATGAATGAAGGGAATTGGAATGTGTTTCCTAGGTCTGGGAGGACACGTTTGAATACCTGCTTACCGACGGATAGGGTAATAAATGTTCGGCTACAACTGGAAAGGGGGAGTTTTTGTAACATGTGGCATGTTTCTTGTGCACCAATGTCCCGGTCGACAATAGTTTCAGAGAGGAATTTGCTGTAGGCCGTCTTTGCAGGGTGATCGACGCTAACTTCATTAGATATCCTTGTTAGCATGTGATGGTAGCTTTCTGATTTCTTCTCTGCCTTGGCTGCATATTTTGCAATGTATTGTAAGACCGCATGTCGTGACACAACGGGCTGGCAGTCGACATTGGCTCGCCATAGTGCTAGCATGTCTGAGTTGTGTATGTTGACCCGTGCATCATTGCGTGCAGGGGTGTACTTTTTTTACGGTTTCATCTAAGCCCAAGCTCGAATACTCTTGGAGTGGCCAAGGGGCTTTATATCTACATTGAAGTGTCCCATTTTTTTTCTGCAAGCAGGTTGCCTCAGTACATTTTGTGTGGCGTTGCACGCGGTTCAACAAGTTCTCATAGTCAGCTACTGGGTTGTTTGTAAGTATCCCGTATGTGTCTAACAAGCACGGGTCATCTTCCTGCGAACGATGTATCTGACGTTCTCCACTCTCAGGGCCCCTTGGATTCCATGCAGTTACTAATTGGTCGAAGTAAGTCTTCGCCGCATCAAGTTCACGGGGGTTGTCCCAGTTTAGGTCCTCCATGTTTGGTGCATTTGGAAGCCATATAAATCCGTGGATATGAGCCGAGCCTCGGTGTTGCCATTCGTACCTGTATTTTGCACAAAGAGGGTCTAGCTTGGTAAATGGGGTAGGCGGGGTATTGTATTAAAATCTAAGTGGTAGTGAGCTCACCTGTACCAGTAGTCAGTGCAATGCATTTTTTTGAAGCACCTCCTCGCAAAATATTGTAAATCTTTTTTCCATGTATGCAGAGACGATATGGGGGTGCATGTTCAAGTTCGCGTTTCTCCATTGCTGGCTTGTTGTTGAGGGTGGCGTCGGTGTTCCTGGCATTGCTTTGTGTAAATCAGGCCATTTAGTATCTGCTGCACTTAAAGTGAAGAAAAGTGTAGGGCTTTCTAGTTGGGTTATCATATCTGTGAGTTCATGTCTGCGCTTGCACCAAAATGATTTAGTTCCTCGCAAGTTGGACCCAAAGCGCATTAGTTGCTCTGCAATGTGGGCATCTGGGTAGTGTGCAAGTTGTTGGCGTAACATCGAAACTGTGGTAGGCAAGTTGTCGCCTATATTTTTTTGTGAAAACAACAGATGTTGATTGGCTTCTGTGGCGCAACATAATGTTGAGAATGAAGTAACGAAAGCGCGGATGGCTTCCAAATCTATTATCATGGTAACGTAGTAGGTGTAGTGCGTATTCATGCATGTGAACCCTCTTGATGCGTGCTTGGTGGAACAATGCAACCCCTGTTGGGAACAATGTTGGAAAAGCCATAGATAGCAAACCCTCAGTGTCGTGTCGTATTGGCGACAGGGCTGAACGATGTGTGGCCACTCAATTGACTGTAGCGGAGTTTTTTTCTGCCTTCGATGAAATTTGTTATTTGGTCAACTTCTGAAGTGGCTGGAGGGAGGGAGGACACAAAAGATGATGGCTGCCGCTCGTGGGTATTTGGTGGGGAGCTTGGGCGAAGCTCTGCTTCTGGTTGTGCTTCAGCATTGTCGGCGATAGTTGAATTGAAGTGTGGTAGGGAAGTAGATATATCAGTACTGTGATGTGGTAGGGAATGCAATGCAGGGTGGTCTAGGACAACATCCTTGTAGTAAGGGTCATGAGCTATTTTGAATTGCAATGCAGCCAAAACACGAGATCTGCTTACAAAGCAATCGTAAGCTTTATTTGTTGCTCCGATTCTTCGGATGATTAAGATGTCCAAGTCTTCGACGCGCCGAGGCAAGTGTTTAGTTATGGATGAAACTTCTTGGGGGAAGCATATGGTGTGGCCCCTATATTTGTATTGGCCACCTACAGCGTGAGTCACTTGCAATATTGGGTTGACCCTTGCTATTAACATTTCCTCAACTTGTGTAAGTGAAGATAACACCTTAGGTTGCGGGCCTGGGTCCATGTTATTCCAACTTGAGAAGCGGCGATCATCCTTTTCAACAATGCATCTGTGACAGGTGTGGGCACCTTTGTAAACCCTTGTACGTAGCCCAACATATAATTCATTACAACATGAACATGTGTTTGGAGGCGGGAGGTGATCTATTCTTTGGCGGAATTGGCGTTGTGTATCTTGGAGTGAATGCGTATTTGGTGTGTGATCTTCGAGCAGGTTGGCATGGTTGGCTATATAGGTGGTGCCTTTGTGTTCAGCTTTTGTCGTTTCATGCAAGCTATATGGCGGCGATGCTCATTGAGGTTGTTTTTGTTGGCTGCATACCTCAACCGAGCCTTTGCATTTTTCTCAGTCCGTGTTAGGCCTACAAAAAATGAGTTAAAAAGGTAACAGTAATTAGGTATAGAACGTAGTTAATGCGAGCAAAAAAGAAAAGTTCTTTTGTTTGATTGGAGTGAAGTGTAACAATGTATGTTGACAGTATTTGCATTGCTAGTATAAAGTGACTTTGATTGCACCCGAATATGTGTATTATAAAGACATATTAAGAACACAGAGTGGTGTATAAATATAGGAAAACTTGAGCACAACATGCGTTAATATTAAAGGTTATATAACTTATGAATGCAAAAACCTATATGTGGAGTAGGTGGTATGGTAAGTATGTATTGGTAAGTTGCTCATATTGTGTGGGTACAGTATAATATGTTTTCTGAGGTAGTGTAGGATCTTTTTGATCAATACATAGTTAAGGTGTTGCGAGGAATGCATCTAGTGGGGATTCCTGCATGCTGGAAGTCGTGTCCTTAACTGCAGCGACAACAGTGCATTGGGCTTTCTCTTCTGATCTGTAGACCTCTAGCTTCGCGGATATTGTGAACATGTAGCGGTGGAACAGAATTGGCTTAACAACAGGCCAAAACTTGTCAGGTGTTGGTGCAAGAAGTTGTAGCTCTTGTGCTGATATACCCATGATTGATGTAGCAACCTCATCAAAAGCAGTTACCCATGTTGTTGATGTGCCATCCTCAATGATGAAGTGTAATGCATATTTGTAGTCACAATGAGAGACGTCGTGCTTGCATTTTTGGCAATACCAAGAGGAGTTTGCAGTTAGATCAAGTTTTTTCTTGCATTGCTGGTTGTTAACAATTGATGTGCATGCTGGATAGCTGAAGGAGGACATATTAATGTGTATAATTGTTGCTGCGGTGGAGAAGGTGAGCGGTTTACCTAGCTGCGAGGAGGATTTGATGCCTGCGATATCGGTTTTCTCAATTTTTCCAATACTCACTGAAGGGTATGCAGTTGTAGAGGCGAGCGAAGTAAACCATGCACGCAGTGCATGAGCCTCAGTTATATCAGGATCTATGAAGATTTGTGTATTAGGGCCTGTGGCTAATGTTGTTCCTTTGAAAGTTGTAGTTTTTGCTCTCTTAATTGCAAGAACTGGTCGGATTGATGTCTGTGTAGCACATAATTCACTTAGAAGTTTGCCCTCATTGTCACTAAAAGCGCCCCATAACGTTGCCTCAATACATAGTGCCGAGTTATCACTTAGTACGACTGTGCGTTTGTGGTTGAAAGTACTATCACTTTTCCTGATAGTGGAGGGGGCGGTAATGGATAGTGCAATAGCTAGTAGGTCAATGGTGGATTTGGCGGGGGTGGAGTTGATTTCTGCTATTGTTTTGAAGCGGAAAAGATATTGCGGTATGTTTACGGACTGGTTTGTACTAAGCTTTACAGAGGAGTCCAAGTCTAGGATGATGTCCCAAGGAGTTGTGGAGTTGTTGTAATCTTTTTTTGCAGGCCGCAAGGTGCCTCCTTTGATTGTGTATGTTTTACCTAGTTGTATTTGGTTGTAGTAAGAAGTTGCAGCTAGGTCAAAAGAAGTCACCACTATATCTGAGTTGCTTTTGTCGATAATGTCGAAGCTGAAAACCTGCCCTGTGCGTTTTTCCGTGTTGTAGTTGTTTAGGTTGCCTTTTTGGATGACCCTGCCTTCAATAGTCCAAACGCTTTGGTAAGGATTTAACGATTTAATTGGCGTGAGTTGCATGCAGTGTGCAGGGCGGCCTTCACGAGTAGCCGGTGCCAAAGTATCTGTGCGGGATGTCGGCATGTGTACGGCCAGTTGGGGAGGAACAACGTTGGGGGCAATGGAGTCTGCGATGCTGGTGGTTCCTAAACAATAAAATAAAATGGAAATGAATTAGCAAATGGGGTAATGTTAAGTACGAGGGAGCATGCGCTAAACCATAAAGTGGGGAAACCAAGTTATGGCCCACGTAAAGTGTTTTTTTAGAGAATAAGCACGTAAAGATATGTACGAGAGGGAAGATGTTTATATAACACAATAGTTTATACGCTCATTCTTTAAGTAAAGTACGAAACATATGTACAACAACTCTATTGTATATATCGTAATTGGAATTATACAAAACTTTTGACGACGGTTTCAAAATGGAACATGTACACCATATTTATGCAAGTATAGGTTTATCAAGTTAGACCTTCAAAAAGAGGTTACTGTGGGGTAGGATGAAAGATGTGGGCATATGTATGAGCAGTGCAAAGTCGTAGTAGGGGTGAGGTAGGGACTTAAATTAAAGGGATGCAAGATAAGCTTTGAATGCAGCTCTAATGGAGTGTTCCTCGCCGCCAGAGTAGTACTGGTCGTAGCTGAGCGAACGAAGGAAAGTGTACAATGCGTCAAGCCTAAGGTACGTTGCATCTACCTTGTGCATCATGTCTAAGACAGTGGTTAAATCACTATCGAGAATCATTGCTGATGGGATGAGGGACTCTGATATTCTACCAGAAATGGTCGAGCATGTAGCTGCAACAGAGGTAGCCAAAGTATGGACAGAAGTCGCAAGCGGTGGCTGGACACTTTGTATTGAGCTTTCGTTGGTGGTTGCTTGGGTTGCATATGACTGAGGTGTCCCATTTGAAGCGACCAGTTCAATTGGAGGGCTCCCGACAATGGCACCAGAGGTATCATCTGATATTGTGATAATGGATGGGCTTCCACTTGGAGTGGCCATAATACCTGGAAAAAGCAACCAACTTTGTTAGTATAAATTTAGCTTCTACTGACAAGTACAGAAATATATATACATTGCAAAATACATTGGCTCGCTGAAACTGAAATTGCAACTACATCCATAAATCATATATCATATATTTCATCCATAATTCTCTGTATGCAACTATGGAAATGTCAGATATGCTCATTGTAGTTTTCAGCAGAGCTTACATAAAGATTATCACTAACAGATTAAGAGCCTTTGAACTATCAGCAGCAAAACATATTCCAATACAATTACTCTACCCGAGATGATTAAACAGCTGCTGTCCACTTACAGGTGAAACTATTTCATGATTATTATGTGCTTATTTATAGTATGTATCCATAGTACATTTCTTAAGATAACATGCTAATCCCAATCACGGGAGCATCTATTTCTATTACACAGAATTGGAGGTCCCAACAATTACCAAAAACAATAAAAAAACTGAAACAAAAAAATTAAATAGGTTCAATTCCATGCAATAATTGTTCGACTAAACAGTATAATCACATAGATGGCCAGCTAAAGTGGCTTTTCCATACACAAGATTCGCTATGACATCTGTGTAAATAATTAATCAACTCTGCAACTGCATATTTCAGTACAAGCTCATTTCACATCCGGACATCAAATCTTTGATCAAATTTATTTTGTTTAATACTGATCAGCTAGAAGCATTCCCAAACCAAGTTCAAGTTTCAGTCAAGCTCAAATCCGCATTTATAAATTAAAAGTCGCCTCATATTTATACCATTTACCACTGATACGTTAATAACATTGAGAATCCAGATCAAAGACATGAGTTTTTCAACCAAATTGAGATAAAAAAACCACAAATTTGGTAGTTCTGTAATAATTTAAGCTCTTTATACCGATCATCTAGAAACATTTCTGAGAGCGGTTCAATGTGATTATAAGTTGCTTTTCAAATTTTATTGCTCAGTACCTGTTATTTCTTTCTATTCTTGCAATTTGAAGCGATTGGAGCTGTTGCCTTGATGTTGGCTTCACTGATAAAGCTTACCATTCAACACATCTAATGGCGGATAGCCCCCTATGCATTCGAGTAATTTATTTGCTTGAAGGAACGTGGCAATATGATCTAAACTTCTGCATATTGCCTTGTAGTCATTAAACTTTTAGTTTTTCTGTAATGACACGCTGGGCTCCATTCATACTATTGGATTATCATTATTCATTTCTCCTAAAAGATTCTGCCATATCTAGCTGTCTAGTATATTGATTGGAAAGAGAATCAATGCAAATCGATCCAGAAGTTAGTTTTTGTATTTGATGTACATAAATCAACCTTTCAAAGATTTCGTCCATCCAAACAATTAAAGATAGAGGAAAGTTGTACTTGAATACAACATGAAATTGCTCTATTTAATTTTGGGTATTGACTAACTATGAAATAGAATTGTGAAATACAAAATATTTATTTTATTATTTCGAAAACGCCCTTTCCTACCCATAGCTTTGATTTTATCAAATAACATGTACATATGACATTCCTTCCCTTTTCCTATCCTTATCTAATATCTTATGTTCTCCTTACCTTTTCCTATTCTTATCTAATATCTTATGTTCTCAAGACATATTCTTGCATGGCGCTTACGCTTTCTGCTATATTTACCTGTCTTCCCTCAATTTGCTAGTAAATCAGTTCTATTGCTTATTCTACTGTATCTATCTGGACATAACCAAGTACCCTGTTGAAAGCCTGAATTCTATGGTAAAAACTAAAAACTTTATGCAACTTTAGCTCTTTATAGCTTAGATTTAGTAACTGACTTTGAAACATTTTACTGGCAGACAAAGAAAAGGCCAGTAGCTAACTATATGGAAGAGGTCCAGGAGGACATAAATCCTAGCATGCGAGGAATCCTAGTCGACTGGCTGGTGGAGGTGAACATTATATTTCCTTCTTTTGCTTGTATAATTGTTTTCAGCTTTCAATTTGTAACATTAGTATTAAAACAAGCTAAAGTGTCTTTACATTTTATCAATCAGTAAATACAGAGAAAGAAAGAAATGCTGCTAAAAACTGATCCGGAAGAAGTTGGCATAGCAACAAAACAATACTTTGCAAACCTGTTATATCTCTGAACTGTGGCGTATATGAGGTGAGAGGGTGTTGCAAGCGCTGGCAATAACAATCAAGCGGAGATGGTGCAGGATGTAAATTTAAAAAGCAGGGGTGTATTTATAGAGAGATATAGTTGAAGCAGCCTGTAAGAGGAGGACAACAGGTACACAACAATGACCGACTCTGTAACAAATGCAATTACTCCTCTAAATATCGCACCAAAGACACTGCATTGTGTCTGACATCAGTTTTGCACTGTTACAGAGTTGCACGTATATTTTATTGACAAGCTTTTATTCGCCCACTACGCATACACAGTGTGCAGTTTCCAGCGGGAGTTATGGCGAAGCGGTGGACACGGCGACAGGAACTGATAAAAAGCGTCATGTAGCATGCAATTATTTTGCTATCTTTTTCCTCCCGCCCACTACGCAGTCTGTTCGGTTTGCTTCTGAGCGGGCCATATTAGCAAAGGCAGTATCTTATTAATACCTTCAATAATGTCTTACACTGTTGCGGCCACACGTCGGGTATTCTGCCTACCTAACACATTTTGTTATTCTGACTTGTTATTCGAAATTTTTGGTTGCTGAAAGGTGGATCAATTAATAATACATAATATTATATGGCTACTTATATAAAGGAATATGTGATAGGCAAATTAAGAACTAAAATCGAACCTTTTCAAATCCAATAATCAAAATCTGACAAGACTCCAATACTTTTGAGTCTCCTTACATAAGGAAACCACTCACCATTTACAATTTTGAAGGGGAGATTAAGGAATAGTTAGGTCAATATTTAAGGATGCTTAAATCTAATGTTTTTTGTCATTGTCAATTATTTTTACAATTAACATACATTTCACACACACAATAAAGGTTATTATAATTTGTTTGTTGCAAGTAAAAACAAATATGACATATTGTATAGTTTATAATTTTGTTTGTATTGTTACCTATTATCATATGTATGCCCACATGCTCTTGATGTGTAAGTTTTGTAGGGTATTGAATGGAAATTTACGGTTAGGTAGTCCCGTGTATTTTTAATTTTATAGCTAGTGCATAAAATAGAATCTCACTCTTTAAATGTGGAGCGAAGGCAAAAAAACTCTGTTTCAGGGGATGGGAATTGGTGGGGCTTGAAAATTTGCACACGTGCATGCCACTTTTTTGGTTTGTTAACAAACCTCAATCAAATATACTTCCTCCACAAAATTGTTCCCACAACAACAAATATTATTGTAGAAAATATAATTTAATATTCTCTACAACAAATACTAGAGTTACATGGGACCGCAAGGAACTTTAATTTTTCCTAAAAATTCTCTAGAGCTCTTGCTAACAATCCATTACAAATAGTGATGAAAAGACACTGACAATATTTTACCAAATGCAACAATTAAATATTCAACTTGGAAGCTAGCTTCACTGTTGTTTGGGCCATTCCTATAGAGCCCAAAGTTGCACACTTTCTTTGGAGCATTCTTCATCAAGGGCTTCCTATGGGCAAGCACCTTGTTCTTCTGGGAGCTCCCCTGCCACACTACCCTTTCTGCAACCACATTGAGACTCTTCTTCATCTCTTTTGGTTCTGCCCTCATGCTCAGTCTGCTGGCGTTGGATTCATACCCTTTTTCAACCTCTTTTGCCCACCTTCTTTACGTGGAAAATGGTTCTTCTAGGGGATCCGGCCTTTATTCCTGCAAAATTTTACAACATTTGGCATTCTTTCAGAGCGGCTATTTTATATCACATTTGGAAATCTAGAAATGTTGTTATTTTTAATAAGGAGACAGTGGATAGAATTTTTGCTATTTCTAACAAGCTTGTTGTCATCTCCAATGTTTTGCTTCAGATCCAGGTGCAGGTGGAGAAAGTCCGCATTGAAGTTGAGCACTTGCAAACTCTTCTGGACCATTGGGGGAGTGCCCCTTGTGTTGTTAGTTGCATTCCGCCAGATTCCCCCCGCCGCTCCCGCTCACAAGGTCGCCGCTCTCATGGGCGGCGTAACTCGACCGGGGTCCGGCTCGTGGGTGGCGTAGTGCCTCTCCTCGCTGGTGGGTCCCTTCTCCGCCTCCGTCTTGGACTCTGCCCACTTAGGGGTGTTTGGTCGGCTGGGCTCTGGCAGTGGTGGTTCCGGGTGGCAAGCGCCCGACCAATCAAAGTTTTCGCGGCTCTCTTTGGCTATCTCGCCTCCGTAGGGAAACGAGGAGCGAGGCACTGACGGGCGATTGACGGCTGGGAGCCGCTGATAACACCCCCAACACTACTCTTGGTGGTTGGGGTGGTGACCGTCCAAAGAGCCCACCGCCACCGCCACCATCTTCCATGTTTGTTGTTTGCTTGCCTAGCTCCATGTTTGGAGTTTTCTCTGGTTCTCTGCACTTTGTTTAATTTTTTTGATTGAAAATGCTATCTGTTGATATGACACTTTGCTACTCATAGCCTCTTTATGGCTACTTTGATCCACGCTTATGGGGTGTGATCTTTTCCACCCGATTTTGTATGATTAGCATTGTACTTCTTATGTCATCTTTAATATATGGTTATGCTTTTCAATCAAAAATAAATAAATAAATCTTCAACTTGGCCAATTAGCCTTTCCCATTCTACCTCTATCTCATTTTAAAAAAACAATTGATCAAAATGGAAATTTATATGGGCATAATTGAAATCGCCTCTTTTTTTGGATAGCGAGGAGAGAAGATATTGCCACACCATCACCCCTTAACCACACCTTTTTCTTATCCAAAGATGGATGTAAATGAACCACACCTTTTTTTAATCCACATATGGATGTAAACATGTCTATTTATGACGAAGGTGTTCCCCTATGGGAAAGCCATTTCCAGTCATTCACGTTACTATCTTAAATTTGTGAGCATGTAAACGTTTTCTGTTTCTAACCCTAAAAATTCATATTTCGAGTGTAAAGTTTTCGGAAAATCATATTTTGCTTTGCTAGGGTTCATTTTTGGGTTGAGAGGAGGCATCGATCTGTATTATGTATCTGTGCATGCCCTTTGTGCATGCCACTATGCTAGTTCACGGTGAATTTGGGGACTCAATTTTCCATTTCCCGTAATTTTGTAGGCGCATTCTTTGCATTGACAAAGCCCACAAATATTGTATTCACGAGCCTGCAAAATATGGCATCTTGTCTCATGAAGTGGAATCACATGGTTTAAGAGAGCGCGATTCGAGACGGACGTGATCTTGATCACCTTGCCATAAACCCTTCATTGCATCTTTGGTAACACAATCAAAACCACTTTGTCATGATCTTTGCTCAAGGAATCAAGGCTTTTGCAGTTGAATTTGTTGCTTATTCTCCCAAGAAAGAGCTTGTCGGATCAAGGGCCTTAGTGATGCCAAGGTTGATAAAATTATTGAAGCAGGTATGATACTTGTAATCCTACAAGACCCAATTTTTCTAGCTGCTCTATTGTATTTTCTATTTTGTTTCACGGTTGCTTTGTTATGAAATAAGAGATAAAATATGCCGAATAATTCCTCACGAATCGCAGCATGTAGAAACTAATATGCAGAAAATATTACGAGATCTCAAATAAAAGTGCAGAATAAATAACACAACACAAAGAGACAAGATTTAACGTGGTTCACCCAATTTGGGCTACATCTACCAAGAATCACTTGCTCGATTTTATTACAAGCCTCCACTCTCAATACAATACCAGATCCGTTTGGAGCTATGCTCAACAAACTCTACAGAATTCACACCCGAATTCAAAATACATCTGTAATACATTTGCTTGTGTATCTATCATATGCATAAGACCATATAAATCGACAACTTCTTAAGCAGTTTGATACAAAACCATGGGTATCAAAACAATGGGCAAAAACAAAAAAAAACCATCCCATAAACCTATGGGTAGCCGAAGAGGTGGTTTTACAAAACAATGGGTACCGAAAAACCATGGGCCCAAAAACAGCCCATAACGGTTACCCATTACCCATGGGTTAATAAACCACCCATGAAAATTTGCTTGGGGCTTTGCCCCGAACCCCCCTGACCCGCTCACCGGCGAGTGGGATCGTGGTAAAAATAATCGAGTGTAACACATAGAAGGTGTACCACACTCTAACATGAAAATAGGCTCCACAAACATAACATGCTTTGTATCTATATTTGAGTGTTGTTCTTTGTAGCTTCCAAATTGGTCCCGATGGGCTTCACCGATCTAGCAGGATGCATGCTTAGTGACTTAAAATTATACATATTAGTTATGGGTCAAGAGATCTTGACAAGATACTAGAAGGTACCCTGAATTGATTGAATTTTATCACCATTCTTTTCCCCTTTATTTTTGGGGGATTTAGTTGATATTGCGGCCCTTTCATATTTGAAGTGTGTATTGAAGTAATTTTAGCAAAACTTTTGGGTCACTTTGACCTCATTTATTTAAATTCGGACACGAATTGTAAACTATATCATTCAAGGCATCAGTTTAGGACAAAATTTTTAAATCTATGGCTTGTGTTCTTTTCTTCATAATAGTTGCTTTGAGCAAATTTTTTTGTAATGTTAGCCAGCTTTAAGGTTTATAGTTGTGAAATTCTTTGTGCAGATAGGGTTTTGGCCCATCTTGTCCAACAGAGCGCGTGTACGAGGAAGGAACCAAAGATGTGGCTTTATCTACTTTGAACGACATCAATGGTTTGTATTCTTTGCTCTATTATTCTTTTAGAATGTCCATTTAGCATTAGGTTTTCAATCCACTTTTCTTCAGTTTCATGGTCCACTTTGTTGGTTGTCACTGCACATGAATGTGTAAATTAAACTAAATTGTAATGTACTTGCATCTGGTGTATATGATGCTTTGAGCTTCTCTAGATGCTTTGTTTCCTTCGAGTTTGTTTTCTTCCTTTTGTTTCTATGCAACCACTATTTTTGTATTTATTTGTAACATGGAGAGAGGCAACAAATAAGATGCCTTTGTAAGCCATCCTCAATGATGCCTTTGTATTTATCTGTAAGATGCCTCTGGCTTCCTCAACAAGATGCCTCTGTAAGCCATCCTCAATGACCAACCCACAATGTGGTTCCCTCAGGCCAAGACAAAACTACCTTAGCACTTAAAATATGCCTCTATTGAACCAAATCTTTGCATCAAAATCACCTTTTAGGGATGGATTTATCCAAATAAAATCAACTACTTCATTTATAATAAAATTCTACTAAGCAGATTTTTTTCCTCTGAATTCTCCTCATCGTAGTCTTCAGATTTCAATTATTTTTGCAACTTGTACTTTGTCCATAAGAAATTTTTAGTTGCTCTGAACTTTTTGTGTAACTGTTTCATTGTGACACAAAGCACAACCATCTGATTGAGAAGCATCCACCATAATAATGATATTCAAACACAAGGAGCAGTTAAATGAAGAATGATGGTTGTTGAGGTGTTTATTTAGAAGGAGGAACAAATTATACGATGTATAATCTGAATTTTTATATATTTTAATGCAGGCTGATGTTGCATAATTAGCCAAACATATACTTTCTTATATAGATTTTCAATTGAAGGGATCAAAACTTAACATTGTATGGCATGCAATTTTCATTGTGGGTATTGAAAACTTAGACAAAACTCTTCCTTTGCAAACTATAGAAATTTTGATGGGGGTGGGGGTTTGTCTCTTTTGTTCATTTACTCTGAAATTTTATATAGTTGCATCTCATTTTTGCATTCATGTGAATTACTTATATGCATATTTTCGCTGGCTGTATCACTGGATGGTAGATGTTTTAGGGATCCAATTTCTTCAGTTTCATGGTGCGTTCTTGGCCTATAGTTGGTATTAATGTGTAAATTAAATTAAATTTCAATGTACTTGTATCTGGTGCATCTGATTCCTTGAGCTCGTTGTTTCCTCCGAGTCTGATTGTCTGCCTTTTATTTTAATGTAGCCACTATATTTGCGTATGGACAAACTTCTAGCGGGAAGACCTTTACCATGAGAGGGATCACTGACACAGGAAATCAATGATATTTACAAACACATACAAAATGTACAAACATCATCTCCAATCCTTTATGTGCAATGCATGTCTGTTGATATGATCTTTGATAGAAAGATACTTGGGAATTTTTGCTAGCAGCAAGTTGATTGTGGTTTAACCTTATATTTGTGCAGAATCCAGATAAAGACTTTGTCTTGAAAATATTTGCTTTGGAGATTTATAATGAGGTTGTTAAAGATCTTCTGAATCCAGAAAGTGTTCCACTTCATCTCCTGGATGATCCTGAGGTAACAATATCCTTTTGTTACATAATGCTTTTGTATAAGATTGGGTATATAATGTTTTGCTTCTCACTACCAATTCCATTGATATGGATTATTTTGCCACGTCATTGTTGTTTATGCTTGTTTCATTATAATGGTGAGGGGATATAGTGAGGAAGTAGTGATCATGACCTGTCTTTCCTGTAAAGACCAATATAGTATATCTTCATCCGGAACCTGTAGAGAATGCTATGAAGAGGCAAGTGAAACTGAAGAAGAGCTCAAGAAAGAGATTGAAGAATTGAAGGCGAAAATCTCTTTTCTGAAAACATGGGCACCTGAAATCATGCTCGATGACCCTACTGACATTTCTCTTGAAGTTAAAGATGGTTCCCAAATAAAAGCTCACAAAATTGTGTTGGTATGTAGTACTTAAGAACTTAATAGTATCTATGTCTTGTTCTTTGGAAATGTTTAAAAAGATAAACAATTTTTAGAAGGGAGAAGCAAGCAAGATAACATTTAATGACATTATTTAGTTTTTGAGATTTAATCATAATGATAGCTACAAATGTATGTGAAAATTGGATGAAAACACATATATATTAGAAACATACCACACAATAGGATTAGAAGAAAAGGTTATCTATACATTATTTGTAAAAAAATGTCGTGGTTGAGGGATCATTACGCCACAAAGTTGACTGTGACAGTGTTAATTGTACCAATCTAATCCTTTTTATTTACATTCTATTCGGGTAACGTGAGGCCTCAACTAGAAAGGGACATTATAGAATTATGTTGAACTCTCTTTTGGACAACTAAAGTACAGGGTAAGAGGAATATGTAAAGGAAAATTATTGTTAATAGTTTTCACTTCATGGTGGAGCTGCATTTTTTTTAAATATTGTGTCTTGTTTAAACACAATTTTATGTATTGTGCTATATGCACCTTAAGAATGTGTTTTTCATTCTAATTTGGAATAAAAATGCGCATTTTTCATTGGAAATAAAAATGTTAACTTCAGCAATTGGAAATTCTATTTTAAGTATATTCCACATTTTGGCTTTGAAATAAAAAATGATTGAAGAAGATTAAATATTGGATTTACAAATGTTATAGGTGGATTAGATTCATTGAAACAAAGAAACTTCATTCTCTCTAGTGAACATATGTGCAAAAATTATGGTTCTTATATCACTGACTAATGATATCCTCCCACTAAGAGCATAAAGAAAACAACATAAATTTATGAAAAAAAAACATAGGTAAAAAATTGAATAATTGAGAAATATTCCATCTCTCTAAGATACAACCATTAGTGTGGAAAGTGAAATGGTTGTTGAGTTTGATCTTTTGATCAAGATGTTTAAAAAAATTACCATGATTGATGAAGAAATTTTGGCTTTGGTACTGTTAACCTTTAAATCTTACCTTGAAATGAAGATGTTAAAGTCAATTAAAAAAAATCTTAAAATCTTTCTCCTGAAAGTGTTTTAAAATGTGGTAAAAGTTCTCCGAAGTCTGAAATTCTGAAATTTTGGGCTTCGGATTTCAAAGGTTTTCCTTTTCAAGGATTTTAGTGCTAAAATCGGAATTTGATTCCCGGAGTTCGAACTCCAAAGCTCAAAACTACGAGATTTTGGAGTTTCAGACTTTCGGAATTCAAAGGTCTCTTTTGGTAATTTGTGATTTTTTCAACTTGGAGTTCGAAGTCCGAAACTCTGAAGTTCCAAAATTTCTGGAACTTCGGACTTTCGGGTTTCGAAGTCTATGTTGTCATTTTGAGAAATTTCTTCTCGGAGTTCCAAAGTTTGAAAATCTGAAGTTATGAAATTTCGAGAACTTCAAACTTTCGGGTTTCGGAAGTCTCCCATCTACTTTCGATATTTTTACTTTCGGAGTTCGAAGTTGAAACTCCGAAGTTACGAAATTTTGGAACTTCGGACTTTCAAGTTTCAGATTCTTCCATTACCTTTTCACAATCTTCGTCTCTCGAGTTCCAAAGTCCGAAACTCCGAAGTTCGAAATTTGAACTTCAGAATTTCAAGGTTTCAGACTTTGGGGTTCTATGAGCATTTAATTCTCACCAACCTTCACACGTGTCAGATTCTGAGCATTAATTTTAGGTTTTTCTATATAAACTCAAGTTTTTACCTGTCATTTTCACCTGACTTTTTCTCTGACAATCTGATTTTTACTTTGCATTTTTGTACTTTCAAGGTGTTGTTTTCAAGGTAATTTTGTTTGGGTTATTTCTTCTTGGTTTATGATCTTTTGGGTTTTTCTTCCTTGTTTATTTTCTTTTGTTCTTCCTTTTTCTATTTTGAAAATGGAACCCTTGTCATCCACCATGTTTTCCTTGAAAGTGTTTCCTGATCTCCACAATTGCAAAATCCAACATGTGTAGGCATCAGCTCAAATTGCATTATAATTTTTCAAGATCTTCACAAGTGTTTGACTTGATTTTTGTGCCCTTTGGCGAATTTCACGATTCACAATTTATTTCGTAGTTCGCAAGTCTATTGTTTTGAAGGCTTCTTGCTTCGTGAGCTCGAAGAATTTTGTTGTTTTGGAACTCTGCCTTTTCGGAGTTTGGAGGTCTACATTTTTTAAGTTCGGAGGTTTGCATTTTCGAGTTCAGAGGTTTTCCTTTTTTTGGACTTTGGAAGTTCCATTTTGAAGGTTCGGGGCTTTTAATTTTTAGAGTTTCGAACATCCTGTTGTTTGAAGTTTTTGTACTTGAACTAGAATTTTTTCAAACTTTCAGACTTCGGTATTTCGGGACTTTTACAATATTTGTTACAAATTTCCAGAGGCCCTTTAGGATTTTGAAACTCGAACTTAATGTCAACCTCTTTAGAAAAGGAAAAGAAAAGATGAAATATACATTCCTAGGAGTTTCTCCTCACTCTTGTCTATCTTTAGACTTAGGGAATATAGGAGATATCAATCTTGGGCAGGTTGATTTTCCATATTTCTGGGCAAGGGTAAAAGCTCCTAACAAGAAATCCTAGATGCAAGCTATATATGACAATGGGCTTGTTCTTCTTTTGCCGGTTTTCTTGCATCCATGCATTGTCCCAAATTCGTATTAACTACAAAAAGAGCCCACTTTGATGAAGATTCCAGGTTGGTAAAAGATGTTGATGGAAAGGTTGTAATTCGATTGGACTTTGATTTCTTTGAAGATTTGTTCAAACTCTCAAACATTGAGGACTACGCCACAATTTCACCGTAAGTGATGGTAGTTGAACATTGGGACAAAGAAACCAAGTTATGTATAAAGGTCATGATGAAGAGCTACTTGGCCAAGAGTGTCACCAAGTTTCCTAAGACCATGTATCGATCAGATTTCATCCAGGAAGTAAATGATATTATTGTGTTGCTTGAGTAGAGTTTCAGGCCTTTCCTTTGCAAAAGAATTTCAAGAATGGATGTTCTTATACATTGCCACCATTAAGAAAAACAAGGAATTCATATGATGGGGAGAGCATATCAATAGCTCCATTTGTTTCAATTAAGTAAGGTTTTGTCTTCAAAAACTTTTACATGACCTCTTTCTTGGTCTATGTTGTAGCTGTTATGGGATATTTCACTGTGTTGAACACTAAAGGTGTTAGAAGTGCTTCACAAATTTACAATTTTTATCCTCAGCTTACAATGGATGAGGGAAGCAGACACTTTCGCAGGATCAATGATGCCTTCTTCGTTGTTATCCTTTATCGTTTTGATAAGGATTTGTATAATCGAAGGATTTCGGATGAAGCTTTCAAAGAAGTACATGAGTGGGGAGCTATTTACTTGTAGTTTCCTACATTTACATACATTTGGATTCCTGGTTTTGTAGGTGCTCCCAACAATTTTGCCAAGATGCCCCTCTTGAAATGCATTTTCCGGGAGTTGATTCGGAAATTGTTGGACTACCATAAAATCCATAACAAACGACACAAGGTGGGAGTCCAGATTTCCCATTTCAATTGGTAGATATACTTGTGTGAATATTTATAAGGTGAAGAATGTGGATGCAGAAATGTCAGAAGTGACTTTGTGAACCTTTCATCCCGAACCAATTTCAACTACTGGGGAAAATTCAATGAAATAGGTTTATCAATTTAAATATCCATGATTTAATCAAATAAAAAACAAAACATTGCACAATAAAATAATAAAACCAGAGATATTGTAATTCATTCGAGACAAATTCCCAATGGAGAGATTACATATAAATAGCTCAATGAACTCCTATAAGTAAGGAGTCAAGGCTAATCTCTAAGTCCTCTCAATATCCCAAATATCTCTCAACTATGAGTTGTGCATTACAACTATTTTGCACACTCATATATTATTTTATAAATATTAAAAACTATTACTACCAAATAACCCAAACCACTCCTAAGTGTTCACACTATGAACAATATTTCTATGTAACAATCACCCCCTTAGTGTGAACATGGGGAAAGCTATCTCCTGTACCTGCTCATGATCTACAAAGAAATGAAGGTTTTCAATGAGTACCAACAACTCAAACAATATGAGGTTTTCAAAGAGAACCTCCAACTCAGAAAATGGTTTTCTAGTGGAACCAACCACTACATAGCAGCGTACATTATTTTGCTCACATCATTGTTTCTAACTTAGAGGGATTACAAAACAGAAATTATGCTCATGCAGGAGCTTTAAACAGGAATGTTACTTCTGTTCATTATTACAACATAAAGTAAACACACCACACAACAAAAATAAAAGGTCACCAATACCATGAAGCAATCTCTTTGTTGGTGACTAACAAGAGATGCCAATTTGCCTCCATCCTCCTATGCCTCCATCCTCCATCAGGCACTACTTAGTATAGGTAGTCATCTTCATCCTCCTTCTGTTCAGGTTCATATTCTTCTTCATTCTCTGACTCTTCTTTAACAATTGCATTAGCTTCATCCATTTTCAGCTTTCCTTTTATGATGTCCTTGGCACGAGTAATACAAAAGAAGATTTATGTCCTTTTTTCTTACAATAAAAGCATTCTAATTCCTCTTTGTTTTTGAAAAAATTAGTATGCTTCCTTTTAATATAAAGAGCAAGTTTCTTCCTCAATATCTTCTTTTGTTCTTTTTTCTTCAGCTAGTAATGTAGAAATCATACCTTCAAGTGAATGAGAAGGCATTTGACCAAGAGTAAAAACTACATTACTGTATTTTGGAGGTAAACTATTTAATAAAATAGCTTTTGCATCTTCATCATCTACCTGAGCACTTACTTCCATCAGTTGTCTTAGAAGAGATCTAAGATCATTAATATGACTTGACATAGTTGCACCCTCATTCATTTTCAACTTGAATAACTGCAACTTAAGTGAGAATTTAGCATTCACAACCTTTGCACCAAATGTCTGACTTAGCAAATCCCATATATCTTTAGACTTTTTTTCTAAGTCTATATAATGCAACTCAATATCTGATAAAGCAAGCCCAATAATGGATTTTCTTTGTCATCCCTGGTTTGCCATTCAAGCAATTTTGTAACATCTGTTGGTTCTGGTTCTTTTCCACTCACAATTCCCCAAAGGTTCTTGTTCATTAATTGCATTTGTATTTTCACCTTCCATGTGTGAAAATTTAATCCATTGAATTTATCTAATGGAATTTCCATAATAGGTGTCGAACTCAGTCGAAAATGCACCCTTACAATAAACTTTAAACACTGAAAGTAAAATTTTCTGACATATTTGCCAAAAATGGAAAAAAAATTTTTTGTCCAACAATAGAAAACACAGGATCAATGTGTAGAGATCGAAAAAATACACATTTTTAAAAAAATGGCACATTAATCTGAGTTACCAGCTGAAAGTTATGGCAATTTTAAGTTATAACTCCAACATCTTCCGGACCCTTTCCAAATTTGGCAAAAAAAATTTTTATTTCTTCTATTTTTTTCATCTGCATCCAAAAAGGAAAGAAACGCAATACCTCTATCACTGTGGATCCGGATATTGCAAGAAGTCACGTCGTCATAACCAAGTATGGATTCACCTGAGTGAAGCATCACCATTGTTGGTAGATAGGTCACATATTTGATTCCAATGAAACACGCAGTCACAGATTTGATTCAATGAAACACGCAGGTCACAGATTTGATTCCAATGAAACAAATTTGTTCCAGATCTAAATGCCTCACAAACTCCTACAAGGTTATCATTGCGGTCTAACCCGCTCTGATACCAAATCTTGTAAATATCCATGATTTAATCAAATAAAAACAAAACATTACACAATAAAATAATAAAACTAGAGATATTGTAATTCATTCGGGACAAATTCCCAATGGAGAGATTACATATAAATAGCTCAATGAACTCCTATAAGTAAGGAGTCAAGGCTAATCTCTAAGTCCTCTCAATATCCCAAATATCTCTCAACTATGAGTTGTGCATTACAACTGTTTTGCACACTCATATATTATTTTATAAATATTAAAAACTATTACTACCAAATAACCCATAACAGTGGCTCTCATAATAGTGGTTACACCCAAATGTTGGTTACACTTATCAAGAAAATAAAAGAGAAAGGAGGGGTATAAATAATTGTTATTGGAAGACCAATATCCCCTTTCTTTATTGATTTCTACTAAAGGGGTTTCCACTAAAGGTGGCCTTCAAAACGATGATAACACATGTGAGGTGAATATGAATATATTCAAAATTCACATGAGACATATGCATGCATTTCCAAATCCAATTAGTGGAATAACTAACTTCCTAAGTAAGATTAACCCTCTGCTACATAGAAATAATGCACACACCCCCTCCCCCTCCCACCCCGCACCCCTAATCTTAATGTGAAATTTGGGAGGTATATATACAAAAAGGTTAATAATAATTTTTAAAAAGGGTCCCAAAATTCATCTTCGATGAAGTAACCATGTATAAGAAATACGTGATACCTCGTAAAAAAGTAGGCTGATAAAGAAAGGAGAAAACATGCAGTGGAAAACTCCTCCCCAAAAGAGATATACAATGAATGAAACAAGAAAAAATGATTCACCATAAATGGTTTATTAAAGAACTAGAGATAAAAAAGTGTATAAAGGTTTTAAGGTATAATACAAGGAATCACAAGAAACATTACAACACACAAGTAGTATGACAATGTCTGTAAAGAGGCACATCATGGAATGTAAGCCATCCAACAAAGTCAAAAGAGGCACATCGATGGAATGTAAGCCATCCCATAAAATTTACTAGGTGGACTAAAGTATAAAGAAGACACATCTCTGGATGAGGTGAAAGAAATCACTAAAGATGTAATGGATGAGATGAAATTCACTACTAAAGATGCACTAGATAGGATGAAAGCAACTAGTGAATAAATTTCAAGATGTGCTACAAACTTAGATGGCAGAAAAGGTGAAAAAATGAAAAACTATATGAGTGGAATGAATCCACTAATCACACACTAATAGAGATACACTATATTCACCAGATAAATCCATTTAATGGGACTACCAATCTATCAAAGAAGTGTAAAAATACAATATTCCAAAGATATAACTTCATGAAGTAGGTGCTGAGACAATCAACACCCGTAAAATGAATCCCTATAGTAAATGTAAGGGACACTCTAACCATACACCAAATGAAAGTAGTATCTCACCACATACCCCCATTTTAGTGAAGAATGGGTGGAGAGGATGTAAATATATGTATTCAGTAGAGTGAATCGACTACGTGACCGTGATAAGATGACACTATAAGAAACAAAATAGATCCTTACAAAAATATGAATGTTATTTTTCAAAAGAAGTAGGAGAATACATATAAAATATATCTCTCAAGAAGAACAAAAGAGTTTTTAATAAATTATAAATAAAATAGCTCAAACAACAAAGGAGAATCACAATGCAGTAAAGAGGAGTGAGGAGGATGAAGAATCTAAATGATGCAAGTTTCATGCTTATAGTTCCTTCTTAATGAATTATTACACTTCAACCACAAGTGATTATAAATCCATCCCAAATGAACATGGATGGTTGAGGATGATCCTTAGCAGGATATAATTTGCTACAAAATGAACTACCAATGCATGTAAGGAAACATCATAATATGTTTCAGTTGATCATTTCTAATACCTAAAATCAAGTTCTCATTCATGAGTGAAGGTACACTAGAGATCATGTGTTTTCAATATCCCTCATGAATATTAGAGTGAATAACAACATGAGATTTGTCATCAAGTGATCACAATGAAGTACCTATGACTAAAACCATTTCTATGGAGAGGATTCCACTTAACAAGATGGATTTGGGGAAACGACACCCTATGAATGTGTGTCAATACCTCTACCAAGAATCCCATGGAATGGATCATGTGAGAACCAAAATCAGTAGTAATCTTCTCAAATGAGTCAGAAATTACATATGAGGAGGATAAGTGGGATATGTAGACTGTGAAATGACAATAGGCACATACATATAAGTAGAAGTTCTAAATAATAATAATAGAGATATTAAATTTCAAAAGCTCTAATAGAGCATTAAGACAAATGAGAAGGATCGTGGATTAATAAATCATGGCTAGTACATACAAGAGAATTGACTGATTATGGGGTAGGAGTAGGTTTCTAAATGTACATAGTAATGAGGAGGATGCGTGGCAAGAAAATAAATTTCTATGTAGGAGTGTATGAGGTCATGCTTACCATGAATGAGAGTGTGTAGAAGAGAGTTGAGACATACAAGGAGTGGGTGTCCAACAAAGGATGACCACAAACCTCATAGACCTTCGAATGGGAATAAAGAAATACTTAACCTAAATATTTATACATTAAAATTTGATAAAATGAGCACATACTTAAACAAAAACAAATCTTTAGTATATCTTATTCAAATAAATAAAAACATCATATTGATCACCAAATTCAACATTTTAGAAAACATTAATATTCTCTATCAAGTCAAATAACTTAAATCTAAACATCTCATACATCATAATAATTTATCGAGAAATTTGTGTCCCCATATTTGAAATCTGGGACTACCCATTCGAAAAAAAAAAAATGTTCTTTTAAAATAGGGGTATTTTTATGTGTTTTTATGCTGTAAGATATATGTATTACGCTAAGATATTCCCAATGAATCATATGAGCCAATTTTGACAAACACCTTGGATGTCGAAATCATTTTATCCCTCCGCCAAGTTTTGTCATGGAGAAATTTTTATTTAATTATTTATTAAATAAATAATGCCTGTTTGAGGTAAATTGCGCTTCATTAATCCTACTGAGTTTTGCAAAATGATGCCAATATTCACACTTCTCAATAGGTTTTCACCGGGAATGAATTCAGATCTCTTGCCTCTGTGACTTCTCGAGTTATGTTTTTCGCTTTTATTTATTTTTGTTGTATTTTTCTCCCGATTTTCCCATGGTCTTTCTCGTTTAATCCTTGGGTCCATTATTTGTCCCGTATTGTCCGTGTAATTGCCTGAACATCCGGAGATCATTTACAACCACCGCACTAGTAAGGAATTAGCCTCGTAAATGATATTAAACTTCACCAAAAAGATGAAGTCAATCACAAAAAGCCTCTCCCCAGAAAGTCACACTTTTGGGATGGATAGATCTAAGGTGCAATGGGATTTCTGGAGGTCGCAGGAAAGCGGAATTTCTTACCTACCTAAGCTGCAGATTTTAGGCAGAGTAATTTTTCTCATGAAGTTAAAGTCACTTAATTCTCGCAATGGAAATATTAGAGGTGACAGTGTGCAAGAATTTCTTACCTACCTGCAAGGTACAAATCCCATTATAAAATAAAAATCACTTAAAGCATCAAGGAATTCCTAACCTACCTTACAGGTAAAATTTCCATTATGAAAGTCAAATCACTTAAGTCAAGAGGGGATTTTTGAGCCAGTTGAAGGGTGGAAATTCCCATCAAGTTGATTTCTTATTTTTAGCAATTCTCTTGCTAAAAAGTGTAACCCACCTTGGGTGAATAACAATGCATTTAATAATATTTATTAATGGTTTATTCACCCAATTTTGGCACCATAAATAAAAGGAAATTCAATGCAAGTGGAAGAGTCAAAGAGAACTAAAGTTTGCATGCTAAAAATAAATAAAATAAATTTATTTAAAAGCAACCGACAACATGCATAATTGGGCACCCAATTTGGATGAATAAACATGATTTTTTATTAATTAAATTACTAGAAATAGGAAGGGAAATTATTAAAAATAATATGTTGAGGGTTATATAAGCATGAGCTTCCATAATGAAGAAGTAATTAATTCTTTTTGCTAGGGATTGCAACCTCAGGATGTGTTTTTACGCCAAAAGGAGGAGGTTGCATTGATAAATATTTTTCACCGTCAGCAGCCTTTTGTGCTCATATAAGTGAAAGGGAGTTCAAATCAATGTTAGGTACATTGAATATATCTTCCAAATTTGAAGAAATTTCCAGATCTCGCATTGCAGATTGATCCTATTGTAAGGAATTTCGATAGGATTAAAAGAAAAAGAGCTCAGGAAAAGGTTGCTCAGAAAAAGATTGCTCCAACCATGATGAAGCGGGATGCAAGAGAAGGATCAGCAGAATCAGGCATAGCTTCCAGAATTGTTGAAGTCAATGATACAGACAAAGGCCCTGAACCTATCACCGATTTAATGACATATCCAGATCTCATAATTGCAAAGGCTTCTGAAAATGTTCATCCTCTTGTTTCTATCGGAGCCCGTGTGGAAGTCAGTGCATGGAAAATTCCTTTCAGGAGCTTGTGCATGTGCTCCCAATCTTCCAGTTGAAGTCTTCATTGAATTTACTTGTACTTTCCTTCACCCAAAGTGCTTTCCATATTTTTTAATTGCTCATATGTAATTAAAAATAAAAATGATGAGTTTTGTCTAAATTATTTATCAAAATATCAGACCGGTGCATGTACTGGAGAAGAACTACAAAAACTTCAAGGATAAGAGGAAAGACAAGTCAAAGGCAATACCCGCAAGCAAATCACAATTTCACTGCCTTCCGAGATCTAGTTTGGTGAGAATCAAAGGCAAAAGAGTCAATCGCATGCAGTAATATGAAAAAGAAAATACTCGAAGTGTTAGCCTTTCTTCTAATTTCTTTTCCTCTTTCTCTTATTTTCTCCGATAAAGTAATTGAGAAATCAATTAAATTATAAAACTTAAGTGATTGGTTCAAAATCCGTTACTTGAAGAAGTCAATTACTTGGAGATAGGTATAGTGTATATGTAAAATAGAAGGTTTTATTTTAGTTATAAATCATGCATGTCATGCAAAGAGGAATTCCAGGAGGGATATTTCTAGTTGTTTCCTTTACAACTTCCACATGTGCCGTTTAGTTATAGTTTCCTAATTGCAATTTCCCCTCCATGCACTATAAATGAAGGAAGAACCTATGGGTTAAAGGAGCAGAATTTGTAATCAACATTCTTGTGTTCCAGACTTTGAGTTGAAACCATTGATAGCTTTCTGAAAGTTGAGGAATAGAGAGGAGGTAGATTTCCAGAGAACTTTGTGTCAACGGTGCATTTTGTTTCTTATTTCTTTCTAGATATATTCATAAACTTTGTGTTATTCTAGATCTAGATTTGAAACTTTCCCTTGCTTTGAATTATGTATTTCATGGTCTATTTGTTTTAATCTATGTGCATGCGATCAAATCTATAAACTATTGATTTGTTTGTACATCTTCTCATTTCTTTTCGTTTCTGTTATTTTCCTCTCTCGTAGATATTTCATTTCTCTTACAATCCGCTACTTGCTGTCAGAAATTGTCTAGCTATGGTTCATGAGCTACATAGTTAAAGTAATACCAATTAATAGATACTAGAAAATATAATTGGTAAAATCTTACACGGAGCCTCACCGTAAATGAGGGATATTTATCTCACGATCGCCTAAGTTTTCAAACTGTAAGTAAAATCTAGCCAAAAAAATTATTACCTCTCATGTTAAAAACCCTTCATTATTTCTATTCAAAGTGATCCTTAAGCTCACATTTCTACTCTACCCCTAAGCATACCCCATTCTTTCTCAAACATGAACTACTCAACTAAGAAAATTAGATCTACTTATATATTCACTCATGCCACCTTGTAAGACTCATAATATGGGTAGCTTATATCAAGAGCATTAATACCATCATATTCATTATATGAATAGTTTATCAAGATAAATTAACATATTCATCATATTTCTCTCCAACTTTTCATCAAGAGCATTAATATCATCATATGGTTAATTAAACTCCTCTTGTTGCAAACATCTAACCTAGGTCCATTATGTGGTTCCCAACGCATACCCAAAAGGGAACCAAACCCAAACCCATGTTGGGATCCTCATAGAGGTGCATATCTAATAACATAGAATTTATAAATGAGTTCCATTACAACTTGATGATTGATATTATAAAGGTGGTTGTAGCTTATATGGATAGTCATTGAGTTTCAAATGACATGTGTAGTTGTGAAATCTTGCTTATGGATTACTCTAGAGAAAAAGATAAATGACTCATCACTCTTTCCATTTAGATCGAGGAGGATGCAAACATAGTTTCAACATTATGAAGAAAGTATTGATGAGAGAACTAGCAAAAGGATAAAATCATCATAGGACAACCATAAATGGAAATCACGTGAGGAAAAATTACTTCAAAGGGCCTATGTACAAAGATGGGGGCCAAAAAGGCATAATAAATATGATTTTAATAAAAATGAGAGCACATTTGGTTAAAGCACGAGCGTGTTCTCAATTATTAGGTTTGGTCATACTTCAATCCTAAAACACGAGCATGTTATAAAGACGCCGTGTTCCCTGTGCTATGCATGTAGTATATGTGGTCGAGGCATGTTTATGTACAAAAATAAAATTTTTCATGGCCTTTTGATTGGTTATTGATATTTGTAGGAGTTTTAGATGTGTTATTGATTGGTTATTGATATTTGTAGGAGTTTTAGGATTCCATCATGTTCTCAAACAACTAAACCACCTATTTCACTCATCTAGTTTCTCAACATTCATCCAAAGACTCCTCTCACTTGCCTTTACCAAAATTGCCCTTACATTACACAAGAGCAAGGTTCATTGGTCACTTCTTGGTTTTTCTACACTACAAACTCTTCAAGCAAGCTAAAAGCATCCCTAAACACCCTTCTCAATCTCAAGGAGGTATGACAAGTTTGGTTAACATATATCCACTTGTATGAGGTTTTGCTGGAGAAGTATTCAGTAATTATCGAGGCTTTAAGGAGTTGCATCAACCGTGCCACAATAATAATTGTATTCTCATGAATAAACCTAACAATGATTTGGTAATCTCAAAAACCCACTTATCATAATAATGGCAAATAAATCCAACTAATAACAATTAATCATCAATAAGTAAATATGTGGTAGGACAATCAATGTCTACCACGTGCCACCTCCAAATTCCAAATTTCATTTCATTTAAATTCACTTCAAGAAAGGTTGGGGGAAATGAACTCGCCATTTTCTTCACACTTTTAGAGGTCTAGAATGTCAATTCGACCCAAATTTGGCAAATATGGAGAACTTGGAAAGCCAAATTGCATTTATAAAGATAAGCTCAAAGCAAAGGAATGCATTTCGTAAGTAATTCCAATCAAAATTATTTTCTTTTTTGTTAATACCCGCTAAAACTAGCCTTGTTATTGCATCTTGATAAAAACAAGTTCCTAGGAGCCGAGGGAGCTTTTAAACTTATCACACAAACATGGGGAGTTCTCTCCGATAATAATAGAAAGGATACCAATGACACCATGAGAAAAAACCAACAAGGGCACAACCCCACCTTCCACCAACCGAATTCCACAGCACTGCCACTGCCATTAGCATTTCCAAAAATCTAAATGGGAATAATTATTCAAGTGTGGATTCCTTTCCTGAAACTTCCATATCTAATGACCACAAACTTAACTAGAAATTGAAATAGAAACAGGACCAGGAACATGACCTAGACCAGACCTAGACTGGGAATTTGAGAGGATTTATGAGGTTCAATTTTATTTTCCAAGATGCATTAATCCAATGTTTGAGAATGTTTCTCAGATGCAACGACATTCGATTCGTACACTCGATGATTCCGAATGTCTAATTCGCCATGCACCCAAAAAGAGTCCCAATCTTGGATACAGGAGACATC
Organism: Taxus wallichiana var. yunnanensis; assembly: GCA_018340775.1. Classification (NCBI taxonomy): domain Eukaryota; kingdom Viridiplantae; phylum Streptophyta; class Pinopsida; order Cupressales; family Taxaceae; genus Taxus; species Taxus wallichiana. Next base: position 453,809,773 of record CM031241.1, on the reverse strand, counting down.
TTTACTTGGCTTCCATTTATAACGATAGAGATATTTGTAAATTCGTGTTATGACCTCTAAATTTGTTTGTATTTCAAGTTGTTTGGAAATCACATCACTCCCTTCACTAGGATTGATGACTACCCCTATCTTTTTGAAGGCACTTTTGAAAGCATCCATGGGCTTATCGAGAAGGAATTATAAATGAATGAATGTCACCAAGCCATAGGCCAAATGACTCCCACCTGTAACTAAACAAGAAATATTTACTAGGTGGTTGATAACCCCTGTGTGTTCTTAGTCATTCCATGTTGTTATGCTTATTTTGTACAAGCAGACTCAATGATGGTTCTAGGCATGAGACTAGGAAATATGGTCCTAACATTGTCATGCCCTCCTAATCGGGTAGTCGGAAGCCATATTAGTCTTGTTGATACTTAGTACTAATTACCCATGAAATATAATTCTCCATATTTCATTTGCTTTTCTCATCTTCCATGTCATATTGAATAACCAATTTGATAGGGGAGTTTCCCTCTTCGACGGCGATACATTGAATATGAATATGATCCTCGAGAGTCGACCCTCATCCAACCATAATACTAGTATGAACTCCTTTGTTGGTAATGTTGCACGGTTAAGGGTTGAGTGTCTAGGGTTAAGGGTCGAGGATTTAGGTTTAAGGTTTATGGTTTATGGTTTAGGTTTAGTGTTAAGGGTTTAGTGTTTAGTGTTCATGGTTTAAGGTTAAGGGCTCAATAATTAGGGTTTAGGGTTTACAGTTTAGGGTTTAGAGCCTAGGGTTTAAGGTTTAGGTTTAGGTTTTAGGGTTAAGGGATTAATGTTTAGGGTTTAGGGTTTAGAGCCTAGGGTTTAAGGTTTAGGTTTTAGGATTCAAGGTTTAGGGTCCATGATTTAGGGTTTAGGGTTTAGGGGTTAGGGTTTAGGATTTAGGGTTTAATGTTTAGGAAACAAACACTCTAATGGTATTGATCTTCTGCACTTGATCTTCAATCTATAGTAGTGATTACAAAGTGAAAACTGCTCTTGATCTTCTACACTATAAGGATCGACAAACCTTATATATTACACATCTCTGCCAAACATGTTTCTCCCCACATATACTTGTACTATTGAATGTTTCTTGATCTTTCTGATATAATTGCACTATTTATAACACTCTTGGAGCTCCAAATATTTCACAAGCTATGGAAAAAAGGAGATAGTTGTATTGGGTAACATTTCACCAAATTAATCTTAGATATCCGGCATTTCCTCCTTCAAAATATTAGCAGAGATGAAAGACATCAAATTGTGATGACTCTTTCAATGTTATGCCCACAAGCGAATGAGCCCTTTTCAATTGAATACTCTCTGTCAATACTAATAAGAATGGGTAAGACACAAAACATTACAATGAGTGAAATAGTTCCCATGTGATGTGAAAAAGAAGATAGCTCTATTGGGTAACATTTCTTTGTGCAAGCTTCCGCAGGAAGGGGTCATAGAAAAGGGTCATTTATCAAATTTTCTCGATATCTCGAAATTTCCCTCCTTCAAAATTTTTGTACCAATTTCAATCATTCTCATTAGTATCTTTTTTTAGAAGTCTTTCCAACAAGTATTTTTAGTGTTCAAGGTTTAAAATTTAGGGTTTAGGGTTTAAGGTTTAAGGTTCAGGGTTTAGGGTTTACAGTTTAGGATTTAGGGCTCAAGTTTAGGGTTCAAGGTTTAGGGTTTAAGGTTTAGGGCTTAGGGCTTAAGGTTGAGTGTTTAGGGTATAGGTCTCAAGGTTTAGGGTTTAGGGTTTAGGTTTTAGTGTTTAGGGTTGAGGGTTTAGGGTTTAGATTTAGGAATCATGGTTTAGGGTTCACAGTTTAGGGTTTAGGGTTTAGGGTTTAGGGCTCCGAGTTAAGGGTTGTTGGAGGAAATGAACTCGCCATTTTCTTCACACCTTCAGAGGTCCAGAATGTCAATTCGCCCAAATTTGGAAAATATGGAGAACTTGGAAAGTTGGATTGCATTTATAAAGATAAGCTCGAAGCAAAGGAATGCATTTTGTAAGTAATTCTAGTCAAAAAAATTTGTAGATACTTGCTACAAGACCAGGAACACGACCTAAACTGGAAATTTGAGAGGATTTCTGAGGTTCAATTTTATTTTCCAAGATGCATTACTCCAATGTTTGAGAATGTTTCTCCAGATGCAACGACATTTTGAATCGGACGCTCGATGATTCCTGAATGTACAATCCTACCACATACCCCAAAGAGTCCTCGATCCTGGATAAAAGGAGACATCATTACTAAGACAACCTGGGACTTTCAAGGAAGAAGAGGTTCTTGTGAATATATAGTTTTGACACATCACATCACAACCTTCATTAGGCTTGATGACTACCCCTATCTTTTTGAAGGCACTTTTGAAAGCATCCATGGGTTTATCATAGAAGGAATTATCAATGAATGGAAGGTCACTAAGCCATAGGCCAACTGACTCCTATTCATAACTAAACAAGAAAGATTTACTAGGTGATTGATAACTCCTTTTGTGTTCTTCACCATACCCTATCGCTTATGTTTATTTTTGCATGCTAGGCACTTAAATGATGGTTTAGGCATGAGACTAGGAAATATGGTCCTAATATTGTCATGGCCTCCTAATGAGTAGCTCGAAGCCATATTAGTCTTGTTAATACTTAGTACTAATTACCAATGAAATCTAATTCTCCAGCTTTCATTTTCTTTACTCATCTTCCACGTCATATTGAATAACCAATTTGACAGGGGAGCTTCCCTCTTCGATGGTGATACATTGAATATGAATATGATCCTCAAGAGGGGAGTTGCACCTGGAAAGGTATTGTTAAACCCTGAGCCCTAAACCCTAACCCTTAAACCCTAAATCCTAAACCATAAATCCTAAACCCTTAACCTTAAACCCTAAACCCTAAATCTTGTGCCCTAAACCCTAAATTATAAACCTTAAACCTAGAGCCCTAAACCCTAAACCCTAAATCCAAAACCCAAAACCCTAAACCCTAAACCCTGATCCCTAAACCTTAAGCCCTGAGCCCTAAACATTTATTTTTGTACATAAAAGCATGCCACAAACACATATACCCCATAACACTTTGAAATGCGAGCGTGTTATAACGCGCTCGTGTTTCATTTTTTTGGGTTTGAAATTCCCAATCCATAGGCTTGGATTTGCCTTGGATTACCAAACCAAAGGTTTGGATTGTTTTTGCATGATTAAAACTGTGTTTGACAAAAAAAACATCAAAATTTCACATGTGCACCCTAATATCTCATGCATTAAAACATAATATTCAAAAATAAATTCTACTACGATGTCAAGCTTGGTTTTACCTTGATGACGATATAATTCTTTCTAAAATCCGATTAGTTTAAGGCTTTCATCCATATTTTCTTTTACTAGTGCCTTGTTTTCTTGCAAAACCTATGCATACATTTTTGGTGCACAATTTACTTATTTTCTCATCTAAATTAAAAAAAAGTGATTTTTTCTAAACTCCATTTTAGAGGCACTAAAAAAACTAAAGACGATTTTTTTCTCAAAATTATGGGGGTGGACACACAAATATTTCATTTTCGGGACATATGCACTTTAAAAATTAATAAAAATTATACATTCATCCAAAATTTATGAAAAATTAATGGGACCTGATCTTAGCTTTTGACCATTGCCATACAGTATTCAACTGCATTGACAATTGCCATACAGGTAAATTTTAGCCTGGTAGAACTTGGGCACCTGAACAATGCGGGCGTGCACTACTCAAAAAAACCAGTCTTCCTTCTCGTTCTTGAAGCATTTAATTTCTACAGCCACATCATATATTACTGATGCCCGCAGATTGAGCAGACTTTGGTTTGAATCAGAAGTAATTAGAAAACTAGAATTTCACTAAATTCGGACCCACTGGAAATTACTACGGAGAACGTGCTAGGCTGCTGCCTGTAACAGGTTTTGTCCGTGCCATTTCGTAGTCGACTGGATTGCGATTTACTATTGAAGGCCGTCTTTTTCATTTGATCGAGTTGTATCACACACCCAAGTATAATGTCTTTTTCTACAACAGGACTTTGTTGGCTGCATCTCTGTGTCAACATCCACTTCCTCTGTACCACTGTCATTGCAACAAACAGATAATAGAAACCCATAAAACCACTTTTGAGAACGAGGAAGATGGCTGTGTTTGATTGTCATTGTGCTAGAAGTAGATTGCCTGACATTGCTCATTTTCAGCGCTTCAATTATAATCATACAATGCCGATGTCATCCACTTTGGATTTCAATCTCAGTCTCACAACACTATGTAGAGAAGGTTTGTTGAAAGAGGCGCTACACATTCTGCTTACTACACACAACTCCTCTATTAAGTCTAACACATATTTCCACCTATTGCAGACCTGCAATTCCAAGAAAGCCCTTTCACAGGGTAAGCAAATTCACTCCCACATCACTCGGAGGGAGTTTAAATTTGCAACAGAAAACTATTACAAAGTACGCTCATACGCATGTATGACAAATGCCGATGTCTAGCAGATGCTCGCCAAGTGTTTGACGAAATGACTGAACGAGACGTCTTCTCATGGAATATCATAATTGCAGCTTACAGAAGACATGGGCATCCTCACGAAGCATTGACACTGTTTCACCAAATGCAGCCAACAGGTGTCCAACCTGATCAGTTCACCTTTTCTAGCATACTCCCAGCCTGTGCCAAAATAGGAGCTTTGAAACAGGGGATGATGCATCCACCAATGTATAATGGAGAAGAGACTTTGTCAGATGTTGTAGTTGCAAGTGCCTTGGTAGATATGTATGCAAAATGTGGAAGCATTAACAAGGCACGTGAACTGTTTGATAAAATGCCTGAAAGAAATGTGGTTTCATGGAATGCAATGATTGCAGGATATGTACAAAATGGGCTTGTTGAAAAGGCCTTGGAAACTTTTAAGCAAATGCAATTGGCAGGTGTAAAGCCAAACTCCACAACCTTTGCCAGCATCCTTCCAGCCTGTGCAAAAATGGGAGCTTTAGAACATGGTATGGACATCCATCAAAGCATAATGGAAAGGGGGATTTTGTCAGATGTTGTAGTTGCAAATGCCCTGGTAGACATGTATGCAAAATGTGGAAGCATATACAAGGCACGTAAACTGTTTGACAAAATGCCTGAAAGAAATGTGGTCGCGTGGACTGTAATTATTGCAGGATATACAAAAATGGGTTTGTTGAAAAGGCCTTGGAAACTTATAAGCAAATGCAATTGGCAGGTGTCAAGCCAAATTCCGCAACCTTTGCCAGCATCCTCCCAAGCCTGTGCCAAAATGGGAGCCATAGAACATGGTATGGACATACATCAAAACATAATCGAAATGGGAATTTTGCCAGATATTGTAGTTGCAAGTGCCTCGTAGATATGTATGCTAAATGTGGAAGCATTAACAAGGCACATGAACTGTTTGACAAAATGTCTCAAAGAGATGTAGTCTCATGGACTGCAATGATTGCAGCATATGCACAAAATGGGTTTGTTGAAAAGGCCTTGGAAACTTTTAAACAAATGCAGTTGGCAGGTGTAAAGCCAAATTCCACAACTTTTCCACTATCCTCCCAGTCTGTGCCAAAATGGGGCTTTAAAACAAGGTATGACATCCATCGAAGCATAATGGAAGGGGATTTTTGTCAAATGTTGTAGTTGCAAATGCCCTGGTAGATATGTATGCCAAATGTGGAAGCATACGCAAGGCACATGAACTGTTTGACAAAAATGTCTCAAAAGATGTGGTCTCATGGAATGCCATGATTGTAGGATATGCACAAAATGGGTTTGTTGAAAAATCCTTGTTGAAGCTTTTAAGCAAATGCAATTATCAGGTGTAAAGCCAGACTCCACAACCTTTGCCAGCATCCTCTCAGCCTGTGCCAAAATGGGAGCTTTAGAACAGGGTATGGACATCCATCAAAGCATAATAGAAAGTGGATGTTTGTCAGATGTTGCTGGTGTCAATGCCCTGGCTAGATATGTATGCAAAATGTGGAAGCATACACAAGGCACGTGAACTGTTTGACAAAATGCCTCAAAAAATGTGATCTCATGGACTATCATGATTGCAGGATATGCACAAAATGGGTTGTGTAAAGATGCTCTCAAACTCTTTGAAATTATGAAGCACTCTGAAACATACCCAGACCATGTAACTTTTTCTTGTGTTTTATTAGCATGCAGCCATGCAGGTTTAGTGGATGAGGGCTGTAAATACTTCAATGGCATGAATGGCTCTTATTGCATTATGCCTACAATTGATCATTATGTGTGCATGGTTGACCTTCTTGGCCGTGCTGGTTATCTTGAGGAAACTTTAAACTTTATCATCAAAATGCCAATCAAACCTGTTGTGGTTGTGTGGATGTGTTTGCTTGGTATGTAGAACATAAGAATATAAGGTTAGGATTATTTACAGCAACTCTTCTTTTGAGCTGGATCCTCAAAATGCTGCGACTTATGTTCTTCTGTCAAACATCTATGCAGAAGTGGGCAGGTGGGATGATGTTCAAATGGTAAGGAGATTGATGAAAGATAGAGGAATTAAAAAGATGCCTGGATGTAGTTGGATTGAAGTCCATAAAATGGTACATACTTTTTGTGTAGGAGACAGATTACTCCCATAGACATGAGATATGAAAGCAAAGTTGGAGGAAAAATTGTCTTGGAAGATGAAGGCAGCAGGATATTTTCCAGATTGAAAACAATGTGTTAAGTGATGCTGGACAAAGAGGAAAAATAATTATTCCTCTGTCACCATAGTGTGTTGAAGCGATTGCATTTGAATTGTTAAACCTGCCCTTTATCTCCAAGATAGTTGCAAGACAAATTATGAAAGATCATTTCAAAGTACAAGACAATGTTCAATGTGGACATTATTGGAAATGCTATGTGAAGTAGTCTGTAAAACAAGGTGGATGGCGGCACACCAGACCTGCAGTGATAAAGAAGGGACAGGTTTTATTTCCAGTTTCTAGAAAAATGGTTTTTTCAACTATTTGGAGATCTAGACCATGCTGTTGGCTTCATAAAATCAGATGTATAGTATGCAATGTGCATTGCTGCTGAACATACTGATAGGGTATTCTATAAGACCCTGTTTTATGCTATCATGCAGGTGGCATAACATTGAACTATTTTAAGGAAACTTGCGCTTGCCTGGGATGATAGGCGGGAGGAGAAAGGTAGAGAATAGGAAGACTAAAATGAGAGGTTCATTTGAAGGAGATGAAAAGATGCTCTGCAACAAGGAAATGTGAGAGAAGGGCTCAAGTCTTCCAATCAATTCAGTGCTTGGAGATGGCAGCAGAAGCATCTCTTGATGTTTTTACACCAAGTTTTGATATCTGTATCGTCAATTTGACTGGAGTAACTGTATAATATTGTGCTTATGTTAGATTTGTCATTTGGGATTGAATTACAGATACCAAATTATCATTGCAAATTTACATCTGTTCTTGTGGGTTTTGTTCCACTTATGCTAAAAAATTTTATTGTTGCTTACATCCCTTTCTAGGAGAGCTAATATATTTGTTACCTAAGTCTTTTATTTAGATTTAATTTGATTATGTTGTATGTTATTAATTTAGGAGAAAATTATTAGAATTATTAGTGTTATATTATATTTTTATTACATTGTAATTGGTATACATGTATGCTAAAAACTTACATAATAAGGTTTGTGAACTCGGTGATTTTATTCTAAATTTAATATGATTTTGTTTGTATGCTTTTAATTTAAGAGTAAATTATTAGAATTAATATTTACATAAGCAAAATTATAATTTTTATTACATTGAAATTGATACACATGTATGGTGCTTAGAAAACTTACATAACTTATGGGGAATGTGATACAAACTAATGTTAGAGAAAAAATAGAATCTATAAATGAAGTAAAATCATAATTTATATTACATTGTACTTGTATGTAAATGTTAAATATTTGGCATAATGTGGTTTATCAATTGATACTAATAAGGGGAGGGGGATTGAATGGTTATCTAGATAGCGCTAAATAGGCAATGGTCCTTCCTAATGATCCTAATTTAGCTACGAACAACAAAGGGATGCACATAATTTGTAGTTAGGGTTGATTGAATAGTGAAGTGAAAGTAATTGCAAACTGGGTTTGAAACATGAGGAACACACCTCCGATGAGAACCATAAGAATTTTTAGGAATGTTATGGAAGACATCCATATGAGCGAGAGGAACATTGTAAATTATATATGCAATATGATCAAATTGAATACTTTCTCCATGCACAACAAATCTAACAATTACTAGTAAAGATTCCATTCATCATGACAAAATATGAATTGGATATACAAATCTTTTTTAATTAGTTGCAATATAGGTCTAGAAAATGCTAGTGAAGATTGAATTCCATGCATGAATGAAGACCAAATTTGACATATATGCAAGGGAAATAGTTGTCTCTAGAACATGGAGAAGTCTAACTTATAAGGTCAAGATGGGAAGAGGCTAGAATAAATACTTTTAAACCCATGTATTGTATTTAATAATACTTTATATTACATGAAGCTCATTCTATAATTGGGTGAGTTCCCTACTTCTCCAATTTTAGAAAGTTCACTTGTTTCCCTAGCAATTGACATGCTAGTGTGGTTGATTTTAATTGAGATGCTAATGTGGTGATTATGTCCTCATGAATAGAAGAAAAATACTCACATTTATGATTTTCAACTCTCTCTAGTTCCCCTTTTCTATCATGTTTTTTTGTCTTCATTCCCTTTGTATCTTCCTAGTGCTCATTACTCCTTCCCACAAGATTCCTCAACATACATTACAAATTAGTCATCATGTTCATCAATTAGGCAACCTTGACACATCCCTTAAAATATAAGATTGACATGATTTGGAAGAAGTTGAAAACCTCAAGTCATAGTTTTGGATGCTCTAATTTTCCAATAGTTGGAATAGAACTCACATTTTTTTTTGATAAAAGGAGGTGGGCAAGAGATTTTGTCACAATTAGAGGTTTAAGTGTAGGGATGTCATATATTGTCCAACATTTGTGAGCAACACACTTACCGGGAAAGTTATAACAATAACCAAATTCTTATTCGAAGAATATAAAGATACTTTTAAATTCACTATGATAAGTGCTTACGCATTTCATGGTAAAACACACTATTGATTTGATATCAAGTTCACTGTTCCTAATTCATATTTTTACTATAGATGATTTTTGGAGATTTAAGACATCAAACAACATACCCATGTGCACTCCTATCACTAACGAGACACTTGAAGTCTAACTCATCGCCTTATGGTAGATTCATTGTGCTCATGCCAAAGAAAGATTCATACAAATGAAGGTTATGCATTGAATACGAGATCTCAACAATATCACAATGAAGAATCATTATCCTCTTCCCTTGATTGAGGTTGGAGTGTTAGGATGTTAATCCTCATGTGTGGATTTCACTAACGCCTCGAGGTTTTGGTGTAACCGTTCATTACATATGGTATCAGAGCAACCACCGAGTTCGAGTCCTCGCCACGGCAGGTGGTTACACCAACATCACAAAGTGTTCGCCGGGGCTCGTATAGGGTAGGGAGTGGTCCCACTATATGGGCGCAAATCTAGCCCGGGGTCCGGGTTGCGGAAGCGTGGTGGGATGTTATGATCCTCATGTGCGGATTTCACTAATGCCTCGAGGTTTTGGTGTAACGGTTTGTTATACCTCGGTGTCGGGTTCTTCACCAAAATTGATCTTAAGTTTGGGTATCATCAAATTCTTGTTGAACCTATAGATGTCTAGAAGACATCCTTTGAATCCAAGGAAGGTTTGTTTGAGTGGTTGGTTATGCCCTTTGGTTTGATTAACACACCCATGACATTCGGATGATGAATGTCACTCAATGGCATTTCACATATTTGTTTGTTGTAGTCTACCTTGATGACATCCTAATCATTAGCAAACACATAGGATGAAAACTTGTTCCATATTCAACATGTTCTTTGCGCTTTGCGATAGTGTAAACTATATGCTAACATGGAGGAGTTTTGTTTTTCCATGTAGGAGATACAATATATGGGATACATAATAGATGCACAAGGAGCCCATGTGGACCCAATTAAGATACATGTCATATAAGAATGGCCTACACCAAATAATCTCATAGATCCCCATACATTCTTGGGATTAGAAAATTTCTACACGAGGTTTGTACTTGGTTTCTCTCACATTACCTAGTGTTGAATCGGTTGACAAAGGTGACATCGAAGAAGTGTTTTTTTGTTAGCTACACAAGAAAAAAACCTTCAAATAATTGAAGTGTCAAATCTTTCCACACCATTAATTGTGCTACCCGATCTTCAAAACTCATTTGAGATAGAAGCTAACACATCCGATAATGCATTTAGACCCTTCCTAACTCAACATGGTCACTTGGTTTCATACCACAATGAAACACTCAATGTTTTGCTAGAAAACTACCCAACATGTAATCATGATCTTTATGCTATTGTTAAGTCTTGTAGAACACAATGTATTGGGAAAGTAGATTGTGACCACACCGATCACAAACAACTTCAATTCCTACAAACACATAACAAGTTACAAAAAGAGTGACATAAAAATGGTCTTTTTATCTTTAATAGTTCCACCTCAACCTTAATCATAAAATGGGAAGTGACAATCTAGTAGCTGATTTCTTGAGATGACCTATAGTTCAAGTTCTCCTCAAAGTGCTTTATGGTTGTGAACATGAAGTAGACACTTGGTTAGAATCATACCCTTTGGATCCAAAATTTGCATAAATTTATCACAACTTGCTCAATGGTAAGCTAGTTCCAATTTTTTTCTTGCACGATTGAGTTATAGGATGAGGAAAGAGGTAAAAACTAATATGAGAATCCCATTTTAATAAGGTTAGAGGGAACTTTGGGGTAGAAAAACTCTTATGGTGCTACGAAATATTTCTTGTAGACACATGTCAGAGCAAATTTCACCAATTACATCATGTTTTTGTATTGCTTATGCAAATAAAAACTGTTCAATAAAAAGCACGGTATGTACACACCTTTTCCAATTCAAGGAGATCTGTGAGATTTTTTTCCATGGATTACCTCTCAAATAACCATTCTACTAATCATGATAATGATTTTGTTTATGTAGTAGTTGATAGATTCTCCAAGAAGATAATTCTTACACCTTGTAAGAAAAATTTTCACTCTAGAAACTGTTAAATTATATTATGAACATATCTAGGTCCATTTTGGCTAATGGGTAAGTGCACCAAGTTGGGGGACCAAAAGAGGTCTTAAGTGGACACATTTTCCTGAAAAATAAAAATCTTCAACTTCTACGAATTAATTGAAATAGTTACACTCAAAATTGGAAGATGTTATAAGAACATGAATCATAGTGTTTTGAGTCTAGTTTCTAAGCTACTTTTTTAAAAATGGCTAAGTTTAAGTGGGCCAAATAACTAAAATACCTACAAGTGCTCCATTAAAAACATAGTAGATAGTCTTTCGTGCCCCCACCATTTTTAGCACTATTTAGTATTTTTGAAAACCCTTTTGTAGAAAGATAGATATGAACATCTAGTTTGGGCTAGGATTTTTTTAGATTTTTTAGTGAGTATTTTTTTTTATGATTTTTCTAGTACATAAATTTTAAATTTTGAAAAATAATGGAGCTCTCCATTGTGCCCCCCCTAACTACCTAAAAAAATATTGAAAATTAGGTTTTTCTAATATGTATAGAATTAGTCCTAGTTTGGGCCTAAATTTTTTTATTCAATTTTGATGAGTTGAAAAAAGATACACAAAGAAAGATAGATGTGTATAAACTCAAAAAATAGCTACAAAAAGGCATAGTTAGAAAATAATTAGTATGGAAACCTTATATTAGTCAAAAAATTTGAAAAATCATATTTTTAGAAAGAAGAAAGTTTGCTCAACCTCGTAGTCATATTTTTATTAAATTGGTTGATCGTTTTAATTTGATTTATTGTGGCAGAATAGGTATTTTACCATTTTTCTACAAAAACACATGGTTTGTTGTGTTTTGCAGGTCCATGCCTCAGGCTTGGGGATCCAAACCAGATCTAATCCTAGAGGCATGCCTTGGAAAAAGGAAAACAAAAATGCGTACACGTTCCACATAGTATAGACATTATATGTCTTTTTGGCATGCTTCTATTTACAAAAAGATGTTTAATTTTTTTATTTAAAAAAATCCATATATTAAAGATGACAAAAGAAGTACAATGATAATCATACAAAATTGGGTGGAAAAGATCACACCTTATAAGCATGATCAAAGTAGCCATGAAGAGGCTACGAGTAGCAAAGTGTCATATCAATAGTATCATTTTCAATCAAAAAAGTTTAAAACAAAAGTGCGAGAGAACAGAGAAACTCCAAACATGGAGTTAGGTAAAGAATGGCAAACATGGAAGATGGTGGTGGTGGCAAAGTGGGCTCTTTGGGACGGTCACCACCCCAACCGCCAAGAGTAGTGTCGGGGTCTATTAGGTGACTCCAGCCATTTGCCTCTGCTGCTCCTCCTTGTTTCCCTATCCGGAGGGTGAGATAGACAAAGAGAGCGGTGAAAATTTGATTGGTCGGGCGCCCGCCACCCGGAACCACCAATGCCGAGCGGCCGACCAGACACCGGAAGCGGCGGAGTCCAAGATGGAGGTGGAGAAGGGACCCACTAGCGAGGAGAGGTGCTATGCCGCCCACAAGCTTGAGACCACAGTCGGTTGCGCCGCCCATGAGAAAGTGAGCGGTGACCTTGCGAGCAGGAGCGGTGGCGAGGGAATCTAGTAGAACTTGACTAACAACATAAGGGCACCCCCAATGGTCCGTAAGAGTTTTCAAGTGCTCAAATTCAATGTGGAATTTCTTCATCCGCACTGGATCTCGAAGAAAAACATTGGAGATGAAAGCAAGCTTGTTAGAAATAGCAAAATTTCTATCCACTGTCTCCTTATTAAAAATAACAACATTTCTAGATTTCCAAATGTGATATAAAATAACCGCTCTGAAAGAATGCCAAATGTTGTAAAATTTTACAGGAATAAAGGTCGGATCCTAGAAGAACCATTTTCCACATAAAGAAGGTGGGCAAAAGAGGTTGAAAAAGGGTATGAATCTAGTGCGGGTAGACTCGAGCATGAGGGAAGAACCAAAAGAGATGAAGAAGAGTCTCAATGTGGTTGCAGAAAGGGTAGCATGATGGGGGAGCTCCCAAAAGAACAAGGTGCTTGCCCACAGGAAGCCCTTGATGAAGAATGCTCCAAAGAAAGTGTGCAACTTTGGGCTCTATAGGAATGGCCCAAACAACAGTGAAGCGTTGCTTCCACCCAAAACGAGTGGAATGCAGGCTCCAGCGAGCATTTAACTTATTGAGAGGAAGTTGCTTTCTGGGTGAGAAGCTTGTAGCCCAACCGAGGTTTATAATTTCTAAAGGGGTGGCAGAGGGCCAATGCCAATCAAACCACCATAGGCGCTGCGTAGTAACACCAATTTTATGCAAACAATCACCAGGTATGAGATCTTGAATGATAGAAATGGCTTGTTTGTCATTGTCATTTAGAGAAAAATTAGCTTTTAGGCTATCCCATGGAAGCCAATCCCTGGTGATAGGAAAAAAAAGGTCCTGAATATACTAAATCCCTTTTTGAAAAGATGCAAACCCTTGAGCTACAAGGAAAGAACAAGGGGTTTTTCATGAAATTGAAACATCGAATTCCACCACAAACTAAGAGAGTTAAGAGAGAGCCCATTCGAAACCATCACCCTGCTAGAGTAGATGGGGTTTGAGAAGTTCCCAAGCTTTCCATATGCTTTTGGCCACAAAAGAGCCACCTATTTTAATAGTAGTAGGGCATAGAAGTAAGGAGTAGTAGTTCAAACCCTACCATGCCTTTCGATTAAGCGGAGACCCTTGAGATATACAATTTCTGAGAAGAATTTTCCAAGATTCCTCACCTTCAAGGCTGCGAATAATCCATTTGGCTAGTAAGAGCAAACCCCTGCATATGAATTTTGATTAGGCCAAGACCACCAATGTCCTTGGGCGTACAACATATGTCCCAAGCAACTCTGTGAAAACCATGGTTCCCTTCGAGAGTTGGCCCACAGTAAAATCACGCGAGAATTTTCTCGCACTCTGTTTATAGTGTGGTAAGTAGTTTTAGAAGGTGCCCAACATGATGAGTAATTGACATGAGTGGTAGCGAGTAACCTTGGAAGCAATTGGAATCTTCCAAAGAAGAGACATATGCTTGGTAATCCAAAAAGAGATTTTTTTCTCAACTTGTTGAATCACATAGTTCCAAAGGTTAGCAGGGGATGCCATAAAGGCAAAAGGAATGCCTAAAAATTTGAATTGAACACTAGGTTCAATCCAAAGCCATTGGAATCCCTCTAGCCAAGGAGGTTTGGGACCCATCGCCTGTTTGTAACATTGGGTTTTCTTCCATTAGATAGCAGAACCAGAAGCAAGACAAAAAACATCAAGACATTTCATGGCATTAGTGACAGAGGCCTCTGTTTCAGCCAGAGTGAGAAAAGAGTCATCTGCAAAATGACCATTAATCAACTACTTAGGAGAGGAAGGTAGTTGAATACCTTTAACCAAACCAACATTAGTAGCATTAGCGAGCAAGTAGCTTAGACCTTCAGTAGCAATGACATAAAGAGAAGGAGCAAGAGGGAAACCTTCTTTGGATGGAACGATGAAGAGAGAATCTCTCAGACTGCTGACCATTGATAGTAATACATGCACCCACATTTTGAAAGAGCATATTAATAGAGCGGATGAATCTAGGTCTAAAACCGATAGCTTGCAGCATGGCCAGAATGAAAGGCCACTCAACTCTATCATAGGCTTTTTCAAAATCAATTTTAACAAAAATAGAGTCATTCACGAAGTCAAGCGATCATATTCCATGCCCTCCCAAACTGCAATAATGTTGTCCAAAATATATCTGTTTTTGATAAATCCAGTTTTCTCACTCCTGATGATCAGGGGTAGTAAATTAGTGAGCCTAATAGCAAGAGCTTTGGCAATAATTTTGTACGAGACATTGAGAAGAGTTATTGGCCACCAACTGGTGATAAGCTTAGGATCCCCAGACTTGGGAATGAATTTGATGTTTCCTTGGTTGATCAGATCACCTAGGGTGTTGGAGGACATAGCTTCCAGATAGACTTGATGAAGATCCGGACCAACAGTCATCTAAAAAGATAGGTAAAACTCACAGGGAAAACCATCAACACCGGGGGATTTATCAGAGGCCATTTGTAGAACAACTTCCTTCAGATCATCAAGAGTGAGATGTCTATCACAAGCAATGCGCTGACTTTCAGAGAGCTTGCAAGGAACAAATTCAATGCATTGGAGGAGAGCAACATCTCGAGCCGAGGAGTAGCAGTTGCATAGCAGCAAAAATAACATGATAGTGATGCACAAAAGCTTGCAGAATGTCAGGTAAGAGAGTAAGCCTTTGATTTCCATCCTTGATTGCTTTGATTTTGGTGAGAGTTTGATTAGATTTAAGGGAAGAAAAAAACTCCTTAGTAACTCTGTCACCAATGCAAAGCCAGTGCAGCCGAGCTTGAACTTGGGCTCCTCTAGCCTTATAGTGCTCCTCAATTTGAAGCTTATGTTTCAGCGAGCAGCTTGCACTTGCAGGTGGGTGTTGAAAGGAGACAGATTAAGCTCTTGAATAGCCCTCGAATATTCAATATGAGAGGCTTCATGAGCATTCTTGTGAAAAAGAGCAGCTTGTTTCCCATAGAGCCAAAGGAAAGAAGTGGTACGAGTGATGGCATGAGACCACCAATCAATCTAGCCAATCCCATCAACAGGTCTCGGGTCAAGATTCCAAATATGTCTTATATAATCCAAAGTTTTGGGATGAGAAAGGTGGGATGTATTTAAATAGAACTAGGTGGACTTGGGCTTGGGACACTGAAAGTTCCATTGAATCCCAAAGAAAATAGGCTTATGGTCAGAAACCAAAGCATTGTCCACCACCGAGACTGGGAGGTTATATGAAGAGTCAAAGGAAAACCATTGTTGCTCTGAAAGTAGAGCTCTGTCAAGACACTTATAAAATCTGTCATCGCCAGATCTAAAATTAGACCAAGTGAACCAAGGAATGGCAGCAGTAGAGTGCTTGCGGTGGTTGGGATCAAAAAGACAAAGTTTGTTGCACAAGTAAAACTAAGCTTCACGTTCACCAACACACCAATGCATTGGAAGCCATCCCAACTTGTCTTCGGGAGATTCAACCATGTTGAAATCACCACAAAAAGCCAGGTAGCATAGGGTATATGATCAGCCAACCACCGCCAAAAAGAAGAACACTCAGAGGCATCGTTGGAAGCATAGATATTGGCCAACCCAAGAATGTGGCCATCAAAATAAAAAAGGGTCCACACCACCCGATGAGTGGGGTCAGAACCCCAAGATATGATATTGGAGGTGAGGCCAGGCTTAAAAGAGTGACAACACCACCTCGACCATTATCATGAGCTGACATCTGGTAGAGAGAACCAGGCCAGATGGTACACATAGTAGCAGAAAGATGGAAGCCAAAGATTTTGACTTCCTGTAAACACAACACCTGAAACTTTGTAAAATGCTTACAACTGTCTCGACAAGATATCTCATGAAGTCGATCAGTAAGCCCCTAACATTCCATGAGTAAACTAACATGGAGAACTATCAAGGTGCATGGTTTCCTCCTCGAGGCCGGCTAATGCTCCAAAGCGGTTAGAGAAAGTGACTTGCCGTGCATTCCCATGAATGAAATCACCGATCTTGAACTATCGGCGTAGGTCTCTGCATGAGAAATCATCCTTGGAAGGGGAAGGACTTTGAGAACAACATAAGGCAACCTTTCTATCTGTCTGAGTAGCCAAACCATCGGAAGTGTTATCCAGAAAGCTTGAAGTCTCGGGAAATGAGGGGTGTGAAAGAGCAGGAGCTGAGGGGTGAGAGTTGATGACAATTGTAGCTTGCAGAGTCCGAGAGATGGCGGGTGCAGCTTGGGAAGGGTCACAATAGATGACTTCAAATGAGTAGAAGTGGAAGTAACCACCGGTTTGTAAGTAGCTTGTTGGGGCTTATTTCGGGTCAAGGCCGAAGGTTTTCTGCCAGTGACAGTAGTCCATCCATCAGAGGAGGGAGTGCTGGATTTAGGGTCCATCGGGGTTTTCTCCGAAACCAGTGGTGGGCTTGGAGTCATGAGAGGACAATCCTTGATCATATGGTCAATAGATTGGCACCGAAAACAAGTGTTGGGAAGATTGATGTACAAAAATTTCTGCGCAAAGCGTGTGTCTCCAACCTGGATGTTCGAGGGTATCCTTGAGGTCTTTTGAAAGATTAATTTCAACATACGCACCCTTTTAAGGGTGGATCCGAGTAGAACTTATGTTGCTCATGGTAGATGAGGCGACCCAAGGGTTTGATAAGTTGATAAATGAATTCCCTCAGAGGCAAAGGAAGGCCCGAAAATTCAACTCAAATAGGAATTTTGAGTTTGGCTTGCTAAGAGACTTGAAAATCTCGAGTCCAGTGGGAGAAAACCACAAGAGTATTGCGAATAAACCAAGGACCATGGTTAACAACGACTTTGCAATGTTCAACATTGGTAAAGTGAAACAGAAAGAAACCCTTGGTCATGTTTTGGACTCCCTCTACCTTGACTCCATGAGGTTTCCAATGATTATGAATCCATTGGCAGAGGATACCTTTAGGGGGAACTTGACCCACAAAATAAGCAACAAGAGAAAATGATTCAAACTAGTTGCAAGCTTTGTCAAAAGTTGGTAAATCAAGAACAATATACGGGAAGGAGTATCAGTATCCTTACCTCATCGAATACCTTCGGGATGAACTTCTCTTTCGTTTTGGTGCCATTGTCCAGAGCTCTTGTGATAAGACCAACATCAATAGATGCATGGCTCGAGGAGGTGGTCATTTTATAAGCCACCACCCAAGGGGCGGACTGGTGATTGATACAAAATTAATGCAGATAATCCCACCTAGATCTGCAGATCGGCGGTGTGACGCGATGGTGGCGTACGGCAAGGCCGAGCATTCACTGCGAAAATAACTCACTGAGCCTAAACCCTAGCAGAGTGAAAAAACCAAAATTCGTGAAACATTATTTAGAATCCACTTAGATGTTTAAATTTTTCATTTATTATTATTTATATTTTATTATTTCTTATACTTTAAATTTATTTTAGTAAATATAAGAAATTAGGGTCACTCTACACCTTATGGAACTAGTCTCACAGCTCCATGAGTCACGGTTTAGGAGATAGTTTTTTATAATCTAATATGGTCAGTACATAGGTAATTTTCAAGATTTCAACATTCAGCCTAAAGCTTTTAGCATTTAAATTCTACAATCGATGTCTATTTTGGCAATGAATATAGTCATTGTTTAGGTTTTGGGGCCTTTTGGATTGTTTACTGACATTTGTAGGAGTGTTAGATGTGTCAAAATTAGATTTTACAAACCTCACAACTCTCAAAGGAAACAACAGCTACTCAAATATATGCACTCATGAAATGCCTTATAATACATAACAAATCAAAACACATATGTTGGACACAATTTCATTGGTGTTGTCATTGATGTCAAGTTGCATTGATAGAAAAGGGTGTTTAGGTGGCATAGGGAGTCAACATGAGGTGTCAATCATCAAGAAGCATGAAGGTTGATTAGTAGTGTCTTGTTTTGGTGTCATGAAGTGTTGCATTGGTGAAGTGTTGGTTTGGAACCAAAAAGGGAAGCTTCACTATTTTGAAATTCTTCATGACACCTTCAAGCCTTAGAGAAAATGGATGTCTCCAACATGTAGAGGATTTATGTAGCTTTCCAATGACTATTTTTTTCCCTTCTAACTCCTTATAGAGCTCCTGGAATATTCCAAAGAAGTTAGATTTCACCATTAGAGTGTTTGTTCCTTGCATCTAGAAAACCCGATGTTGAGAAGATAGTCCTTGAATGATCAAACCTTTCCTAAATCTTCCTAAATTACCTTCAAAACTTCCAAGATTCTCTGACATCACTTATGGATACTCACGATTATTCCTAAACTCTCCCATAGGGTGTTTTAATATCTCTTTAATGGAAACAATAACTAGCATCTAGAAATTGAAAATTTTGAAACATGACAACTAAGCCCTTAATTGAAAATAAGGCTTCTCGAATCAGTGCATCCTTTATCTGGTGATGCAAGAACATCTTGTTAATAATCAATTTTTGCTTTCTTAGGTGACTAGGGTATCTTGGGTCCACTTGAGATGATCATAGCTTGTAATATTCCATTTGGACTCCATAGGAAATAATAGGGAGTTTCCCTCCAAATGTATAATTTGAATATTTGAACTAGCTCTAGGTATGTTATAGGCTTAGGTGTTAAGTGACATAATCCTCTCAGACTGAGATATCAGATTTGGAGGTTAGAGACTATTTTGCAAAGAATTTTCACGAGTAAATATATTGTTTTGGATTGTCTTCTTATCTATAATGGTGTTCAAGGCTTCATGGAACCCTCACAATGTCTAGGGAATGGAAAATAGACAACAAGACTTACTCCAACTGTGACTATACCCTATTTTATAAGTTTAGTAGTATGTAGCATGAACATAATGATTCAATGGAATCCTTGAGTCTATTTTAGGGCATTGATCATAAGGACTCGGTGTTGCAAAAGTCAATAAAAGGTAATAATCCATCTAAAGGAGGATTTCTTAAATTAAATTTGCGTTCACAATCCTAATTGTGTGTGCCCAGTCTTAAGGGCCTAGAGTAGAACATTCATTGTAAAATTTAATACTTATGCCTAATAGAGTCCTTGATAAGTGTGGAGGAAGGTAATAATAAGACCAAGAGTTTCAAAATCCCTAGTACAAGTTGGAATAAGAATAAAAGAAAATGAAGGTGCAGAATATACCCTCTAGTAGTGTTGATTCCAGGTTTGAGGACTAGGAGAGATGTACTTTTAGAAAAATAGTATTTATTCCATGTGTTTGAAGTTGGTGGAGCCTCTAACAAGTTGGAGGAATGCCTAAGGGAATTAAGGACTCATAAAATCAAGGCATAAGGATATAGTATTGAGTGGTTAGTAGGTAAAGGAAGCAATGTACAATCATGCTTATTTCTTGTGATTGTCAAGACCAACCTTGAGAAATAGTTGTCTTAGGAAAGAAATTCATAAGGAAGTTGTATCTATCATTGAGGGAGTGGTGTTAGAATGTTTTGAATCCTTGAGGAACATAAGAAAATCCTTATACAAATTTAATTAAGAAGACCTATTGACTGTCCTGCATAGTTCCATAAAGAAGCCTAGAGAGAGTAAGGGTTTGTATGAAAAGCCTTAAGTGAAAGAGGAAGAGTTGAGTGATTTTCATTAGTGATTAGGAGAGGGGTAAGCATAGTGAGATGAGTGAAAATAATATTGAGTAAAATTCAAGGTGAAGGTGAAAAAAAAAGTTGAGAAGATTGTTTAGAGCTTGAGCAAACAAGGAGTCTTAAAATCCAAAAGTTGAAAATCTAGAAAGATGATGGATAAATGAGTAATGGAGCATTGAGGTGTGCTTGAGTAAGGTGTATGGATGTGTTGAAAGGTGGATGTAAGGATGAAACATGTGGTAATCCATTAAACCCTTAATGTTTCTTACTTCAAACAAGGGAAAAGGAGAAAGTTAAATTGGGGAAGTTGTATTTTGAGTTGAAGTTATATAAAGAGGATTGTAGGGTACTCTGTATCATCTATATAGCCTATCATTAGTTCAAAATTTACCCTAGCTCAAAGGAAAGTCCTAATAAGATCATTTAGTGTGTTTCATTGTGTAGGGAATAGTGTCTAAGGTGATTGATCAACTCATTTAGTTTTGATGAGAGACTACTTCCTTCGAAGGCCTAAAAAGGCTATTTTGGCCATTCTGTAGCTAATTAAACATAGTTCGAAGTTTTTAGAGAAAATATAAAGAATATGAGGGTGATTTCAGAGAGAATTGAATATGTCTAAGTAAATTTAGGAAATTTTAGGAAATAAAATCTCATTTAGGAGCAATCTGTTTAAGACTGGGTTTTCAGGTGTAGGGAATGAAAGCTAAAACAATGAAAGTTGACTTCTCTAGATGATTTTAAGATTTATGGAAAGAGTTAGGATGAAAAAAAGGCATTTGAAGTCTATTAGAATAATCTACAAGGTGGAATAATCAACATTTATTCAAGGCTTAAATATTTCTTTAGGTATTGCAAAACTCTTTAGCTACCCCTCCCAGTTCAAAATGAAATAAGACCTAAATTTTGAGTTACATGAAGAATTATATTTTTAGAATAATTTCATTGATTGTAAAATGTGATTTGTAGTGTTTCAGTGAAGTATTGAGGTCAAGAACATGTAACTCTTCCTAAAATTCCATTCAAGGATTCATCCCCTATCTAGAGGAGGAAACCCATTTCCATGAGGAGTAACTTGAGAAAAAAGGTGTCCATGTACCATAAGCATGCTTACACCCAGGTTTCATCTTGGTCAATAAATTGAATTGTGAAGGAGAAATCATGTTTAAAGGTGAAATGTGGAGCTTAAGGAGTGAATTGATGATCATCATATCCCCTCTGTCATTGTACCCAAATCTCTCTAAAGAAAAAACAAAAATGAGCTAGTCATGCCACCAAGGTATCTGTTGGTGTAGGTGGTATTTTCTTCACTTATTTAGTGTTATTCCACCTCACCAGGTGAGTCATCTCACTTACATGGACATGGATCTAGGTGGCATGTTATTTATGACATGATTCCCTTATGAAATCTGTCATATGTGTAAGTATGCGTCATAGGAGTTACATTCCCATTTGGTAAAGTAACTCCTCTTCTCCATTATGGAGGAATATTCTCTTACATGGGAGTTACACATTACTCCCCTATTTGTACTCACCTCCTTTTTGGTCTATGACAAGCCAAGCAATTCCATTCTACTCCATTTTTGAATCTTGAGCTCTCATATGCATGCACATTACTTTACAAAGCTTTCTTTCTTTAATCTCGTAACTCCTACACTTTGGTGAAGTGCAACTATTCAATGCACGTGAATTCCTTCCAGGTCTTTGTCCTTCACTCCTTCATGGTATCAGAGCTGAGGGGACTAGAATTACGTTGCTCACCATTGTTGCTCCACCGTGTAGTTGCTTGTGCAAGCTCTCTCTTTTGCTTGTGCTTTACTTGCATATTTCAAGATTTTTCAGTGTTTGGTTTTTTGCTCCTTGCTGGTTTTACGTGTGTTCAAGTTCAAAAGGTGCAGTTTGAGTTTTGGTTCAAAGGTTGGAAGGCTGCTGAAGGTATAACTCGACCTTACACGACTCATTCAAGCTCTTTCTCTGTTTGACACAATGGTTTGGTCGTTCAGCTCTTGCACTGGTTTTTGCATGGATGTGTGGACTCGTGCATTGCTCCATTGGCATCTGCACGACTCGTATTTAGCTCCTGCCTTCTCATCCCTGGCACTCGGTGCTGGCTCGGCCTCTCATGTTTGGTTCCTACAGACTCCCTTTGCATTGAATCTACCTCAAACCAAATCTTGGCTTCCAACGTTCCTCTCATGTTTTTGCACTAGCCAACATTGGTTCACCGGTTTGGCTATTTGACTTATGCACTGGTTCGAAAGGCTCCGTTGTTAATGGTTTTGTTTTATACACTACCTTTGTCATTGATTAGCTCGACTTGGCACCCATTTGGTATGGGCGTACTGCACAGTTCGAGACTCCATTTCTTCTTGAAGTTTTCACCGGTTGCTTGTGCATCCTTCCTTTGATTTCAAGCTTTCCTTGCTTGGCGTTAAAAAATTTGTGCCAACTCGTTGTTTTACTACCGATCGTGTTTGTGGTTGAGTGACCCTAGCGGATCTCTGTTAACGGTTGTTGGAGCTCCTCGACGCTACTATCTCTCGCACAAAATCTCCAATGACCATTTCCATTCTCGCCATTACCACCGGCTCACTCCTTCCATTGACTCAGGCCTACACATACCTAATAGCTTGGTCACTCTAAGCTATGAGCCCACTTGCAAACCATTCATGTGACCGTTACACTTTGACCTGACCATTTTCCAGTGTAACGCGACAGCTCAACCTTCACCATCTTTCAAGTGTTCAAATTGATGGATCTTCCAGATTCGACATGTGGTCTTGCTCAATTATTATGCCGTGGTCTTGGAACTCTGTAGCAACTCATGCATGTGGCCATGTAACAGCCTTCCACTCAAAGAACGTTGAACTGATGAGTCACATCTGCCATCCCACAACAACTCGGTGCATCCACATGGCTTGACAATGTGGGCCCCCATCCATCCCTTTTAGACATTGTTTGGCGGTCAAAACAATCCCTTGTTTTTAATGTTTTGAGGAAAAACATTCATTATGGCATTGTAATAATTTTAAGGCTCTAATTTGCTTGTAATTATGTCCTTCATTCGTGTGTCGAAGACAGAGGGCGAGGTCCGGGGTTGGCAGGAGGCTAATCCCCTCGCAAGAAAAACAAACCCTACCTGAAATTTGATGCCATTTCCAATGAGTACCCACACGACACCCTTTGCACCCATTTCGGGCACTTTTTTTAATCTGTTTGCAAAGCCTATTGGCATTTTCCATCAGTTGTGGGAATCATTTTCTTGCTATAACTTTTGACTCGTTGCTTTCAGTTTTGAGCACTTCTTTAGTCAAAGTTACATGATTTTTCACACATTACGTGATGAAATTGTCAATTTTGTAAACACTACTTTATAAAGTGCCACATTCTAGGGGTTCACTAGTACTCTTGGGTTTTTACACATAGAAGCATTATCGGCCGAGTCCGATGTATTGCTTTTGTGCACCTTGCATGTCTTGTTTTCTGCATTATGGAGGGTGTTCTTTCTAAACTTGAGCATCATAGGATTGCTTTGAGCCTCCACCACTTCTCACCGGGAGAGGGAACTATTCAGCTTGGTGTGCTTCCATGGAATGTTACTTCGCTCACGAGGGTCTTTCACCCTTCTTACTTGGGCCAGTTCCTGCACCCACTGATCATCATCATCTGGAGGACTTCCTTGACACTTGCGACCATGTTTTTGGTCACTTGATGATGCATGTCTCCAGATCTCTCTGGTTTCATGTGGTAGACTCAGATCCTCCCCACCATGTCTAGAGAATTCTTTAGTCCCTCTATGGAGACCCTTCACATACTGCCACCATTGTTGTTGCTGCTGATTCAATTGTCTCCTCTATTTCTTTGTGTGATGATAGTTCCACTGAACATAGAATCGCTTGGTTCTACTTCTGATGATGAGGATTGTGCACCTAGTTTTGATGTCGAGAGTACTACAAAGGAATCTTCTCCTCCTTCTCTCACTATTCTAGAGAGTGTTGACACATCCCACATCTCATCAGATATCGAGCAGTCTCCTATTCAGTCTCATACAGTCATCACACCTGCCTCTTTTCCACCTTTAGTGTGTGAGGCCCCTTCCACTCCTTTACCTTCATTGGATGACTCATACCTATCTGACATCACTCTTCTATTTGTTGAGCCCCCTCATTAGGACGAGTATCTACCTGACCTTAGTCATCTTTTTGCAGAGTACACTTGTGATGTATTACAGGTTCCTCATCCATCTATAGGTATTTCAAAGGAGTTCATCATCTCCATTGTTGGGAGTGCCCCTTCTGGGACTCTTACCACTTCCACTTTTCCAGAGACCTTCATTGATCCACCCTTACTTGTGGATCCATTTTCTATTGTGGGGGATGTTTTGTTGCCTTCACATCAGTTGGACATCCTTTCTACAGGTGTTCACCCTTCATACTCTGATAGTTATGCACTTGTGACATTACCTTGGTTCCTTCGCACTCACTTGCTAGACCTATGTCACACTTTCATGGACCGTGACTCGGTGTTCTTTGTGTTCATTTGCCTTCGGTTTCCTTCACGGAGTGGGCAGACTTCCAGTACATCATTTTGTCCTTCCTAAGGGCAGGCACATAGTTCGGTGCGGATGGCTCTTCTTCAATCCAGAGGCAGAGGATCTCGTGATCAAAATTCTTTTGGGAGACCTCCTAGAGCTGCAAAGTTCAAATCCGTCCATGGCATCTTCTGCATTCCTCTCATCTCCCTCTTCTTCTCTCTTCTTCTTCTTTTCGAGAGATTGCCTCTTTGTACATGGGTACCTTTACAGGCTCATATGTGGCCGGGACCCATCTTTGGCATCTTTCTTAGATTAGAGAGTGGACTTGTCTCTCTTTTGGGGGGAGTTTTTCCCACTGGGTTTTCTCCTTTTACTCCACTTTTCGAGAGTTTCTTGTACGTGGGTACCTCATCAGGCTTATAGCTTTAGGACCCATTTTTTTCATTTGAGTGTGCTTTGCTGACTTACCTTTCCCCATCCTAGTTTCGATGAAGGGGGTGTTGTTGTAGGTGGTATTTTTCTTCACTTATTTAGTGTTATTCTACCTCACCAGGTGAGTCATCTCACTTACGTGGATATGGATCTAGGTGACATCTTAGTTATGAAAGATTACCTTACGAAATCTGTCATATGTGTAAGTATGTGTCATAGGAGTTACATTCCCATTTGGGAAAGTAACTCCTCTTCTCCATTTGGAGGAATATTCTCTTACATGGGAGTTACACATTACTCCCCTATTTGTACTCACCTCCTTTTTGGTCTATGACAAGCCAAGAAATTCCATTCTACTCCATTTTTGAATCTTGAGCTCTCATATGCATACACATTACTTTACAAAGCTTGCTTGATTTAATCTCGCAACTCCTACACTTTGGTGAAGTGTAGCTATTCAATGCGCGTGAATTCCTTCCAGTTCTTCATGCTTGACTCCTTCAAAGATATCTAGGACCATCATGTGTGAAGTATTAAGGCATCATCTATCACGGTGAGAAACATATGAGAAAAGAAACATATGATAATTGTGAATTTGATTCCATGAAAGGATGTTTTTAGAGCCGGGAAAGGTGAGGGGGTGATATTTATATGGAGCACCTCGTTTCTAAGAATGAGTAATCATATTAGTTCACTTGATGCAATTCACTTGGTACTATTCGTAAAAAATAATTTAACACTGGTAGTGTGATCACACCTTAAGGAGGAGGCACATTAGAATCACCTCATTTTTTCCATAAGTCAAGAATGCCATTCAGAGAGAAATCCTCTATCTACAAAGTGAGGATCTCATTTTAGTAAGAAGTAGACAAGCATTCTAGAGTTGATTCGTGGTCACTAAAGTGAATTATGGAGCTGATTTCAAAATTGGTACCAATTCAAACAATGGTAGGGCCAAAATCTAATCCAGATGGTAAAAAAACCTACAAAACAACTATATGCATTCCCAAAACAAAGACCGACTACAATATATGCCACATGAAAGTTTTATGTCCTTATTTGAAAGATTGAAAATGAGTAAGTACTTGACATATTAGATTTTCAAAAACTATCTTCTATATTATAAATTTTGGACCCACAGGACCACTTCCATCAAAGTGCAAGAGTGACCCTAGTTTCTTACATTTACTAAAATAAATTTAAAGTATAAGATTTCTTTTATTATTTATTATTTCTTTATAATTTTATAATTTCTTATAAAATTATAAAGAAATAATAAATAATAAAAGAAATCTTATACTTAACATTTATTTTAGTAAGTATGGCTCCTTCAAGCCCTTCTAAATTCCATACCACTCAAAATGCGTATACGTTTCATAGCATTAAAAACAAGCATGCGTTATAGCTTTGGGGATTTCAACCAAAGAAAACAAAACATGTATGTGTTTTGCTTATTTTGGATTTGTGTCCGCTTTTTTGGTCCCCCCATATTAGTGCACTTACCCTAGTCATAGACTATCATCTCTAACATGGACACAATATTTTTGGGTATCTTCTAGCAACTGTAGACACAAAATTATGAACTTATTACTATTACATTACGGCTTTAGTATGTCGTTATATGAATGATTCCTAAGTAAGAAAACTAGACATTGAAAACACTTGTTTCGCTTTACTTTGACATTTTTTTATCTTTCCATGCTTTCATCCTCTATTTTTCTAGAATTTTCCCTTTACATTTGAACATCACATAATGTGTTACTCAGCTAAATATTTCATGATTTATCCTTGGAGCTTTTTGGACATGAGCACCAAGAAGGGACATTAGTGGTGACATTATTGTACCCCTGTGGGTGCTTTTGTCCTTTTCTAGGTTCTTATATTTAAAAAATGACCCATCACTTGTTTATATTTTCTAAATTTGTATTGATCACTTTGGATTGGATTCTAGTGTTGTTAATGTTGAAATTCAAGCAAATGAATCATATATATACTCAACTTACTAACATTTCTAAGGGCTATCTCATAAGTTATTATTTTCTATTTGCTACTTGGGAAACATAAATAACTTAAGGGCTGCATTTGGGTTGTATTATTCAATTTGCATAGGAAGATAAATTTATGAATTCCACAACACACATCATCATGGGGGAAAAATAGTGGTATCCCGTTATCTTGGTACAACTTACATGTTGATCAGAGAACACTTGACAAAACTCACACAAGAATTCCACTTAGGAAAACAAGCCGAGTTTAAGGGTGCGAATGGATAGGAAGCAAACACATGGGGAACGAAGTTCAACATTCGAACTTAGCCATTTTTGGGCATGAAGATCTATTTTTAGAAGATGGCATGCAGAACACACCAACGATGCAGAGACATGTGCACCACACATTGTCTATTTCTGGAGGATTGGGTTAAGAGTGCTTTTTCTTGGGGACAGTCTAAGAATAGGATTGTCACCTCAGTTAACTATAAATAGTCTATAGATAACACACTTGCATGTGTGACTATGCATGAAAATAGTGTGTGGCTACTAATAGCATGCTGCCTATTTTTGGAATAAATAAGTGGTGAAGGGCAAGTCCCCACCCTATATATATGTAGTGAATTACCCTGGGTAGGGAGAGGATGTATATGAAAAGACATATATGATAGTGTATGCATGTTTTTGGATTACCGTATCAGATCCATGCGCGTATCGGCATAGATTGTCAGTATTGTAAGAAGCTTCTGTGTTATTGTGATAATTAAGAGATGGAAGATATTGACTGAACCAAAGTGTCATTCATGTGTATAATTGGGTAGTGCATGTTCTTATTACTATCATGATTATTGTTTAAATCTATTCTTTCCTAGATCCATATATGTCATGCATTGTATAATTATGTATTAGTTATGGATCTATAGGCTTTAAGTCTTCATCATGTTAACATTATGATATAACCCTAAACAGGACCTAGTAGACTTTGCGCGCTTCGGTGAGCGCTCGGTCTAGGATGAGTGATGTTCCAAAGACGTCTAGGGTGTTATCTAGTGAATTCTAGGCTACATCATTAGTTCCATTACTGGGACCTCTTTTTCAATTGTTTTTAGGATGGTTCACAATGAAGACGTATCGGTTAACTCTAGCAAGTATTGAGGAGTGGATACACGATCTGAAGGAAGAATATGCAAGATGGTTCAACATTAGATCTAAGTTTAACACACGCACTTAGGTAGAACATAATTGGTATGACAAGTTATATGAGAGCTTTTTGCCATCTTTCCAGTAGAATTATATGAGTGGTTGATTGCTTATGCATCTAAGTGTAATTGGAGGTATTGCACACTTGTCTAGACACATGAAGAATTTCAGGCCCTTTATGATGCTGATCTAATTTGGACTCAATCTGTGGACACGTGGTTTCATGGTGTCCTGAATAGTTATATCTTGGAGTACTCAGTTTCCACTTATTTGTGTCAAGAAGTAGTGAATTCCAGTTCTTACGATATCCAAGAAGAGCATATCTATAAGGTATTCCACCTTTGCAATCAATATCTTGATGGTAACTTTGAACCTAGAGAGTAAACCGATGGCTAACTAAATCTCACCATGCATGAGGGCAGGAACGAGGTTTGGTGAAGGATGGCAGACCTAGCGGTAAAAAGGTGGAGAGGAAATGTGGCTTACGTATAATGAGGTGTGCAAGAGGTAGATAGAGAAGCAACATACCGTTGCAGAAAGTATGGAGTTGAGGAGAGATGAATCATGAAGGATTTGAAGCTCACGTAGAAGACATGGAGTTAGAGGATTAGGAACTCCCCCATCTTGGAAAGCATGACAAAGATCCCCCCTTGGCCTCACACGAGTATGCCAAGTAGAGACTACCTGGGCCACGGGTGTGCATCTTAATCCACCTGGTGACCTAGCCCTTGCACTTGGTTTTCTAATATCTAGTACGAAAAATGATCAACAAGTGAATTTTGGAAACAGGAGAACCAGAGTAAGTCAGAGAGAAATTACATCAATGGCAGGATAGATGGCTTTAATGTTATTTGGAGGAACATTTTCAGCGCACCATCACATCTGCAGAAGAATGGGATTCACCTCGGAAGTGGAACTACCACACAAACTATAAGGGTTCAGTATAGTACTAGTATTGGAGCATAGGGGAGTACATCTATAGGTCCTATTCCAGCTACATTTGGAGGATCGGGAGGAGTACATGGTTCTAGTTCCGGTGGATTTGGTGGTTCGGAGGAAGGGGAACCACAGGAGGTTCTAGATCGGTGGGCAAGGTCTAAACCAACCCTAGAATATTTATATGGAGATGTATCTTCTTATTCCAAAGTATAGAGGCATAGAGGATGTTGGTGAGCATGTACACATGTGTGAAATATTATGGCGCGTGAAAGGGATCACGGCTTTTGAGTGCAAGGAAAGTTAATTTGCTACTACATTATAGGGGCATGCACACATTTGGTATAAGAAGTTTGACTCTGATCAAACTTGCATGGATTATGTAGCATTGAAGGATGCTTTCTTGAAATAGTTCTATATCCCTAATTTGAGCAGAAGAGTATAAATGCCCTCAAGGATATCAAGCAAGGCACTAATGAGAGTGTACGTGAGTATGATGCTCATTTTAAAAAACTCCTATCTAAGCTTTCTTATGATATTCACGCAAGCCATCATACACAATGGTTCATTGGCAGATTGATTACACCATTTAGAATAGAACTGTCACATAAGACATACACTGATCTGCACAAAACACTGGAAGAAACTTTGTGTGTTGAGGTAGTTGGGAGCATTGACATTGGTGTTAGTCCATTCTTAGAGGCACATATTGCAGCTATGGAAAAATAGTTAGAGAAGCTATCAACAAATTAAGCCCATGAAATGCGTTCAAGAATTTGGTGTACTGATTGTGAAGTGGAGTGTCACACCAAGGATAGTTTCCCTTATAGATCTATACCCTCATTATTGTTGGATTATGAGATATTTCATTTGAATGATGATGCTCTTCATTGTCGTTTGTTACAAAGCACATGTGACAAGGAAGAATGTATCTTGTTACTATAAAATTTTCCAGTCCACAACCCATGATACTAAAGATTTTCGGTTGATTGGTCAGATCCAGGATGTTATAGACATTGGGAGTACGATAGAAAAGCATAACGAGATAATTCTAAGGGTAAGAATGAGCACCAAGATTGGGATCATAATCAAATGTGCTATGAAAATAATGAGGGGCATTTTGAAGGAGGTCATGGAAGAGGGACGTGGATATTGCGGTGGATATAAGGATGAGGCCGCGGTGGAGGAAGAGGTGAGTTTCCTCATGGAACATGTTATACGTGAGGATATCCCGACCACTATAGGCATGAATATCCTTAGAATATTGCATGTTCTTTCTGTGGAAAGAATATAGCAATGAGGAGTTACCATACTTATATGAGCATCCGAGTAAGAAACATAAGCAAGAAAACAAAGGCACCGGGATGGTTAGAATCTAGCGCATGGTAGAAGATCAGTGGATGCCCAAGATAGAACTAGGACTTGAGGTGTTAACGGTGAAGATTACTACATGAGCTGAAGCGGCGTGCACAAGAGAGGTATTACGAAGAAACCTACCATCACTAAGGATGACATCCTTCTTGCTAGGTACCTAGATCCTCGCCTATCGAAGGAGGTTTATCGGGATACCATGTAAGTGCTAAGGAATCTTCGAGGGTGAGATACAATACTTAAAGGAGCGAGAAGAAAGCATCATAAACAATCCAAATTGATATCGATGATCTGAGAGAAGTGTGTAAAATGTTTTGTAGGAGAACATCATTCCACTATTAGGAGGTTGGTTAAAAGGGAACACTCCACGCGTAAGTATTGAGACCTGGACAATAGATCCTACATTTAAATCTCCCCCGATAGCATTGAATATGACAAGTAAATTACTCTGAATGTTGTTGTTGATGAACGGATGATGAGCAACATATTGATTGATATTGGTGCGGGAGCGAATGTGCTTACATTAAATGGATGGGTACAAATGGGGAGACCTCCATTAAATCCATCATCTAATGTGTTGTTTATGGAAAACTAGACTAAGGCCACTCCCATAGGAATTTTGAAGGATGCATCTATAACCATACAAGGCCAAGTTCATTGGGGATTTTGAGGTATTAGCACTTGTAGAAGCAGAAAATTTTCCAACCTTGCTTGGATGCCCTTGGTGTTATGCAAATCTTTTGTTGAATTGAGATTCAATAAGGGGTATATCAGATTTGAGAACAAGGAGGAAAGGGTTGTAATACCTTTGATAGATGGGAAGTCTACACCATATGTTGAG
Organism: Taxus wallichiana var. yunnanensis; assembly: GCA_018340775.1. Lineage (NCBI taxonomy): Eukaryota > Viridiplantae > Streptophyta > Pinopsida > Cupressales > Taxaceae > Taxus > Taxus wallichiana. The sequence continues at coordinate 453,777,984 of CM031241.1, read as the reverse complement.
CCTTTGAGTGAGGAGGACTTAAATATGATCTATGTATGCACTATTTAGGACCCAGAGGTCAATGAGCCATCAAAGGAGGGCATCCTATAGTGGGAATATTCTCATTCTATTAGTGATACTACGAGTATTGCTTGTGACAATTGGGCTCATGGTATATATGAACTAATAGGGCACGAGGTAAAAAATGTGGTTGCGCACAAGAATGGACTTTGTTATGTTCAATGGATAGGTAGCGCAATACCTTGGTATACTGGGGTAGAATATCTTCCTATATTTTTGAAATCCATGGAAGCACAATGGATAGATCAAATTAAGAGAAGAGATATGTTAGTATATACCTTGCATTTGAGACGAGACAATGACACGGTGGGTAGTCCATAGAGTGTTAGGTTTCGAGCCTGTTTTCATGTGAGAAAGTGTTGAAGATCGTACACCAAGAGTACTACACACTTTCCATAGTTGTCTCACCTTAAAATGTGCACGATATATTGGGAAACCTGTTTTTCTCATATGGGCGGGATTTTGACCCATAGGTTTATGGGACAGATTTGGCCCATGGTTTCGATACCCACGGTTTTGTAAAATTGCTTAAGTAGTTGTCTATTTATATGGTTTTATGCATATGATAGGTATAATGTAACATTGCGTAGATGTGTTTTGAATTCGGGTGTGAATTCAGAGTTTATTGAGCATAGATCCAAAAACAGATCCGGGTATTGTATTGAGAGAGAGGTGCTTTATAATAAAATATGAGCAAGTGATGCTTGGTGGACGTATCCCAAATTAGGTGAACCACGCTAAATCTTTGTCTCTTTGTGTTATGTTATTTTATTCTACACTTTTATTTGAGATCAGTAATATTTTATGCATATTAGTTTTCTATTATTGCGATTACGTGGGGATTATTCGCCTATTTTATCCCTTATTTTCTAACACAGAGATAATCTTATATAATGGGAGGAGATTGGAATCGCCCTATCTACTAGGTTTTTAAGGAGTAATGCACCTACATAGATTTGCACTTATAATGGTGATCAACCTGTTTAGCATCACATTCAAAGTGTGAGAGACTCTAGACAGTGGGGACAAGAAGCATTACCACCTTCACTCTGGGTGCATAGATTGTACTCTACTCTACAAGGATGCACATGCGCCTGGTATGTATACATAGAACTACATCGAGAGACTAGGAATTGGTAGAATTTGACTGCAAGAATGCTCCAGACCTTTGACTACTTCTCAACTAAACCTCCAGTAGAAGAAGCATTAAAATTTGTCAAGTGCTTAACTATGGGAGATAGTGCAAAGCGAGTAAGAGAATATTCGAAGTACATGTGGACGCATCTTGCATGGCCATTGGCGCTATGTTAGCTCAACTTGGAGAAGGTATTGTAGATCATCCAATTTGCTTTGCTAGTAGGAAGTCGACTGCCGAACAAAATTATACAACTACAGAGCATGAAGCTTTGTTAATGATCTATGCATTACACAAGTTTTGATAGTACTTGTTAGTAACACCATTTGTGTTTTATACAGATCACATGGCATTGAAGTACTTGGTGAACAAACCCATCTTACAAGGGCACATATGCGGATAGGTACTCCTATTTCAAGAGTTTGACTTCACACAGTGTGGTGAAGCCGGGAAAAAGTAACTCTGGACCAAACCACTTGTCTAGAATTCACTTAGGAGAAGAAGCACAGAAAATTGAAGAAACCATGCCAGATGCACAATTATATAGGTTACAATGTGTGCCATTAGAATTAGAAGACATTGTTGTCTTTCTACGAACTGGTGTGGCACCAGAAGGAATGAAGGCATTAGAAAAGAAACAACTTGCTATACATGCGACACCGTTTATGTTAATCAGTGGTGACCTCTACAAGTTAGGAAGAGATGAAGTATTACACTTTTGTGTATTAGAGCATGAGAGAAAGGATATAATGGAGGAGGCACATGGTTGTATTGCGGATGGATACTATAAAAGTGATGCAACTGCCCAAAAGATCCTACTTGCTGGATTATGGTGGGAGACACTATATACAAATTGTAAAGCGTATTGTAAAGCGTGTGACCATTTTCAGCTTCTAGGTAAACCAGGGCAAAGAGATGAGATGAATTTGATACCTATTACTAGTGTCGAACCATTTGAGAAATGCACCATTGATTTTGTAGGACCTATCTCACCACCGCGCCTAGAACTAGGTTGCGTTATATCATTATGTGTATAGATTATCTCACTAGGTGGGCGAAACAACACCTACGAAGGATTGTACAAGTGGATACATTAGCTAGGTTTCTATGGGAGAATGTTCTTACAAGATATGGATATCCTTTAAGCTTGACAAGTGATAGGGGTACATAATTTTTGAATGAGACAATTAGGATCTTTTTAGATGAGTTCATGGTTACACACCATAATACTACACCCTATCATCCTTAGGAAAATGGAACTACTAAGGCTTTCAACAAATTTTGAGCCGACATTGATACAAATTTATGATGTTGGAAGAAAGGATTGGGATGATAAAGTGTCAACTATTCTTTGGGCATATAGAACAACTTATAAGAGATTGAACAAATCCACACCATTTCAGTTGGTGTTTGGTGTAGAAGCCATTCTCCCTATAGAATTTATGTTACCTTCTTTGTGCATTGCACACGCTGGAGGTCTAGCTGATGAGCAGGATTTAGAAGAGCATATTGAGAAGATGATTCAACTAGATGAGCGACGAGCCATAGCACGATGGAGTCGAAGCAAGAAAAGGCCGGAGTAAAAAGTATGGCATGACGAAACATAAGGGATAAGAAGTTTGAGATTGGAAAAATGGTACTTCCTTATGACTCTAAGTTCTTACGACATCCAGGAAAACTTAAGGTACATTGGTTAGGGCCATATGTTATTACTTACATCCTTAAAATAGATGTTTGCCAACTAGAAGCATTAGATGGAAAATGGCTACCCAGTTACTTCAACGGGAGTAGGCTGAAGCCCTACTATAAATAAGTCTTCTTGGTGTTTGTAATAAGGTAGTATTTCCATTTAGATTAGGTTTCCATTATGTATTTCCTTCATTGTCATTATGCTTTGTCACTTTAGTTGTTGTTGTTGTTAAATAAGCATGCTTGCGTGCATGAAGCTAATTACTACGTGAAGCATGTTTATGCGCAAAGGATTGCACATCCTTTTAGTGTGGGTGGTTGTTGATATCCAGTGTACAAGATTGTGGGAATTGAAAGATGAAAAGAATAAGCTGTTATGGGTGTTTGTCAAAGTAAAAACATTGCTTCTCAAAAGTGACCAAGGATGGAGATGAATGAAGGAACAATATAATGTGAGGTAAGAAGAGGCCATGATAACTACCAAGATAAGGTACAATGTGACGAGGTACTCAAGTACAAGGACACACGCGAAGGGAAGTCTATGACCAGAGGGTAGGAAGGTGCGCTAGAAGGTTATAGCTGGGGTGCGAGGATGTAATGTGCGAAAAGGATGGAATTGGTCAATTAATGAGAGGATATTTGGTAGGTGAAGGAGCAATGAATGTATCAAAAATTTGAAAATCTATATAAGGATGGGATGCAAGTTCATTTTTACCATTGCGATTAAGAGTATTTGAAAGAAGCCAAGTGTGAAGAGCCAAGTGATCATTTTAAGGTGTGAGAGGTGTGTAACTAGTCGTGATGAAGAGATCTGTGCATAGAAGGATCTTGTGTCCCCGGTGGTGAAGGGTTTGAGCGAAGCAAGGCAACAGAGATGAGCTAGGGCACGTAATTTCACCTAGGGCATGTTGAATCGAACTAGGGTTTTCTTTACACCTTACAAAATTTGAGTGGAAAGGATCTACAAAGGATTGTAAGGTAGAAATGGCACCCAAGAAAGTAGTTGCAGCAGGAGTGAAGGGAAAGAAGAAGGTGGTAGAAGAAGAAGAAGAGATGGCTCCTGAAAGTAATTTTTCTGAAATGTAATATCCAGAGGGTGTCATAGTCGGCCAAGAGTGGGATTCACACATAAGGAAAAGCAAAGTGAGTGAGTACAATCACCATACCATAGAGAATAAGAAGGAGCTTGACGCGTTCTTTGAACACGTAGACAAATAAACAAACTTTGGAAGACATGCCACAGTGTATGGACGATCTTTGGTGAGAAGCTCTTGCAGAGGATAGGAGTTTACCAACTTTATGAGCTCCCTTACTATGGGAAATATGAGCCCTTGTACCAATGGCTCATGAGCAGAGTGCATGAGGAATTTTTCTACTTTGTAGGTCGCAGAGTCAGAATTTCAGCCACACTCATCTCCACGGTAACAAGGTTAAAAGGCACAAGAGATGATTTGTGAGATGATCTGACAAAAAAAACCACAATATTGGAGACTAGAAAGGAGTTGGGGTATACAAAGGGTCCGCGTGGTATGGACATCGAAAAACTGAAGAAGTATCCAGTTGTGCAAGTGGCCACGCATCTTGTTACAAAGCTCAATGACTAGGAAAGGTGGTCACAAGTGAACACCATGTGGCTGCACATTGCCAAAAATATGTTTGAAGGATTAGTCTACAACATTTTGTGTTATATTATAGAGACAATCATTGAGGAAGCGCGCATGAGGAAAGATCAGCTTTGGAGCTGTTCTGTTATCACTGGTGTTCATGGAGATCGGAGTACCTGATGGACCGAAGGAGAAGGTATGGGAGTATCCAATGGAACACAAATCACCTGTAGAACGCTTCAAGAAGTACTTGTGTGAGGGATCCATGATAGAGAAGGTTAAGCAATGGGTTGAGAAGTGGTATGATAGGCTCCAGTGCAACTTTTGAGGAAGAATGGTGCATCCCCAAAGACTTGCCTTTGGTGGTTGGAAAGGTAGTTTAGTTTGTTGTATACCAGCATTTCTATATAGCGTGGTTTTCCATGAAAGATGGAGCATGGATCCCTTGGTGTAAGTTTCCATATGCATTCACAACAAGGTACTTCTAGGTGTTAGTACAGAGTTTGCTGTGATGTGCGACGAATGACATTCAATGCGGATAAGGTAGATTGCAACTACCACACACTAAGGAAGAAATATGTGTATCTAGGGGGGTGCATATGTTGAAAGACTCATTTCATATGTATTGAGAATTAAACCAATAAGTTTGGAGGTGGGAGCTATTGGAGCAGCATTGATATATCTCCAACTAAAGCCAAAGATGGATAATAACAAGTATGTGGAAGGTGATTTTACACTTCGGCAAAGACCGCAAAAGGGAAAGCATACAATGGAGAAAATCCCAACGCCTAAACCACATAACCCATTGAAGTGTAGGATGAGAAGGATGAGTGTGAAGATAGTGGTGGTTTGGAGCATAGAGGTAGAAGACATCCTATGAATAAGGATGAAGTTGAGTGCGCCACTACACTACCTTAGCCACAAGAGGGGGATGATGAGGACTTGAATGTAGTCCAAGGGGAGCACATATTTAAGAGGGTGTTCAGGAGAATAAGGACCCAAGGTGCTACTCCACAAACAAAGGCGCAAATCACCTAGACTCTCTCCATAGAAGGAGGTAACCGTGCAAAGAAGGAGGAAACTAAAGTTGAATGAGGAGGCGGAAGAGTCAGAGGAAAGCACGCCTAATTATCCTACACTTCTAGAGAACATAGAAGAACAAAAAGATGAGGAATCAAAGGAAAGAGGAGAGGAAGAAAAGGGACCAGAGGAGACAGCTGCAGAGACTACTCAGGACATGGAGACACAAGTCCCAAATTTGGAAGCTAAAGTCCCTAAGCAGTAACGGTCTAGAAGAACGAGTGGAGAACACATTCCACCAGCTATGGGCTATGCAGAGGATGTAGGTAAAATTGTCCACACCCGTTTCCAAAGCACACTAACATAGAAAGACTTATATGGCTGGGAGCTCATGGATGAAGATATGGCCACAGTGCGCATGAGGAAGCAATTGTCATGGTCCATGCACACACACATGGATGAGCCAAATTTTTATGTATGTGAGGAGTCATGCGTATCACGGAGGTTGAAGAAGACACCTTAGGCCAGACACATGACAGTAAATCCTACTATCATGTCGGATGAACAGTGAGTAATGCATTGGTCAAAGTCTCAACAGAGGTGGCAAGGTGAAATATGGACAAGGCTGCCACAATTAGGGTGCTTAGAGAGGAGATTAAAACTAAGGATGGAGAAATAGTGCGCCTAACGCAAGAGAGGGACTTAGTGCAGAAGAAGAACACTGTATTTATCAGCATCGCAGAGGAAATTGGTGACAATGTCATAAGAGCTAGGCCACACTTGGAGACCAAGGTACCACAGACGTTTCCCTCAACGATACATTATGTAGGAAAGTTGGTGGACCTGGTACTTGAAGATGAAACTTTGCGCATGCCAGTGCCAAGGGATCCAGAATAAGAGGCAGAATAAGAGAAAGCTTCGTTGATGCAAAAGATTGCATCCTATGAAGGGCTTGCAAGCACTATAAGAAGAATTGAAGAAAGTAGACCAGGCTTTAAACATCTGCACAGCTCTAGAGGCACTTATCAACATAAAGACCCTAGAAGAAAATAATGAGGTCCAGAGGAAATGAAAGAAAAAACATTAGGCCGTGTAGAGAGATTTTCAATGGTTAAGCGAAGTGCGAGGCCACGGCAAAGCAACACAAGAGCTGCATAAGACTCTACTGGAAGAGCTTGGGAAGCTCATTACGCGAGAAGATGAATTTGCTAGAGGAAGAATGACAACAATTTCCAAAGCATTGTGTTAGTCTTGTAAAATGAAATAGGGAGATTACGAGGATGAATTGGAGTCCATTGTTGTGGACATTCGTAAAAGCGAGAACAAGCACTCGGTGAATGGCAAACCTTGGAGGCTGAAATAAAACAGGAATATCCTGAATTAGTTGTCCAAGTTGAAGAAGAGACTGTAGGCTAAAACATTATTTCGTACATTCTTTCATTCTTTCCATTCTTCTATTCATTTCTTCGAGTTTTGGAGATACCCATTGTCGGGGTGACAATGAGATTAGTGTGGGGTAATGTTGATCATTGAACACTTGATAGAACTCACACAAGAAGTCTCATGCGGGAAAATAGACCAGGTTCAAGGGCGCAAATGGATAGGAAGAACACACACGCAGAACAAAAACTCAACATTTAGGACTTAGCCGTTTTTTAGCATGAAGACCTATTTTTAGAAGATGGAATGCAGAACACACCAACGGTGCAAAGATGTACACACCATGCATTGTCTATTTCTGGAGGATCAAGTTTAGAGTGCTTTTGCATGGAGATAGTCTAAGAATAGGATTTTCACCTCAGTTAACTATCAGTAGTCTATAGATAACACACTTGCATGTGTGGCTATGCATGAAAATGACATGTGGCTACTAATAACATGTGGCCTATTTTTGAAATAGATAAGCGGTGAAGGGCAAGTCCCCACCCTATATATATGTAGTGAATTATCTCGGTAGGAGAGGATGTATATGAAAAGACAAATATGATAGTGTATGCATGTTTTCGGATTACCGTATCAAATCCATGCTTGCATCGACATAGATTGTCGGTATTTTAAGAAGCTTACGTGTTATTGTGATAATTAAGAGATGGAAGATATTGGTGAACCGAAGTTTCATTCCTATGTATAATTGGGTAGTGCATGTTCTTATTCCTATCATGATTATTGTTTAAACCTATTCTTTCCTAGATCCGGGTATGTCATAATTGTATATTGATGTATTAGTTATGGATATATAGGTTTTAAGTCTTCATCATGCTAACATTATGCTACAACAACCCTAAAGAGGGACCTGGTACCTTTATGTGCTTTGGGTGAGAGCTCATTCTAGGCTAAGTGATGAGCCAATGCGTCTAGGGTGTTATCTGGTGAATTCTAGGCTGCATCATTACACAAGGGAAACCTAGATTCAAGGGACACACTTTCTATATATATATATATATATATATATATATATATATATATATATATATATATCTCACACACACATGTGCACGCGCGCATGCCGTAACTAAATTGAGTGCAAATGTAGTACAACATTCGGTGGACAATCATATTGGAGTGACCACCGAGGTCGATCGACTAATTTATTTGCATATTTTATTCAGTCTAATGTGTGCTTGATTTGTGTACATGTAGTTAGGGTTTGTTTTGTAGGTAAATGTGTGACAAGATAACCATACATCAAATTAGATGCGACACGAGAGAAAAGCTGAAGGAAAAATTATCATAAACTAAAAAAACAAGATCTACACTCATTATTTGGACAATAGTTCCCAACATCACACACTAGTGCCCATGAGATCTTATCTCCTTCTAGTTGGTAGTGTCCAGAATAATTTTTAGATCACGGTTTTCCAAACAAAGCATACACAATATGGATGAACATGTTCTACTATCAATCGACCCAGCATTGATCTTGGAATCCAAATATTAGCTAAGCCACTCTTATCCTCTTGTTGGTTGTACTTTTTTTTATCATTGAACTTTGGTATATTACATGTTCCCGATTTAGTCCAATTCTCCGATAATATTTAAGTTTTGTTATATCATTTGGTGAACTAGACTCTTGCATGCTCTTTATTAGATATATTCTTCTCTAAAAAAACCCTTGTTTCCTTTGGGTTCATATATGCATCTTATCTTCATATTCACACCTAATTTTTATCTATCATCTGCCATAAATTTGACTTGCAAAAATTTTCCTAGGGTTTCATGGTTGGTCCTACCCTTTGGGTCACTTCTAGGGCTCTTAATTTTCAAATCACCTTTTATTTCATATCTCGAGCATAATGACTCTATTTTCAAATTCCTTTGAGGTTTTTTTCACACATTCAATGAAAAACTCTCTTCTTTTTCCATAAATTTTAGCACAATATTAAAAATTCAAACTTATACTTTTTAGTAATTAATAAATAATTAGAAAAATACACAATTTTGAGAAAATCCATTGGGGGTTTTTATTGTATATTACTAGATTCAAAAACAAATCTTTTTGTTTTTATACATAAAATTCTATTTTGATATATAGTCATTTTTAATCTAACGATGGTGGTTTTTCGCTCAACATCAATTTCAATACAAATCTATTTGTCTTCCTAGCTTGCTTGTGTAAAATTATTTTATGGCTTACCGTTCAATTGTTGACAATACTTCCCCATCATATATTCGGGTTCCCATTTATAATGTGCTTATTAAGTGTTCTTAGTTGATATAATGGATCGATCTTAATATATATAACATATCTTCTCTCCATCATATAGGGCTTTATGTTCGTGTTTTTACTCCCTCTAGTCTATGTATTCATGGTGTTTATATTACACCTAAGCGAGTGTTGGGACAAATCACTCTACCCATTATTGTAGGACCTTGCACTCTTAATTTTATATGTCATGTTATGTCTAATAATTTCAATTATAATGTCCTTTTAGGTTTTCCGTGGTTAAATACTATACATAAAATCTCTTCTACTCATACCATAACACACAATTCCCTTACAACACCTTCTTCCATGGATAATTCTACAATAGATTCCACACTTGAGGTTGCACGTCTTGTGATATCCCTCTCATACACGATAATGAAGACACTACTTAAATTTCACATCATTCTCCTCCGTTATGAATCATAACACGCTATTGATTTACATGATAAAATTTCTATTGGAACCCATGATACTCCTCCCACTATGTCTCATTCTCATCCAAATGGTGCTTGATCCATAACGAATAATGTTGTATATATATATATATATATATATATATATATATATATATATATATATATATATATATATATATATAGTTTTTCCCCTATGATGGTTGTTACATCTACAATACCTAAGGTGTTGGGAGACACTCACACCCCCTTCACAATGTCACCATGACCATGAATTTCAAATCTATTGAAAGCCTCCCATGAGGCACATGCATTTCTAACTCGAATATTATTAACATTCACAAACAACCCCAAAGAAGACCAATTAGTAAAATAAATTACAATATTGAAGGCAAAAACCAACACAAATAATAATGTCTGCAGAGAAAATTATGTCGTTACTTGTAGAAGTTATAAAAATGAGTAGAAGTATTGAAAATGCTTAACGAGAGGGGAAATCTCATCCAATTGTGCCGAATAAGAATAAGAAATTCAAATATCAACCGAGAAATTGAAGATAAGGTAAACACTAATTTATGCCTCACTTTTTAGGCATAGTTGAGGTGAAGGTTCTCGAGAATGATTAGTAGAAAAGGGTTGCATAAACATTCTTTAGAACACCTAAAATACATTTACTTTTAAGAAATAAAACAAAAATAAGAGAAAATAATCTAAAGATAAAATTCAAAAGGTAACATGTCTCAATTGTGTCAAACATTTAGGCAAAATACGTAACATTAACAACATAAAAAGGAAAAAAATAGATGTAGAGAAGAATTTGACTCGAGAAAGGTGCAATGGAAAAAACCGACAAAAGAATAAAATACAACAAAATTTGATGGAAAAAACCACCAAGAGTGGCCAAACAAGGCAACCAAAACCGTGAAATCCAACATGAATCTCGACGCCATAGACATCCCGCAATATTCCCTTCCACAGGCTTCCTCTCATTGTGAATATTACACCATGTAGAACAAATTGCATAAAATCCATTTTCAACATATGTGGTACTAAGAATAGAGACCCATATAGATAATTGAGGGCCCAATGTTAGCCTATCACCCCAATCCTATCTGTAGTTGACAACCCCCCCCCCTACCTATCTATATATGGGGCCACTCTCAAACTTTGCCATCGTGTGTGCCTTTTCGACCCGCTTTGATGAATGCCCATACTCGTAAATCGAGCAACTTTAAAAACATTCATAAATGTAAGCGATTTCAAATTAGCCTAAAAGCTCGGTAATTAAACAAATTTCAGCCACCATTAATTTCACATTTTCAAACTTTCTAGTAAAATACACAATTCTTTGCAAGAAAATACATCTTGTTATTTCACCGACAACAATAGAAAATAGAGGCTTATGTAGCTATGCAAATTTCGCTAAGTTTTCTAAACTTAGAAACTACACAAATGTCGACAAATTTGTCTAAAATGAAAATTTCTGTTGTTTTTAGCCAACATACACTTCCATTATGTTATTATTTTATAGTTGAAAAATTCAAAGGACAATTTTATAAAATCACACATCTTGCTAAAATTTCAGCTCCACAATTAAAATTCCCGTCTAATGTTTACATTTTTGCCAACAAATTAATAGTAAAAAAATAATATAAACTTGAAATATAATCACAACAGTGCAACCTTTTGTTTTTAGTCTCTCTACTTAATATTGTTTCCGGTATGCAAGAGCCATTAATCTTGTTTACACGAAGAAACTAGAAAGACCAAATGTTGAACCGTGACATATCCTTGAGAGATAAAAAGACATTGATTATAGTCTTTGCAATTTTTCTAGAATTTGGCAAATGGAATGTCAATATATTAATTTCAATCATATCTTAATAGGCATCTCTGCTATTTTTTCAAGAATTTTGTAGAAAGTGGTTGGGTTATTAATATTCACTCACATCAATTTAAAAATTGGATACATGGGTGACCACAAATTTTTAATTTTTTATAAGCAACGTGCTGCAATAAAACAAGAAAATAGTCATTTCAAACCTAAACTTATCAAAAATATAATAAATAAATTTAAATAAATATTAATTTGTAGTGAAACACAAATTTCCTTCTAATCAAAACAAAAAACAAAAAACTATAAATTTTCTTCAATTTAAAAAACAAAAAACAAAAAACGACAAATTTCATTGTAAAGATTTTATATATCACGCACCAAAATTGAAGTCAAAGATGCCCTGCCGCCTAAGGGACCACCGAGCTACATTATTTTTAAAAATAAATTTATTTTATGGAAAATAAATTGAAGTCAAAGACGCCCTGCCAGCTAAGGGACCACCGGCACCGAGCTACATTATTTATTTTATGAAAAATATTTTTAATAGTCAACGGACGTAGGTAAAGTTTAAGTCCGGCCTATAAACTCATTTTTTCCGATATTGCCTAACGAGCTTATGCGCTGCAGAAACAATTTTTTGTTTGTACTTTTATCAAATCATTTATATTTTTTCTGATATTGCTTAACGAGCTTATGCGCTGCAGAAACTATTCATGGAGGCGTCGTCCTCACCAACAAAGTAAACAATCAACTGGAGTAAAAAAATAGAGATTGGGGGTCGTGGAATCACACAGATTGTGTATCATCCAATAAGACTTGAATCTCTTCCACAGAATTTTTTTGACGGCGGTGACATCTCACAGATTGTGTTCATTCATGGGGGCCGCCTACTCATCTCGCCAGCAAAATAATCAGCCAAAGGGACTTCCTGAAGGAGAAAGATTGGAGACCGTGGCATCTCCCAGATTATATGATGCATTTATCAGCCACCGGGGCCCGGATGTTAAAGAAACTCTTGCTTCAGAACTTTTCAATTCCTTTCAGGATAGCGGACACCGTGCGTTTCTGGATAGTGAAGAGATACAAGGTGGAGATTCCATTCCAACAACCCTTCACAATGCCATCTGCTCCTCTCTAGTACAAATTGCCATCTTCTCGCCTGGATATGCTCACTCCAAATGGTGCTTAGACGAGCTTGTTCTTATGCTACAGCAAAGTGAGGCTTTGTTTATACCTGTCTTTATGGCGTCCCGCCTTGGCATCTCCGCCACATTGAAAAGGGTTCATATGCCGCGGCGTTTTCTGAATATGAAACCAAAGGAAGATACCTTGACAAACTGGACGATTGGAAGAAGGCCCTCAACTCTGCTTCAAACGTCGCCGGTTATGAGCTTAGCAAGCATAAACAGTAAGAATATCACACCCCTCTCTTCAAATTGTTGATTGTTGTTCGTCTTAAGATAGACATATTAACTTTAATCTAGAACGGAGATGGATTTGTAATTAAATTATTATTTCCCCTTTCAGAAATTTGTGCAAGAAAATTGTGTCTGCTGTGGCGAAAGAAATTGAAAAGAGGAAACCCCTATATGTTGCAAAACATCCTGTAGGACTTACTGAACTCATAGAAGATTTTGAATTTCATTGCCTAAAATTTGAGGAGGAGAACGTGAAGATGGTTGGAATCTTTGGATTAGGGGGTTCTGGGAAGACCACCCTTGCCAAGGAATTGTTCAACAGGAAACGTTCAGCATACGATCGATCATGTTTTCTTTACGATGTGAGAGAATCATCTGTCAAAGATGAATTGCGGTGCTTGCAAAGTAAGCTCTTGAAAGATCTCTTCGGTGAAAATCGTAAGTTTGAGAAAGTAGATGAAGGAATAGCCTGGTTCAAACATCGTGCAACGGGCAGCCGTTTGCGTTTCCTGATCTTTGTAGATGATGTAGATCATCAGGACCAGTTAGATGCTCTGTTAATTGATGGCATGCTGAGTTCTGGTAGCCTGGTCATTGTTACAACACGTGACGAGAGGGTGTTAACACGTGCCAGAATTGTTGTTCGCTATAAAATGGAAGGAATGGATAGACACCATGCTTCGCAGCTATTCTGTTGGCATGCTTTCCTCCAATCACATCCCGCCACTGGCTACGAGGATCTAGTGGAAGGCTTCCTAAACTTTTGCGGGGGTTTACCCTTGTCTCTTAAAGTCCTGGGCGCGCATGTTTCTGGTAGCAGTGACAAAAGCTATTGGCAATTAGAGTTGGATAAGGTTAAGAAAATGTTACCTGAGGATATAAAGCAAAGGCTTAAAATAAGCTTTGACGCCCTTGACAGTGAGCAAAAACAAATTTTCATGGACATTGCGTGTTTTTTCATTGGTAAAGAAAGATATATGGCTACAAAAATATGGAAGGCTTCGGGATGGAATGTTGAGCACACGCTTCAAATCTTAAGAGATAAGAGTCTTGTTGAACTGGTGAAGAATAGGCATACAAACTGGCAGAGGGACGAGTATGTTTTCAGAATGCACGACCATCTCCGTGATCTTGGAAGAGACATGGCAGATGAACTGGGACCTCCTCGCTTGTGGCGATCCCATCATCTTAAATCTTTGGTGCGCTTCTTTTCTTTTGCACCATTTGAAAAATAAATATTCAAAGATTGTAATTTTTTATATGAAAGCTGAAGTTTTTATTTATCTCCATATCCAGGAATCAAAGGGATTCATGAAAATCCTAACTGAAACAAAAGCAGGTGTTTCCATTCGATGAGAGATTCCTCCATTTCTTCCCAAATTGTATATTTCCTAGGAAATTTAAATGATTGTGGTGCATCGTCAATTGCTCTATTGTGGCTTGAGCTTGAACTTGACGAATCGTGCAGAGAACTTGAAAGCATTCCTTCTTGGATTCCTATGCAAAACTTACAGGGTTTAAGAGTAAATGGATCTCTCCAAAATTTGTGGGCACCTGAAAGAATCCAGCAGGTGGATCAGCAGGTAGATCAGCTGATGGAATGCAAGGTATTTTGTTTTTCTTTGTTTTTGAGATGAAATCTCCCTTAATTGTAGAGCGTCCATTTCAGCATAGTAGTTTAATGAAGATTTGTTTGTTATGGAGTACTAACTATTTCGATAAATCAAATGGAAATTTCAGGCCCCTGTACAATTGAAAGACCTGGAACTTAATTATAGGTCACGGTTTCCGCCAAAGCTTGCAGAATCATTGGGAATGTTAGAACAATTGGAAAGTCTAATGCTTACTGAAATTAAATTTTTCGGTAATCCTCGTCTTCTAGGACAGTTGTTCTCTGAATCCCTTACAAAACTTGGCAATCTTAAAATATTGCATTTGGACAGTGATTCGTTAGGGGGTGAAATGATCTTGAGCAATAGTAGAAAGAGGTGCTGCATGAATAGCCTTGAAACTATAGTCATTTCCCACGCAGGCTTATCAAAGCTGTCAATAAGTGGAGAAACATGTCCCACCCTCGAATCTCTCACTATCCAGTACATGAAAATCTAACTGAACTGGATTTAAAGTTCGTCCGAACACTGAGTCGCCTCCACGTGCAACTTTGTTCCAAGTTGAGAACATTACCAGGGTTATCTGATTTGACAGATCTTGTAACCTTCAAAATATGCAACTGTGAGCAGTTAGAAGAGTTGCCAAGTGTTGCGGGTCTAAGTTGTCTGGAGAGCATTCACATTTATGGATGTAAAAACTAGAGAGAATATCAGGTTTTGAAGAGTTGCAAGGATTGAAATATCTGACTCTTTCAGCAGCCACTGCAAGCGAAGGTGCATGGAAATGCATATCCAAACTACAGGTGCCAGTGACTTTTCTTCTCCAAAATATTATGATATTTGTATAAATTGCTGTTTTGTAATATCTAATTAATAATTTGTGTTTAGGCACTTACAAAGTACTGTTTTTTGTATTTCAGAAATTACCGTCCGAGGTGACTACCGTCATAGGAAGAACAGTGGATGGAGCACGCTCTGTTGTACGTGCAGATCTGTTTTCTCACCTGATAAATGCGGAGGCAGTAACAGAGATTCCTTATATACCCAACAAATATGGGGATACAGAGATACCCATCAATATGACACCCTCATTGAGCGCAATCGTCATTTGTGCTTCGCTTCACTGTTCTTCGAATAATGAGGACGTCATAATACCAACAGTCGGACAAAGTTACATCCCAGATGGAGATTGTATAGCCATAATTGTAATTAGTCGCCACAAGGAAATAAGCCACGATAGAGATGACAGTGTTGAATCCATTGTGAAGTTGAGTAGCGGTGTTGAAATAAATAGGGGATTCAGGCTGAGTGTTAGCCTGGGCGAAGAATGGCGAACCCTGCCTATATTCACAACACTTGTTCATCGTCTTCGACACAGACGAGGAGCTGATCGGAAAGGAGTTCGATGAATCTGACCGAGAGGAATTATATATTCCGGAATTTGAGGGTTCCAAGGGTGAAAATGGCTTCGTTGCTGTATTACACGTCAATCCACTAAACCATGAATTAATTGAATCGTTTTTAATTTTATTAGCATCTTTTGTATTTAATCCAAAGTGTTAGAAGGAAAACAAATTAATTGTATTGATTATTTTAATTTATGATTATATGCATAAAAATAACCTATCCACATTGAGTATTATAGGATATGTAAAATGATTGTAAATAATGTTTAATTCATTTCACAATTGATTATAGACATAGTTAAGGGATTATAGTTTTTGGAAAAATGTCATTTTGGTGAAGAAATATTTTAAAACGTTTTACGCACTTGTATATCAATATGGAAATATTTGTATATTTATATCATTAATTGAATATATCCATGGAGCAATGTCAAGGTTAGATGCAAATGGTTATAAATTCATAATTAATGTCAACATAGTATGCACATTCCTTATCTTGAAATATCTTTGCCTAATCTTAGTAAGTGGATATTTCTCTAAAATCTTGTTATAATGAAATCTCCACCTTGTATCTCTTGACTATTCACAAATTTCTGGTATCCATTACTTTGAAGGGAATTAAATAGTTCTAAAGAAAGATTTGATTTAATATCTTGGTTGTAGTGGCTGATGAATGCATCATATGATTTGGGAGATGTCACTGACCCCTCTAGGTATATGCATGGAAATGGGGGACCAAAAGAGGGTCAAAAGAGACCACTTAATTCTTGAAATAAGAAAAAGTGGAATTTTGTCTTATAACACACGAGAAATAGGGGTGTACACTCGAGATTTTTTGTTCCAACTTTCTTACACATTGATATATATTTGAGAATTACGGGAGGAGACCGGTGAGGCAAAAACTTGAGAAGCTACGAAACAAAGGGAACATATACAAAAAGGGTATAAAATATAAATTAAACACATATTTGCTAAAGAAACTAGATGTTGATAAAGACCTGTCTATTATCCACTAGATACAAGAAATAAGATGAAAAATAGAAAATGATGGAATGAGTGAAAACAATCCATGAAAGATAGAAATCAATATATGTATGTGAAGGTATGTCATATCTTTCAAATGAATTTGATATCTTGAAACATATACTCAACCTCTAATTGAATTAATTAATAAGGAATGTTCAATGAATAATGATGTAATGTTAAATTTAGATTTGTATGTTACACATATGACCAACCTATTCAAACACACAACATTTACCAAATTATGAAGATGGGCAACATATGGGAAATGAAATTAACCACAATTGTAATTAGTCACCAAAAGTAAATAAGAGAAGGTGGAGATGAAAATGTGGAGTCCATTGTGAAGTTGAGTCTAGCGGTGCTGAAATAAATAGGGGATTTAGGGTGATTATTGACACGGGAAAATATTGGAGAACAAGACCTATATTCGAACACTTAGTGATTGTCTGTTAGTTCATGTGAACTACCTTTGACCGAGAGAATTCCCACCATCCTTACATACACGAGGATTCACTTCAAGAGGAGTTCTATCAATTTAACAAAGATGAATCATATATTTCAAAATTATAGGGCTCCAAGGGTAACACATCACTTTCTTGTTGTCCTTAACTTTTGGTGAATTTAAATTTTAGGTAACATGGTAAGTTGGGTTCGTCCATTATTGTCCAACTTATATATGTTAAAGGCCATCATATTCGTTAAAATCCTCTTCAAAATAATAATATACTTATGTCAACATCATTTTTCACCTACCAAGTACCCAAAAAAGTTCCAAAGCCAACTCTACATAAAGTTGCAATTACAGTACTACATAATGAGTCCTTAGATTGACCCATTATATCAAAAATTATAAAAATTTTGCTTCCAAACACGCTGATCAATGCATGGGATGGTTGCGATTGATTAGGTCCAAGTAGGCAATAATGCATTTAATCCTTGTTGAATATTGTGGACTAATGATTATGATTTTTTACAACTAATTTCCTCGAAGATATGCATGGTGATGTGTGCATGGTAATGATTCAATGGTAATCACTAATTCTTGTTGTCACAATCTAGATTGATATAATATCCTCTACCATAATGATAAGTAAAACAAGTTAATGAAGGATAGAAATAGGGAGCCTAGTTCCTAGCACTCATTTATGAGTTGTAACAAAATTCTAAAACTAACCTCATATCCAACCACCTAGATTCTTGGGTGTGTGTTAGAGGAATGAGATATAAAACTATAGTCTTGATTATTTTGTATACGTATGTGTGGATAAGGAAGTGTAATAGGAAATAGAGATAGACGTATGTAAGAGAAAGTTTTTGTTGTAAGTTATTTGTAAGAAAATATTTTTTTATCAATAAAGACATGTTGTTATGAGAAGATTCTATTAATAAACCAATCCGTGGAAGAGAAAGGGCCTACTCAACCAAGGACTTGGCTTGTTATGTTGGTATTTATGTCCCTATTTTCTTACAATATTGAATTCCAAGTATGCTTGATAACAACTACTTTCAACATTACAATATTTGGACTAGCATTTCTTTCATTGTATTTTGTTTATATTGTACTTTCAATTCTTGCAAATATCCTTTTGATTATTTTCAATTCTTGCAAGTATTGTTTAGAGTAGTTTCATTCTACATTAAATGCATTTCCTTTCTACATGTTGATTTTAGTAGATTAAAAGTTATTTGATTTTTATTTTAGCATATTAGAAGTTACTTATTTCCACATAGACCGGAAGTTGTTATTTCAAGTAGTTAAATAAATCAAAAAAACAACCCAAGATAATAGTAAACCCCTCCAAAACACCAAAAATATACTTACCAGTTATATATTTATTTTCTTCTTTGTATACTACCTTGGGCACATCCTTGGTTAGAATGACATCAACTGCAAGTTAGCTGATTAAATGATTGGAACCCGTAGTGATCCATCATTTTTTTCACCATTGTCAAGGAAGTGTGTCGTTAATGTAAATGATATATAAGCGATAATGATCTAAAAGATCTGTTTATACGATAAAAAATGATGAAGAGGCCTCGAGACTTTAAGGGAAGATATGTACGTAAAATATCTCAACTAGCAACATCAAGTGAAGAAACCTTAGAATAATTTAATAACATCACCCAGGAAATATAAATTGAGACTAAAATTAAACTTGAAACTCATGTGTTGCACAATCTCTTCACACACATGGGTGACTAGGAAAAGACCATCCCTAAGGGAATAGACCCATGGGACAAACTTTCACTTATCCAATTCTCTTATATGAAGAAGAAGATGCCCCTATGAAAAACATTTCTCCATCTATTCTACCCACCTTTAGAGGAATGACATCAGAAGACCTAGATAAATTCCTATTTGAATTAAAAATTTTATGTTATAGATATGACTATAAAACTAACTAGAAGCTCAAGATCTTTCCTTCCACTCTCAAATATTCTACCATGAGGTGGTTTATGGGGTTAGAACCTAACTCCATCCATTCCTAGGAAGAAATGGAAACTAGATTTTTGGATAAATACTAAGATTATTATAAGGGAAGGGATATGAAGGAGGAATTATTTCAAATCAGACAAAAAGAAGATGAAAATTTGGAAGACTATTTAGACATATTTCTTTTTATCCATAGAAGAAGTGGATATGAGCTAAATGAAGAATTGATTAAAATGCCATTTCTAAAAGGACTTGATAAGGAAGTAATAGAATCTCTTAAATTTATGGGAATAAGTGATGTGAATAAGCTCGCCCTATAACAAGTTTTTAGTTATGTAAGAGTTACTCTAGAACAAGAGGAAGTAGCGGGAAATTTTTTATAAAACATTCCTCTGATACTTTCTAGCTAATGGAATAGCTCTCCAACATCAAAATTGATATCCCGACACAACTTACATCTACCTTGGATCCATGGGTTGAAAGTTAAAATTAATTTTGTCAAAGAAGCTTTGAACATGTATTGTCTTAGGTGTAGAAAAATTCACCCCTTAAAGGACCACCCTTTAAACCATAGAGACACATGGTTAATTTTCAAATTCAATGAAAATAACACTAATAACAATACATTTCTTCCTCTTATGAAATAAATATTGAACAAGACTGCTTTACCAACAACAAAGATAAACTATGTCTAAAGATAAAAAAATAAAAAAATCCTCTAAGACTTGTTTTGATTCCTCTAAACCCTAGGTTGATCCGGTGGCCCAACCAGACCTTTCCATCTTGCAACGCTCATAAAAATGATGTTCTAGAAACATGCTGAAACCTTAAACACTTATCCCGAAAGTTGCGACTAATTTTGTTTTGTTTAAGTTATAAGGTTACAAGGGTGACAACCCCTCGGTACATTAAATTCACCTACACCAATGTTCTCAACCTTACTGATTGGGGAACCAGGTCTAGTTCAAAGATTAAATATTTCTAATTTATCTCTAATTCAATTAATTAACATTCAACTAGGAAGGTACCATAATTTACTTTTCTTGGTTAAATTATTTCTTTAATCAATGATTAATCCCAACATGGTCAACCTTATACTTAGTCATTTTGTTTCATTATCCCATTAGCTTTAATATCCCATATTTCATTAATTTACTAAAACATACTAGGAACTAGGAAAAAGACTTGCACACTAAGGTAATTAAATGGCCCCATTCATTCATCCACACATACCCTTAAATTTTAATAAAAACATTTATAAAAATATATTCCTACCAAACAAAAGTAGGGTTGATCCTCAACCCTTAGATTAAACCAATCTTGGCCATTAGATCCTAGGGTTCCAAACTAACCCTAAAAATCCTTATGAATTCTTATTAAAACCTTTCCTTTATTCTATTCTTCTCATTTGGTCTATTTTCTTTTGTTAAAATTGCAGGTTGGAGAGAAGGAAGCCATGGGAGCAAGAGAGGAAGAACCATGGAGGATTTTCTTCAAGATCAAGTTTAGATTAGTTTAGTTTGTAGTTTTTATCATTGTAATCTATTTCATTCAAGGATAGAAGGAGGTTTTCCTTTCCAACTGGTTTTATTTCAAGCCATTTGTATTTGGGGTTCTCCATTTGGGGAAAACCCTTCCTCCATTAATATAAATAAGATTTAGCACTTTTAGTTTTCCATTTTGAAGATTATATTGCTTAAAACCCATGAGATTTGTCATTTTTGTTTTCTCGGGAATGTCCTTAATAAATTTACCTGCTTAAAATTTTAGTTATTTCAAGTTAGGGAAATGCCTGACGCGAAACTAGAAATTTCTCGTAAGTAAGTGACGAGATCACCGCCTTGAGCAGCCGACAGTCCTAGAAGCTGCTTGCCTTACTCGGGTGGCAACCGTGAACTTCCGCCTTATGGAGCGGAATTTCGAGACCTCCTCCTTTCAAGAGCGAAAACTATGAACCTCCACCTTACGGAGTGGCGGTTCTCGAGACCGCCGCCTTTCCCGAGCACCAAGTTACTAGACCCTTTGCTCTACATTGGGCGGAAGTCATGTTCCTTAGGAGCAGACCCATCAAACCCAAGATTTATTAAAAAAACAAAAGTTAATCAAATATTCTAAGATTCATTACGAGCTAAAATTTATGTACCTAATAAGTCCAAAGAGTAAGATTTAACTTCATTTATTCATTCTATTGTCAAAATTTCTCATTTTTAAATCATTTCTTGTTTAGTAGTAGCAACCAAAATGAATCATTTTGTTAAACTAATTTTATTTCAAGTCCAAAAGTATAAAGGGTCTAAATTTACTTCTAGTGTTGTTATTTTCCCTTACTACAACAATGTAATATTCCAACATAATAATATACTTCAAATTTGTTGTCTCTTTCCATTTTCACTACAACTTCTTTACTCAAAATAACTACTAACAACTTAACTCTACATACAAGTTTACTAAGCATGCATGTTTTTACATATTACAACTTCTATATTTCTCCTTTCTTATTTACAATGATACAATTTCACAATACAAGTAAATTTCTCTCTTTCTATTTCTCAAAACTAACTCTACAACACAAATATTTCTTCTTCCCTTTCTATTTGTTTCTTTCCACATGCAATACAACTTTAATAACAAATGTTTGCATGCAAATATCCTCCTCCACAAGATCAATACGATGTCCTCCACTTGAAGTGGGAATCATACTATATTACAAACTGAAATGGGTAAGTGCACCAAGATGGTGGACAATTAAGTGGACATAAAAACCTAAAATTTAGGTACCGCGAGTGCGGTTTATAAACCGCACTCGCGGTTTCTAAACCACGCTCGCACAACCTGTTTTTATAGGCTCGGTGATTTCTGAACCTAAAACCGTGCTCGTGGTTTCAAACCGTGATCGTGGTCCTCTGAAAAAAAAAAACAGACCCGTGACTCCTCATTTTCCCTCATTTTTCCTTTCCAACCGTAATTTATCCTAGACCTTTGGCACTCGCGCTTTGAATACCCCCTAAAAATTACTCTTCAAACTTGTGGATCGTGATAGTTTCAACCATGCCACCAAGACAAAGAGGTAAGCCCTCAATTTTGATCAATTTGTTTGCATTTTAGGTTATTTTTTGTGATTTTCATGGGTTTTTCAATTTTTTGTTTATGTATACAGTTTTTTTCTTTTCAGTGGCTCAGCAAGCTCGTAATCCTGCAAACCATCAAAATATTCCTCAAAACCCTCCAAACAATCCTCAAAACCCTCTAAACATTCCACAAAACCCTCCTCCAAACATAGATCCGCCTCCTGTGGCTCCTTCTATCCCCATGGAACCAACAGGAACACAAGCTGATATCGTTGGAAGAATTCGACAAAATAAAATTGTCATTGAGAACCTTATTCAAAATATAAGACAAAATCATGCCACAAATCCATCCCGCATGACTTTAGCCAACACATTGCAAACATTGATTGGCGAAGTTGACTCCGCAACCAACCAAATAGATAGATGGAATACCTTTAGAGGTGATTGTAGGTAGTGGTATGCAAATAAATTATCCCATGCGATTGTAAAAGACAATTTTTTTGGAAAAGACCGTATTTGTGCATTATTTATTGACCCAAGAACCAATGCCCCCACGATTACTTGCAAATGGTTCCTAATCCATTGGTGCCACGATGACCGAATCAAGAACAATTTTTGGGACCGATGGTGGATGGTTTTTTATTATCCACCATGCAACAACAATGAGGCTCCCCTATTTTTGAAGAAATTATATTGTGAGTTCGTTCTTAATGAGGTCCCAAATTATTTTGACTTTTCTCGATTTTTATGGGCGAGGTGGTGGCCCCGCACGAGTAGACCTAGTGCATGCATAGGCCAACCAAGGATCCCCATACCCTAAAACTCCCACTACCTTCGATTATCCCTCCTACAAGTGAAGGAGGTTGTGGAGATTGACACACTATATGCATTGAGGGAGCTCACCGACACTCTAACCCAGCATAGTGAGCAGATTACATCTAGTGATGTTGGTGGAGGCGCCAGTTCTAGCGCACCACACCACTATGGATCATGTGGTGTCATATGCCTTTGGGCGAGACATCATTTGTTGGATCACATGATTTATTTTCTAGATGAGATGATGGCGAGATGGTTTTGGAACTAGTGTAAAGGATCTTGGTCTTTCACATATGTATTTCATTTTAGATTTTACGTTATGTACATACATGTAAAAACTAATTTTTTATTTTGTTTTAAATAGCAAGAGTCGGTGAAGGAAACATTTAGTGTTGACATGCTAGCTACTACTAGCTAGGCATGTTACTAACGTAAGTTTCAAGTTGTACTTAAATTTTGAATTTCATTTGATTGTGCACTTTTATTATTATAATGTTTCACTGTACATGTACATATTAATATATGTTTATCTTTTTATACATAGGAGCCTGGCGGGTCATCATCATCCGCTCTAGGAACTAAGGCACTTTGGCATGCCTCACATGACTTTTACATGTGTTAGTTTCTCTTTACACTTTGTTTCTAATTGTGTAAGTTCACGTGGATTATTATTTGGCTCTATTATGTGGCAGTCATGTAGATTAATATTGATTTATACATGTTTTTGTATAACTTATGAGTCTGCAAGAGAGACTCCTCCATATATGCAGACTATGGAGGTCATTGTAGATCTTGCCATAGCATCGTAGATCCACTAACCAAGGTAAAAATTTCAAATTTGTTAAATTTATTTAGGAATTATTTCTTATTACTTAAATCTACAATATCAAATCTTGTACATGAAACATTTAATTTAAAATTTAATTATTTGTATGTAGCTTACCTCTCATGAGTCTATTGTTGTCCCTACCATGTGTCAACGACAAATTGATAGGGATCATGGTTGATCTGGTAAGATTTCACATGTATTTTAACTAAATTCTAAGTTTCTATATTTTGAATGTATTTTAAAACTTTGGGTGTTAAAAATTCTTGTTTATGAATGTGCGAGTTAGGTTTCGGGCTGTTTAGACGCCTAGGACCACATGGATGAAATCCGTAGTGGCATCTCCCTCAACTACATCCACAAGTCGTGGACATGTTACTTCTAGCAGGGCAAAGAGAGGGAAGATGTTTCATGATTAGATTCATAGGACGTGGATGTACATATATATACACACACACATATATACATATATACATACACACACACGATATATATATATATATATATATATATATATATATATATATATATATATATATGGGCCAGCTGGTCCTAGTTCATGATTCTTCATAGGACATTGTATATATAGCCTTATGCGACCGCATGTGGTCCTATATATATGACACACTTGGTTCGGGAAGTACACATTTTATGAACTTATATTTTCAGAGACGTGCGTTCAAAGACACTTAGTTTGATACATTATATATATCCATGTGTTGGTTTTCATAACGATATTACTTCTATGTTTGATTCGAATTCATTGCACATGATATCCTTCTATGTATGTATATTCTATGTATATTAATTCTATATGTATGTTTGATTTAAAATTTAAAAACTATGGTGCAACATATATGAATATAACGTTACTATGGTGCAACATTGCATGGTACAATTGTTAAGAAATTAAGGGAAGCATGTGTATTCCTCCATCAACATGGGTAACTTATCATTTTCCTCTTAAGTCATGAAAAATATTTCATACCTTGAATCTTGAAATAAGATGTCTTCCTTAGGTCATTTGGTTTTGAATTGTGTATTTAATTTTATTTATCGAAGGATATTATTCATTTTACCATTGATGAGTATGGTGGTGTATGACCAATCCATCTTTATATCCCCACCAATATCATGATAGAAACTTTGGCTCAACAATATACCATACGTAGCTAGCATGTCTTCCACAAGTATTTCCATCTTGATTTTCTTGTCAGGAAGTCTACAAATTCGGCTTGAGAATATTTCAATCGGCCGAAAAGAGGTAATTATTTTGTTTTCATGTAGTAACAATGGCCAATAGTAAGGCTGAGAGTAATACCAATAGAGTTAGCAAATTTTATAAGCATGACATTGTTAGAGGTGCCGGAGTCAATAATGCAATTATTCAATTTATAGGTCCATTAACCAACAAGGAAAGATAGAAAGGTTCTTATTTCCTAGAAGAGGAGGATTTTAAGGAAAGAAGGTTCTAGGAATGAGTGGTTCTAGGAGTGGGAAGTGATTCTTTAGTGTTGGTAGGATTCTTGGAACATGTATTTTTACTACTTCCTTTGATAAACTAGACGAGGATTAAAGTGTTTTGCTTGGGAAGTAGAAGAAGAGGCTTTTTTTTTTTTTTATGAGTGGGTGAACACTAAACAAGAGTAACTATTCATATCATCTATCCAGATTATTCAGGATATTTTGTTGGGTGAGTATTCACAATAACCAATAATTGCATAACCATCTTCTTCTTCTCTTTCAATTTCTGATTCAACAATTTCTTGAAAAAGTTGTAATTGTTGAAAAAGTTGTAATTGTTGAAAAAGTTGTTGAAAGTGGAATGAGTTTGTTGAAGAGGAACCTGTTGCAAAGGAGAAGAATCTACAACTTTCTTCTTTTTCTTGTTCTTGTTATTTTTCTTCTTTTTCTGTTTCTGAGAAGAATCTGTGACTTTTTCAACAATTACAAATTTTTCAACAATTACAAATTTTTCAACAATTATGACTCCATGGCACCTAAGGATGTCTCATTTGATCCTACACCTCAGTGTAGGGACCCTCTACAATAGCCTATCTCGATTTTTTCCTTCTCCAATTAGTGCTCTCGTTGCCCTATTGTTTGCAAACACATCAAATAGTGTAGTTTGAAACATTGTAAAAATTTGTCAAGCAGTATATTTTGCAAACGGTGGGTCATGGAACCAAACCAACATTTGCGTGCAAACATCTCGGTGGATAGGTGAATGCTAGAGGAGGTATATTTTGGTGCATGATAACGTCATTTCTTCCGGGCTACCTCATTCGGGTGTAGTCCCTTAAGATCCTTGAGACCAAAAAATTGTTCAACTTCGACGGGTGACTACGCACACTCTATGACACCTAGAGACATCTCATCTGATCCTAAACCTTGATGTAGGGACCCTCTACAATAGTCCTGTCTCAGTTTTTTCCTTCTCCAATCGGTGCTCGTTGCCCTATTGTTTGTAAACGCACCAAATAATGTAGTTGAGACAGTAGTAAGGATGTCAAACGGTATATTTTGCAAAGGGGGTCATGGCACCAAACCGAGAAAATTTGTGTAGAAATGTCAAGTGGCTAGGTGAATGCTAGATGAGGCATCATTTTAGTGTGTGACAACGTCGTTTATTCAGGCTACCTCGTTCGGGCGGAGATTCTTAAGAGCCCTAAGACCAAAAAATGTTCAACTTCGACGGGTGACTACGTAGACTCCATGGCACCTAAGAACATCTCGTTTGATCCTACACCTCGGTGTAGGTACTCTCTACAATAGCTTGTCTCAATTGTTTCCTTCTCCAATTGGTGCTCTCGCTGCCCTATTGTTTGCAAACGTACCAAATAGTGTAGTTTTGAGTGTACGTAAGGTAAGGCTGTCAAATGATATATTTTGCAAACGGTGGGTCATGGAACTGAACCGATTGTGTGGAAATATCCAAGTGGATAGGTGAACACTAAAGGAGGTGTCGTTTAGGTGTATGACAACACCGTTTTTTCGGGCTACCTCGTTTGGGTGGAGTTCCTTAAAAGCCACGAGACCAAAAAATCGTTTAACTTCGACGGGTGACTACGAAGAATCCGTGGAACCTAAGGATGTCTCATTTAATCCTAAAAATTTGCATAAAGACCCTCTATAATAACTTGTCTCAGCTTTTTTCCTTCTCCAATCATTTACTCTTGTTGCCTATTGTTTGCAAATGCACCAAATAGTGTAGTTTGAGATAGTGTAAGGTTGTCAAACAATATATTTTGTAAACGGTGGGTCGTGGTACCAAATCGACTATGCGAAATGTCTAGGAGGCCAGGTGAACACTAGAGGAGGCATATTTTTGGTGTGTGACAACGTCGTTGCTTCTAAGTTACCTCGTTCGGGAAGATTCCCTTAAGATCCACGAGACCAAAACATCATTCAAATTCAACGGGTGACTACGCACACTCCATGGCACCTAGAGATGTCTCATTTGATCCTATACCTAGGTGTAGGAACCCTCTACAATATCCTATCTCTATTTTTTCCTTCTCCAATCGGTGCTCTCGCCCTAATGAACCAAATAGTGTAGTTTGAGATAATGTAAGGCTGTCAAACAATATATTTTGCAAATGGTGGGTCATGGAACCAAACCGACTACATGGACACGTCTAGGTGGCTAGGTGAATGCTAGAGGAGGCATCATTTTGATGCGCGACAATGTCGTTGCTTTCGGCTACGTTGTTCGGCGAGTCCCTTAAGAGCCCTGAGACCAAAAAATTGTTCAACTTCGACGGGTGACTACGTAGACTCCGTGGCACCTAAGGACATCTCATTTGATCCTACACCTTGGCGTAGGGACCCTCTACAATATCCTATATTGGTTTTTTCCTTCTCCAATCGGTGCTCTCGCTTCCTATTGTTTGCAAACGTGCCGAATAGTGTAGTTTGAGACAGTGTAAGGATGTCAAACAGTATATTTTGTAAATGGTGGGGCATGGCACCTTTGAGCAATGCTATGCCATTGACACATATAGGTGGCTAGGTGAACGCTAGAGGAGGTGTCATTTTGGTGCACAACAACGTTGTTGCTTACGGGCTACCTCGTTCAGGCGGAGTCCCTTAAGAGCCTTGAGACCAAAAAATCATTCAACTTCGATGGGTGACTACGCACACTCCATGACACTTACTGAGATGTCTCTTCCGATCCTAAACCTCTATGTAGGGACCCTCTATAATATTATGTCTTGGTTTTTTCATTCTCCAATCGGTGCTCTTGCTTTACCCTATTGTTTGTAAACACACCAAATAGTGTAGTTTGAGAGAGAGTAAGGTCACAAACGGTATATTTTGTAAATGGTGAATCATGGCACCGAATCGATTGTGTGAACATGTCTAGGTGGCCAAGTGAATGCTAGAGGAGGCATCATTTTGGTGCATGACAACGTCGTTGCTTCCGGGCTACCTCGTTCGGGCGTGAGTCCTTTAAGAGCCCTGAGACCAAAAATCATTCAACTTCGATGGGTGACTATGCAGACTCCGTGGCACCTAAGGACGTCTTGTTTGATCCTACACCTTAGCGTAGGGACCCTATATAATATATGTCTTGGTTTTTTCCTTCTCCAATCGGTGCTCTCGCTTCCCTATTGTTTGCAAATGTGCCGAATAGTGTAGTTTGAGACAGTGTAAGGATGTCAAATGGTATATTTTCTAAACAATGGGTCGTGGCACTAAATCGAATACATAGACACACATCGGGTGACCAGGTGAATGCTAGAGGAGGCATCATTTTGGTGCGCGACAACGTCGTTGCTTCTAGGCTACCTCATTTGGGCGTAGTCCCTTAAGAGCCTTGAGACCAAAAATCATTCAACTTCGACGGGTGACTACGCACACTCCGTGGCACCTAGAGATGTCTCATTTGATCCTACACCTCGGTGTAGGGACCCTCTATAATATCCTGTCTCTATTTTTTCCTTCTCCAATCGGTGCTCTTGCTGCCCTATTGTTTGTAAACGCGTGAAATAATGCAGTTTGAGCCAGTGTAAGGTTGTCAAACGGTATATTTTGCAAACAGTGGGTCATGGCACCAAACCGACTACACCGACACATCCAAGAGGCTAGGTGAATGCTAGAGGAGGCATCACTTTGGTGCGAAAACCTAATTACTTCCGGGCTACCTCGTTCGGCAGTCCCTTAAAAGCCCCCGACCAAAAATTGTTCAACTTCGATGGGTGACTACGTGCACTCTTTGGCACATAGAGATGTCTCGTCGATCCTACACCTCAACATTAGGACCCTATATAATATCCTATCTCATTGTTTTCCTTCTCCAATCGGTGATCTCGTTTCCCTATTGTTTGCAAATGCATGGAATAGTGCAATTTGAGCCAGTGTAAGGCATTAAATGGTATATTTTTCAAACGATGGGTCGTGGCACCAAACCGATTGTGACAAAACATCAGATGTCTAGGTGAATGCTAGAGGAGGTTTCATTTTGGTGCGCGACAACGTCGTTGCTTCCAGAGATACCTCATTCGAGTGCGAGTCCCTTAAGAGCCCTGAGACCAAAAAAATTGTTCAACTTGACGGGTGACTACATGCACTCCGTGGCACCTAGAGACATCTCGTCTAATCCTACACCTCGGTGTAGTGACCCTCTATAATAGCCTATCTCAATTTTTTCCTTCTCTAATCGGTGCTCTATTGTTTGTAAACGCACAGAATAGTGTAGTTTGAGCCAGTGTAAGGCTATCAAACGATATATTTTGTAAACGGTGGGTCGTGGCACCAAACCGACTATGCACACGTGTAGGGATGGTCTTGTAAACACTTGAGGAGGTGTCGTTTTGTTCTCTAAGCTCCATGTCCTTCTGGGCTACCTCCTCCGGAGCCAAGAACCCCTTCCACAGGTACATAAATCATTGTTAATTACTTCTCTTTTCTTGTAAAACAATGAAAGCTTCTCTTAGCTTCGAGAATTTATAATTCTCTACTAATAGTGCCAACCATGTGAAGGTGGAAGCTTTTCTGGCACCACTAACCTGCACATAAAAGTGTTAGTCAAAGAAATTTAAGTTTCAAATCAAAACCATACTAGATATATACAAAATACACAAATTTAATAAAATATATGAACTTAAATTTATCTAACAAATTTATATATACCAAAGAAATTATATATACCAGACATGAGCATTGTAAATTCATTCCAATGAACCATCAGGATCAAATCTACTCTAAATAGCAGAGATAAGATTGCTTCATGATCTAACTCTCGAACCTTCCAAAGAATCTTGTTATTAGGCCTTCCTCGATATCTATATAGCTGAATATTTTTCGCTAGAACTAGATGTAAATATAAGAGTATTTTCTGTGTGTCTCAAAGTCTTCAAACACCCAAATAGAGGAGTTTTTAATGGATATCATCGAAGCCAAGTTCCAGTAACTACCACTGATCTTGTAGGGTACTCAATATCTTCGCCATCTATAACAGGAGAAGTCAACTTATTTCTTTTCTCAATGAAACGACATAAGAAATAGTTTGTTCCTTCTTCATTGTCTTTTTCGTAATAACTACAAACACATGTCCTACAAAAAAAGGTTTCAACTCAACTTTAAATTGTACATATTAAAATTTTGATGGACATAACTCAATATAAAAATTGTAAATAACAATAAATACCTTGTCGCACCAAAATCAAAATTTCATCAAAGTCCTTGGATGTTGCAACTTCATCTAAAAAACAAGTCATAATGCTTATGGAGGTTGATAAGTAGGAAGTGGAGTTAGAGGCCTAAAAATCCATCCATCCACCCATTCTTTTGAATCACACTCAGTGTAGATCACAAATTTGATACAAGATGCACAAAAACATGTCAAATTTCTTGTCCATGTGGCCCATGAAGTAGCGTTTGAGCTACAAAACGAGTGCATATCACTTTGGACCCGGTAAGTGTCATATAATCCTCGTAGTTAGCAATTTTTTGTTCCTCTATCAACCCAAAATATCTACGAACCATAGAAATTTCTTGAGAACCTCGGGCCATGTTGTCAATACACCATTTCACTATGCTCTTTGCATCTTTCAATTTAGCACCATCTTTGTACTTCAACTCTTCTCTTGTAAGAGCTCTTTTCACACATTCCCCTGCACCTTCATGCTCTCCTTTTCCATGTCTAACCTCAGTGAAACTCCAAATATGTTGCACACCCATCTTGACATGAATCCTTCTCATCTAATAAAACATTCGTGTATTCTTAAACTGAGACATGCAATTATCTGAACATATATAATGTTGTTTGAAGTGGATGTCCTTATTAGACAAGTTTCCATAAAATAACTGGAAACACCCTTGCATAAATTCAGTAGAATGAGTATGATCATCACCGATATAAAAGTGGTACTCTCTTAAAAAAATTCAATCATTCGTTGTACTGTCAGGAGAATGTATAAATGTTATATGCACAAAATGGCAACTTGTAAAAGTTGTAATATTGTGATTGAACCTCCATTTTGGTTCAGATGTGTAATTCTCTGTAATATCTACCACTAAAACAATAGTACCAATAGAAAATGTTTCTTTGCATATCTTGAACTATTCATCCAACCATCGATCTCTATGTGTATGCCTAGCATACTCACAAATAATTTCATCCTTAAATTATCTCATAAATTGAAAAACAAGCATATGTTATGTAACTAACTCACACCGTTTAGATTCTTTTCCATCTTTCAACTAGTATGCAACTCGATTTATATTTATCAAACTCAACTAAATTATTTCCTAGTGCACCTTCAATTTTCTCATGGATGCAACTATCTAATTTAGGTAATCGCCACATGTACCACAACTTCCATCTAAACAACCTTGAATATAAAAATATCCAACTTCTTTTTCACAAAATATCGTAGGAATAAAATCCTGGAAGATATTGGTGGAACTTGAACACCACATTCGATAACATAGTTTCGGGATGAAAATAGAACAAATACATAAAAATTTAGCATAATGCATAGCAAATTCAACATGTTACCTACAACAAGTGGTGCGAGCGTGGTTGATTTTCACATAGAATGGTTTTAACATTTCAAAAAAATGTTGACTAATTTTAATTTCCAGATGCTCTTGTTCAAACTTACAAAAAAATTGAGTTTGATTCATATCTAAGAAATTCTTTGGATGTGGTTCGCGATTAATAGAACCAACTCTCCGTTTTACAACATCTCTTGTATTAGGTGAAACTCTAGTGTTATCATGCCAAAATTGAATAACAAATTCTCTTATAGCATCAATATTATATTTGTCCTTACGCGGTGCTCTAGCAGAAAATGCCCAAAAATTGGTGTTATTGAGTGATTGAAGGATATTACGTCTTTCAATTGCTTTCATTAGAGTTTTTCAATTAACTTGCAACATTTGACTTGTTTGCATAATCAAACATTGTTTTTTATTGATTCACTTACAACACTAGTAGCAAGTACACGATGCACAATATTACTATCCCTAGTGCGTCTCTTGACACTAACAATAGCGTGATATGCATCATGAATCATGAAGATTTTTATTAAATGTTATCAATCCTAAGGTGTTTAATGTAGGTCTCATTTTATTCAATTTTATCAAACTAACCAACAACTGACATCTTTGGGAATCATTTAAAATTTCAAAATGATTATCTCAAATTTCAGTGACTTTTCTTCTGATTTTCCGTTCAAAAAGTTTGTCACACATTGGTTTCAAAATGTTTTCATCAATTTTAATAAAATAATTAGGTTTCTTACAGAAAATCCTAGGAGGTGTTTTTGTCAAATTTTGTTTGTCTACAGTTTCAACTGAATTTCTTTATTCACATTTTTATTGTCTCCTTCAATTTCAACAT
This sequence comes from Taxus wallichiana var. yunnanensis, assembly GCA_018340775.1. Classification (NCBI taxonomy): domain Eukaryota; kingdom Viridiplantae; phylum Streptophyta; class Pinopsida; order Cupressales; family Taxaceae; genus Taxus; species Taxus wallichiana. Next base: position 453,745,065 of record CM031241.1, on the reverse strand, counting down.
TTGCTACATCACGAGTATTTAATTCTTCTTCAACATTGAGTAAACACATCTTCATCACGAGCATTTAATTCAACTTCAACATGATGAGAGAAACATTACCTAGTTCCTCATTGCTTACAATAGTTGGGGTTGAAGATGAACCTCTTCTTGATTCATGAAGATTCTGCATTCACTCAACATTTTGAAATCTATTTGCCTCTAATTTGTTTGGTGTTTTTTTACTTAATGACTTCCTTTTTTGACTTTGTTTCTTGTCTCCCATGATGTTTTACTTCCAGTGATAAGAAAAACGTGTAGAAAATGATAGAATTTTACAATAATTCATACAGTAAATTCAAATAGTAAAAATCACATGGTAATTAGAACATTGGGATGCGTATAAATATGATTTATGAACCGCGATCGCACTTTATAAACCATGCTCGTGGTTTATAAAGCGCGATCACGGTTCTTGTTTAAAAACCCACGATCGTGGTTTGTAAACCACGATCATGGTTCTATCTATATCATCAAATCCGACCCTAAGGCTCAGGAAATCTTTGTTTTGCCCCAACCAAAGCTATGGAAGGTCATTATGAAGTGTAAAGGGTCAAAAACTTCAAATTTTCTCTTCCAAAGACTTGAACCATCTTTGAAAAATTGAAAACATTTCACAAAAATGGTGCCATCACGTAGGGGAGACTGTTAGCTTCGTATAAATATTGATTTTAAAGTGAATAGAATAAGATAAATATCATTTTATAATTTTTTACTAACAATAGGTCTTTAAGACATTTTTTCCATGAATGTTCATGTCTACGTTTAAGACTGCAACTTTTGTTTCGCTTATCAAAATGTGATAAAACTTATACCATCCCAAGCGTGGAGAAATTCTATACACGTTAAAAAAAATGATTTCAATATTTTTTGATATAGTTATGGCGGGAAAACGGAAAGCGCTCCGTTTTCTAAATCTTTTAGACCACTTTCATGGAAAAAATCATAAAAAAATATTGCTCAAAAAAAATACAAAATAAAATCCATCCCAAGATAGATAACTACATCTAACTTTTCACCAAAGGAAAAAAAAAATTAACAAGATTTGGTCATCCAAATCGTGGGCAAACGGACTACAATCTTATAGGTTTTTTCAAAAACAAAAACCAAGTCATATAATTTTAAGTGTTTAATATAGCTAAACTTGTCCATTTAAAAAAATAGTATTTTAGAAACTAGATTCGGATTCTACGATTCATATTTATATAAATTTTTCTAATTTTGAGTGCGCGTATTGCTAATAATCCCTACAAGTTGAGATTTCACTATTTTTTGCAATATGACGTCCACTTATGACCCCTTTTTGTCCACCAACTTGGTGCACTTACTCAAATGGAATACAATATTACAATTTCTTCCACTCTAAGTGGGAATAACACAAAGGAAGTTTCATTACAAGAAGGATCTTCTTAGGGACTCCACCAAAAGTTCCAAGCTTCACAACACCAACAAGAGCTCCACCAAGTTTCATTTGATCACACAAAAAAAGGGGGAGAGGCAACACTCTCCACCCAACCAAGAATTCCAATGAGGAGAAGAAGTCATCCTCCTCATTGACCCCAAGCCCCAACCACATTATAATGAAAGATGGATCCAACCAAGGCAACCAACAAGCTTCCACAACACTAAACTAAGTATATCACACCCATCTCAATCAAATTTCAACCATCAACAACACAAGAATGAAATACAACTAAACAACGAGTAAAAAAGGCTTAAAAATGAAAGCCACAAGAGCGAAACCTATGGGGAGGCCACTTATACCTCCCAATGAGAATGGGTGCCCACCTTAAAGCCTCTAATGCATATCTCAAATCCCCTACAAACTCTTATGCCTCCCTCAAGTACCCCTTATACCTCTATATACTCCTATTCCTCCCTCAATCTCTTATGCCTCCCTCATAACAAGAACAAGAAGAAATGCAAGCATTCCTCATACAAGGTGGGGCACCCAACCCAAACTCCCTCCAACAAGAAAGTAAACTCTTATGCCTCCCTACAAGAAATATAAACTCTTATGCCTCCCACATGAAATCTCCCCATAGTCCCCTCCTACACCACACTTAGGCAATCTACCCAAGCACCCAACAAGCATAGCAAAACACTCAAAACAAGCACATATGCATACAAAATAAAAGAAATATTTTAACAAGAGTTTAGCTCCTACCTTTCCATGGTAGAGCTTGATCCAAGAGCCATACACCAAGCTTCTTCAAGCCCAAAAAAACACCAAGAAGCTCCAACAAATCCACAAACACTTCCAAAAATCCTCCAACTCCCAAAATGCAAGAGCACACAAGAATGAAGTAACCCCAATCAAGCAAATGAACTTGATTAAATAGAAAAGGGAGAGAGGAGGGTGAGGTGGCTCCATGTAGGATGCCACATCACTCATCCTCAACTCCACCCCAAAGTCAAATTTCAAACTCCAAAGCACAATTAATAAGTGGGTGAAGAAATGACATATTACTTGCACACACAAACCAAGCCCACACCTCCTAAGGACAAAATTAATTACATGAAAGAAAGTGCCATAATATTTTACCTTTTTGTCTTCCCAAAACACCTAATGGGGTCTAATTTTGACCCCCAACCCATAGGTAGGGTTGGCATAGTCATTTTAAAAGGTGTGGGACAAGTTTGACTTGTCCCACAAGCTTCCAAAATTGGCCTCTAAGGCCAAATTCGAATTTCCATGAAGGGGTAGAGTGTACAACACTCAAGATCCCCAAGCACTCAACTTTCAACACAAAATCCAAGAGAAAATATAGTCTAATAAATGAATTCCTTTGGTCACATCTATAATTAGTTTAGGACAAGATTAAATTAGCTTTAATTAAGACACTACAACCCATTAATAATAAAGGTAAAATACATACCCCAAATTCCAAATAAATAATACAATGAATTACATCACTAAAATCACATACTAACATCAATAAAAAGAAAATAAATAAAAGACAAAACATAACCCCTTGGTCACAATTTCCCCCTAACAATAATTCCAACACACACACAATTACATGTTGCCATGGTGACCCTTGTTGAATTCACCTAGAATTCCAATGTGGTTGGTCTCAATCCCCGTAGTTTGTCGTGATATGTTTTCCTGCAAAACACACAATACCCCTCTGGCCTCATGGCCATATTAACGATGTCGAAGTAATAAAACACTTACATCTAACTATCAATTTCAAACATCAAAATCATAACTACTATTGCTAAGACCAAGTAATTTAACAATTATTCCCATTTTCAACATTTCAATTCTACTCATACATCAGTTTGCAACTAAGATCAAAGACCAACTGGATCATCAAATTAAAGCAATACTTTCACTCATTCACAATTTTTCCAATCTCCAATATCAATTAAATCACAAAAATAACTTTGATCATCATAATAAAAACCAATTACGAAAATGATTTGAAATATCAACATATATTTATCTGACAACACATCATTTTATTCCATACTGAATGTCTATCAAAAGTTACTCAGTTCAATTACGATAATGTCTATCCTTTAATTCCCATATCACAACGTGTAAATTTTTTTGTCTATTAACATCTGCCGGTAATAAAGCACAATAGTGTCTATGTGTCCAGTCACAAAGATAAACCAAATACAACAAAAAAATATCGAAGAGTAATGCTATCACAATCAAATTACAACAATGCAACCATTCTAGCCAATTTTTTATCCTTAAATGTCCATCAGGGTCCATAGTATGACATATAGTTAAAATAATAATAATCAAACACAAAGGAGTCATGATGCCCCGCACAACTTATTAGTATGCTAATTAGAATAAAGCAGCAAGGTTTACGATTATAACAATTCGGAAAAGATGATCATGTTTCATTTAGTGTTGAAGAGAAGTGGGCATTACACATCTACTTGAGGCAAACTTGATTAGACATAGAAAAATTCAACGAGTTTTCTAATTGAATAGTCATGGATGCATCAATTAAATAAAAAAACTAGATGCCACCAATTAATCCACGATCATGGCTAAATAAACAACGGTCTTAGCCAAAACCTTCAATCAACAAATAAAATTTCCTCCAGAGCGGACTTGACGCCACCACCAAAATTAAACCCATAGGTAGGATAAGTAACTCAAACCCAATTGTCGGCTCAACCAATCCCAATATCACAAAATCAACAAACAACCTCAATTAATAAAGATGGACAAGATGGAATAATAATAGTAAACTACGTCAATAACCTATAGTTGAGATCTAGAAAGACATTGAATAACCCTCAAATGGTTATTTCAGAGACATCTAAAGAAAAAATGGAAGATGATCCTATTGTTAAAAAATAAAGTGAGGAAAACACTAAATCCGAGAAAAGAATGTCCACCCAAATCCCTTCCTTAATATATTGAAGGAGACATTTTCCAAGGAAGCACCCACATTGATGCAAAAATTAAGGAAATTAAATATTGAGATTCCACTCTTGAGAGCAATCAAAGAAATTCTAAAACTTAACCAATTGATTAAAGGCTTCGCATAAAGACACCAATATGAAAAATAATACCCAAAAATAGTGCAACTTGATGGAAAAGTAGTTGATTTATTATTAGGGAAGTTTCTCTTACCTACGTATGGAGATCCATGGATTTTAGTCATTTCTATCAAAGATAGATAGTCAAACCATATTCTCTTGAATGAGCTTTTACTTAACATAAATGTATTGATGGTGTGCCTTTGCAACTCCCCCTCGAGATTCGACTCGTTGTGATGCTCCTCTTAATTTAGATGAACTTCATGCAACTTTGATTTGTTTAGCTGATGATAAATCTCCTAGTCTGGATGCCTTCCACAATGAGTTATATAAAGCAACTTGGTCATTTGTTGGACCTAATCTGCTCAGAGTATATAATGAGGCTCTTCAATCTCACTCTTTAGGGATATTCATCAATCAAGGAAACATCAAGTTCATTCCAAATTTGGCAATCCAGAGCTTATTAATAACTAGTGGCCTATCACCCTGTTGAATGTTTCATATAAAATTATTGCTAAACCTTTAGATCTTTGTATTTCTAATATATTGCCGAAGATTGTGTGGCTGGAACAGAAGGGGTTTGTCAAAGGACGGTATATCCTGGATAATCTTCTAGCGGTTTGGGAAGGTATGGAATGGGCTCGAATTTCTAATCAAAAGCCTCTCTTTCTAAAAATTGATTTTGAAAAAGCCTATGATCAAATAGAATGGCCCTTTATTCTAGCTATGTTCACGACTTTAGGGTTTGGAACTTTATTTTTTCCGTTGTTTCTACTTTATTCTCCAATGCTTCATTCACCTCACCGTTAATGGCCATCGTTTGAGGCTATCGACTCTTCCGCTCCATTCTAAAGGTTGTCCTCTTGCTCTAGCCTTATTTGTTCTTGTTATTGATGCGCTGGGTTACTTAATTGCCCATCAAGCTGCCAGGGTCACATTTGGGGGATCATTTTACCAGACCACCACACACAATTGATCAATGGCCATTTTGTGGATGATTCCTTCCTTATAGTTACCAATTCCGAGTAGAATGTTGTGGTTTTTGACTGTTTATCTACCTTCTATATAGCCTCTGGTTCCCACATTCGGATGACAAAAACTCTTGGTTTTCGATAGAGTTGTTTGTTGATGCCAAATTGGCTTCAGGATTACCCATGGAAATGGATTGGTCGTGGTGAGTAGTTTCTCTTCTTGGGAATTCCTTTTTCCTTTGGACAATGATCTGCTACTCTCTATATACTTGTGGTTAATAAAGTGGAGCAAAAAAGTGATGAAAATGGTCCTCTAAACCATTTTCCTTGGGGGAAAAATTTTATGCGTGCACCAAATTCTTCTTCATAATGCATGTTTATTACTCCGCTTGTTGGTGCCCTTCTCGCACTTCATTCAATCAACTAGCTAAGCTTCTGTGAGATTTCCTTTGGTGTAAAATTTATGGTTCAACTAGTTTTCACCGAGTGGCCTGGGATGTTTGTTGTCTCCCTCATGAGAAAGGTGGTATGGGCATCATTGATCTTTACCGATAGAGCTTGGATCTCTGTGCTAAATGGGTCATTTTGCAGTATATCATGGGCTCATTCTTAGAAAATTCTATTGCGACATTGTATTCAACTGTTGCCACTTATGGCAAGAAATGTTGGAACGGTATTGGTTTGCATACCCTTCTTATTACACTTATTCCATTGAAGATTCAGGGTACCTTTGTGGCTAAGAGCATCTAGAAAGCCTTTGAGCAGGTTAGGCCTTTTTACGGTGGATCGGTGTGTTTTTGCATCGAACTTTCGTTTAATGATCGAACATCTGGTGGTATCCAATTCTCTCACGAGGGAACGAGTCTATTATTTGAACTCCCGGCATCAAAATCATTCTGCTCTTTCGCAAAGGCATTCACACTATTTAGGATGTGGTGCACCACAGGGATTGGATTGTGTGGCTTGATCTCAAAGCTAAAGTTACTTTGCAACATTATGATTTTTCGTCGATTTGCAAGATTCATGCATTTCTTTCAGATGTGATGCTTCATAAACTTGGCCTTCCTTCATCGGCTGCCTGATGGCTTGACTAGCATTGGAATCAAAAGATAGCCTTTTTTCGTTACAAAACTCACACAATTTATCGTCTTCTTTGTCCACTCTTACCCACAATTGATAAGCTCAATTCTCGCTGGGGACTCCAGTCGCTGCCCTCTACCTGACTTCGTAGACTTGCTTGTGCTTGGAACCCCCTCCTGGAACCTAAAGTTAACCATTTTTTATGGTGCTTAATTTATCAAGGTCTATATTTAGGTGAATGGCTATGGCATGTTGGCATTTCTCCCCCTGTCCCGTCCCTTTTGTTCCATCTCGAGTCTTTTTGCATTTATTCTTGGTTTTGCCCACATGTGAGCTATATGACGTTGGATTCATTCCTTGTTTCAACCCTATCACCCTAAGTTTTTATCATGGCACATGGATTTATTTGGGGACTTTATTCCATGGCCTCATTATATAGCTAATCCATGACATCTTTTTCGTGCATGCATTTTATTTCATATCTAGAAAGCTCATGATGCCTTTATTTTAAAAAATGATCTTACAATCATCAAAATTTCTACTAATGAGAAGGTGATTATTCTATCTAGTATGCGATCACAAATTCAAGCTCATGCTACCAAGGTCGCTTATGGAATTTGCGCAGACCTTCAGCAGCTACTAGATCATCTTTGGGGAGTGCGCCATGCACTATGAGCCGTGTGTCACCCGATCATTTCGTTGCCGCCACCTTGACTTTCGCCTCCCTGGCGGCCACCTGCTTTGTTAAGACATGTCGGAGGAGCCGCTCACGTAGCCACCGCTCTACCTCCCCTCAATTTTGCGCCACCCCATCTACCTCGGTGGGGCTCTCCACCATCGGCGATGAACACACTTGCGGGATCTCCACCACTTGGGTAGGGTCTTATGGTGTTTCTTTAGATGCGTATCCTGAGCGGGAGGGGGGAAGTGGATCTACCATCGGTTGAGCCTTCTAGTAGAGCCTTCATCCCTCCTCGGGATGATCCTCCCCTCCTCTTGGTGTGGTGGCGGCGTGTGCTTAATGTTTTCTGTTTGGTTAGTGATTTCTGATTGCCCTTTCGGCGTGCTCTTGTAAAGCCCTTGTGGTATTTTGAGTTTGCCCATGTGGTGTGCTTTTGTTGTCCTCGTGCGTTTTGTGGGACCGTGAGTTGTCAGTCGCCCCTATTATGTAACTTTCCTTTAAGATTAATATAAAATCTGTTCCAATAGTAAAAGTAATTGCATTGAAGAAAGATTATATAAATTTTAAACAAGTGCAGATTGAAAGAGATATCGACTTTAAAAGTAAAAAAAATTAAAATATTAAATTCGCATGAGACATACTACGGCAATCAAAAAAGGCAACATAACTTTATCATTTTGCAATCAAACCTTTAGGGAGAGAATAATATTCGTAATTTAATATACTTTAATCTCGAATTTAAAAATAAATTAATTTGTCACCCACAAGATATGGTTGCAAGCTCAGCAAGAACGCACGAGGGAAAGTCTTTTTAAAGTCATTCATGGCAACTAAGCTCAGGAAGAATAATTTATTCAAACACAAAAGTTGCAATATAGTTTGTTCCAGTTAGCAAATACCAAGTGATTATACTATTCGTAATTTAATATTAAATTAAAATACCAAGTGATTATACTAAAAGTAAAAAAATTAAAATATTAAATTCGCATGAGACATACTACGGCAATCAAAAAAGGCAACATAACTTTATCATTTTGCAATCAAACCTTTAGGGAGAGAATAATATTCGTAATTTAATATACTTTAATCTCGAATTTAAAAATAAATTAATTTGTCACCCACAAGATATGGTTGCAAGCTCAGCAAGAACGCACGAGGGAAAGTCTTTTTAAAGTCATTCATGGCAACTAAGCTCAGGAAGAATAATTTATTCAAACACAAAAGTTGCAATATAGTTTGTTCCAGTTAGCAAATACCAAGTGATTATACTACTGTTTGTTGTTTTTTCATTGCTTAATAAGACCAATCTTTATTATTAAATATTTGGAGGTACGTCTCTCCGCATTATTATTAACGAACAAGCCTCAGCATATAGCTTTATTTAACATAATATAAATTTTTTTCAGAGTTCAAACGGATTTGGGAAACCCGGACAACCACAAACAGCATCCGCGTGAGCATTAAATGCATTAATATATTCTTGAAATTTAGCATCGTTAGCGATACGAGCAATATCCAAGGCTTGATAAGCACGTTCCGCTGCAGCACGAGCACCAGCCAACGCGTCCTCTGCCAGAGTCGTCACAGGAGAGAGAAGCTGTTGCCCGTTAGGCGCAAAATTCTCAAGGTTCTCTAATACATTACCAGCGAAACTAAGTTCATTAGATGCAGCCGTTACAGCAGCCTCACATCCTTCCACAACACCAGACGCTGCTTCAACAACGGCAGAGGCCTCCGTCAAGGCTTCAAAAGCCGTGGCCAAACCCTCGCACACAGGCAACAAGAAAGCCATTTTTCACATTCGCATTTAAACAAACACATATTTATACTAAACTATCGCCTATCCTTCTCTTTGGAATCACTAACAAAAATATGAATTGTCTCATGGAATCGCTTAATGTATAAGCCATGGCTTTTTTGTGGAATCCTTATCTGTTTGAATATGAATTGTTATGAATTCCCTGGAATCTTATCTCTTTGGAATCACTATGTAAGCTATCAAAATATGAATTGCCATGAATTCCCTGGAATCCCTTAGTGGTTTTTGGTGGAATCCTTATCCCTTTGGAATCACAATAATGTTATGAATTGCCTGGAATCGCTAAATGTCAACGCCATGGTTTTTACTTTTCCCGAAAAATAGTAAATAAAGCATGTGGAGAAATTATTTATTTTGAACACATCCTCCCATGATACAACCTCTACAATTTATATCCCTTTTACTTATCAACACTCTCATTGCTAAATTTATCTATTTTTGTAAAATTAGGGTTTTTGTGAACTTCTACATATATAATATACAATGCTTTCCTAAAACATCAATAGTCAAGAAGGGATGATTAGTTCTGAAAAATGGTAGATCTAATGTTATTATCATCTCGAGAGGAGGCATCACAAGATTGATTGTTCAATGCAAAAACTTGTTAGTGACTATGGTAGAACCATGAGATAATGGTAATAGAGAAGTTGAATCCCAAAGCGAAAGCACCACCATTCTCCGATGCTAATAAGATGCATTGATTTAGCTCCTTTTTAATTTCAGATAAAACTCAATAACTTGTTTGTAGGTGATTTATTTTCCTTATAATCGCTGAAGGTTTTGTTTACTTCATGTAAATCCTTAATATTTTATACTTGAGATTCTCGGGACTAGGTTCTAGTTTTAAGTGCCTTTCATTCCTCTCATATTCAAGACAGTAATTGGAATTATCAATTAAATGCTAAGGTTTTTGCTTCTTCCTCTGTTAGTGTAATTGACCACAATAGCAATGTTTAATAGCTTACATTTTCAAGTTGTTGTTGTGACTATTATAGATTTTTTTAGCCTAATCATCTATCCATTCATATTTCTTTCCAAATTCAAGGAAGATTTGCAGCCATCCGAGTATGTATCCCCCATTAACTAATGCTTAAATGGAATAAAGAATGGAAAAATACAACATATCAATAATAAACATATTCATGGAAAATAAGATGTAACATATGTGTGTGTGTGTGTGTGTGTGTGTGTGTGTGTGTGTGTGTGTGTGTGTGTGTGTGTGTGTGTGTGTGTGTGTGTGTGTGTGTGTGTGTGTGTGTGTGTTATCACCAAAAAAAGCACCCTCCGATTTGTCATGCCTGTGTGAATGAGCAACCAATGTTTTTGGGTAACATTGGACCATCTCTCAAGTTGTGGGACTTGCTACTTGAGATGGACCTCCAGAGAAGGTTGGTTCCTCTACCTATTCCTAGCACTAAACTACTTCTAAGGAAGGAAATGCGACTATCTACTCCTAATCTAACAATTCCAAGGGACCAAGGAGAGAGAGAGAGCATGAAAATTAAGAAATCCTACACTACAAAGGTGATAGCACCAAGAAAAGGGGGTGAAATATCTTGTTGAGGGAGAATACAGAAATAAAATGGAGTTGAGAGAGGCCAGACCAATGTGACACAGACCCAAATCTTCATTTACCACTAAATCTCCATGAAACACAACATCCTTGCACTGTAAATGAGACATACATGCACTAGAAAAACAAAAACAAAAATAGAGGGGAAAGGAGATACAACAAAACAATGCAAGGGTTGAAAGAACACCACGAACACAATTTTATTGCTCTTAGAATATGCATAGTCCATTACATTGTTGAAATAGAGGCAAAAATACACTTTCAGGACCATGAGAGGGTTTGCAGCTCAATGGTGTTGAGAAACAAACTTTGCAAGAGTTTCTCCACCTCCCAGAATATCTCCTTTTACAATGATCCCAACACTCTAATTTATAGAAATTTGAGAAGAGAAAGAGAGGGGGAAATGAAAATCCTGAAATCTATCCTCTCACCACTTGTAAGAGGTGGTAAAGAAAATGAAATGATGTTATGTTGCTTCAAAAGACTCACCATGTTGTCCCATGACTTGCAGTAGTGAGAAATGTCATCTCATGCTTCATTTAATGCACCAACAACTACCAAATAAAACATTGTTATGATCTCGGCACATTTTCTATGAAATCACCATCAATTCCTTGTCAAATCCTAAATTTCTTTATTTCTATGCATCAGTCCTACAACTTATGCAAAGTGCCAAATGAGAAATCCTATGGGCACACGATCCGAAAGGTGAAGCATCGTAGTCAATGAAGATACAAGTTATCCAAAATAACTAGGAGAGTTATTTGAATAATAGCAGTGTGTTTGTGTGGATATGTTACGAAGAAGTAAAGAAAATATAAAAAATTGTGTATATAAACTTTTGGATGTTCATATTATAAGGTAAACAAATATTGTGTCATCTTCATATCTAATAAATCAAATAATACTATCAATTGTGTTTATACTTTTTTCCACTAAGATTTCTATTTCCATTTCTGCTCATTGATTCATATATGTGCATTGTCAATGTTTGAATTAGAAAATATAATCTTAGATGGGATGGTTTGTAGGGATCTCATGATGTTAGAAATCTCATGATGTTAGAAATTGATCTTTTTGTTTCTATCACCAACGCACTGAGAGGTTGTTCGAATATATTTTTCACATAAGTTAAAAAGGGATTGAGGAGGATTTTCTCGAGAAGCCTATATTCTTAAGCATTATTTGGAAAACTAACTAATTTGTCACTCTATTATGTAGTTTGGCTATAGTATGTTGTTGTTTCCTTCTTGATGCATACTTTAGAGAAACATTTTCACTAGCACTTCATGATTATTGAACATTTGTGTTTTTCAAGAAACAAAATTATAAATTTCTTTAGCATTGAATGCTTTCTTGCTAGATTTAAGAAATAAAATTATAAATTTCGTTAGTATTCAATCCTTTCTTTCTATATTTAAGAAGAAATTTTTATTTGAATCAAGCCTTGTTCATTTGATTCCATCTTATCTCGAGGGAGGAGATTGATCAATTATAAAGTAATAAAATGTTCATGGTGAAGAGATAACCTTCCAAGTGAGGTAATAAACTACTTTTTTGACATAGATCTTTAATATCTTTGAAATAAATTATATTATGTTATATTTACAATAGTTGTAATATGGAAGCCATTTCGCCACCTAACCCGATGTCTCTAATGTTGATCATTGAATTTAAATTTTCCTAATGTTGTTTCTATTGACACCTTTTTCCCAAAAGTCAATAAATTAATCGATGAACTTGAAATTTTTCATTCATTAGAAGGTCATAGGAATTTTGAATTTTCTAAAAAAAAGTGACCTACGTAGGGTCATTGTATCTCTTGTTAGTTCAAGCTCAAGCTATGTAGGTATTATGTATTTCTCCTATAGTATGCCACTTACCCTTCTTCCCCTTATGTTATTCAAATAAATTTGAAGGCGATGATCCCCTATGTTCTCTACTCTATTCAAAAATAAAATTTTACAAACAAAAAGCATATGTTCTACACAAATCATTATATTCTATCTTCTCCTTTTTAAGTTGATTAATGGAGATACAAAACCTTTGTTTTAGATCTAGTATTGGTATTCAAATGATATTTCTCTTGGTTTTGTTCACTATATTAATCTTACCTCGCAGCCATGACAATACAAGATCTTTGTAGCAAGGTATGGACATCCATTAAGGTAAAATAGGAAGTATTTTTTGTTAGATGTTATACTCATGTTATATTGTTTTCTCCTCTCCATCACACAAACTTAAAACAATTTAAGATAGCATACATATGATTTCAAATTATAACTCCAACAAACTTAGTATTATTATCTTCTCCTGTGTAATTAACAACTTGTATAATTACTATTAAATTTATTAATGAATGCCCTACTCTAATATGTCTCCTACAATATCAAAAAGATCAATTTATTGTAAGAAACATTAGCAAATTGGCATTAAATTTGTTCCACTAAGCATCCTATCTATTTTTAGTTTCACTAGTCAAATTCGATTGTGCATTTGTTGAACAAGTCTAAAGCATGTGAGATTATTTTGTGAGGAACAAGATAGAAACCTATGCACATCGATGAGGTTGCACTCTAATGGTAACAAGAAAGATCCAAGTAATCAACAAGCTTAATTGAACAAGGAAAATCATGTATAGAATAAACAGGTCTACTTATTCTCATAGATCAAAAGAAGGGTACATATGAGAGTTTTGTGTAACTCCCATGCATGAAAAATCATTCCCTCCATGACGGAAAGAGGAGTTACAATTCCCAAGATGGAATGTAACTCCTATGAAGCTTATGACACTTATGACAATGAAAGATTCTATGAAAAATCTGTCATATAACTCCTATGACCTATGATATCACCTAAGTGAGATGACTCACCATGTGAGGTAGACAAGACCCCGAGTGATGACGAGTAAAATCACACACACCTACACCCCCTTCATCACAATTGAGGTAAAGGTCATGATAAGTGGAAAATAAAGAAAAGTCCCTAGACAACTAAGAAAGATGTGTTGAATGGGTCCCGAAAACTAAAGGCCCGATAAGGTATCCATGTAAAAACCGTAATATTTCTAGAACAGAACAAGAGGAGAATAGGATTAGAAAGGCCAAAGAAGATGAGTGGCTATAGAAGTCCGTGCTCCAAGAAAAGAACATGAGTGAAGGAACTTGGATTCATTAAGGGTGTGGTAAATATTTCTATAACTCCGATTAAAAGTATGATCTAATACTACGGAGTTGATGACGTATCCATAATTTAACTCCTATAATTTACACATTTTATTCACCATCTAGTCATCTATGCTACATTGTTCTACACACCGCACTCACCACCCTATGATGCACTCTAGTTCCTCAGCCCATACTCAACTTCCGAGGATTTACCAATCAAATGGACCTTCCCTACATGCGACATGTCATCATACCACATTCATCGGACTAGTGATCAACTCTCTAGGCCATATCATCACCGACATCTGTCATCATGTAGTGGTATACACCTTAGGTTAAATCACCACCACTCCTTTTATCAATTCCTCACTATCATCTTACATCCTATCATCACCTATTTTATTATCCTCTTCTATGACATACTATCATCCTTTATTGTACTCATCACTTAGTGGTATATGCTTTTGGATAAATCATCACCTCATTCCTATTCATCACCTAGTGGTATATACCCTTAGGTTAAATCACCACCCCTTTTATCACTTATCATTATTCTATCATCCACTTCACCACTCTATATAACTCATTATCACTTATCGTAGTGGTATACACCTTAGGTGAAATCACCACTCCTTTCATCATTTCCATTTTTCACTCACCCGCATGATCTACTACATCCTAGAATAATGTAGTGGTATACACATTAGGTTAAATCATCACTCCCTTTATCAATCCCTTCTTATACCACATCCTCTCATTGCATATTCTATTATCCTACTCTAAGTCATTCTATTACATCATCATCTATCCTACTCATCACTTAGTGGTATATGCTTTAGGATAAATCACCACCCTCACCTTATTCATCACGTAGTGGTCTACACTTAGTGCTAAATCACCACCTTCCACTATCCACTACATGCTCATATACACTTCATACACCCTCATCACCCATCTCGTAGTGACATACGCTATAGGCTAAATCATCACCTTCTTCTTTAATCATGTAGTGATATACGCTTAGGGCTAAATCATCACTCTTCTATTAAAAAAATTTATGGTATACACTTACATTATAGGGTCTCAGTGCACATCTTATCCCCATGTCGCATCTCATCACCATTATACATACATACTCATCATAGTGCACTAGACACGCATACACAACAATACTACTCGACCATTTCCCGATGACACACCCTCGTTTATGGTTCATTATTGATCTGCTTGAGGGGGTAAAAATGAGCCTCAATGCATATACTTCCATCCACTCTGGGGCACATTTCCCCTATCATTCCATTTTTCATTCCGTTCCATCCATCCAAGACATATTGTATTGTCATGGTAGCATTTACTCTTTCTTACTAGTGTTTTTCATGTTCACTTTAGTATACATGTTAATTTTCTTTCTTATATGTCATTATCATATACACATGCACGTTCACCTCTTTATTTAGTGTCATCACAAATACAAGACTCTACACATGATATGGATGCTCACCTTCTACCTTTCTTATACTAGTCATGGGGGAATCCACATTTGACTTATATAGGTGTTATTATTTCATTTTGTACTTAACATCTTTTACTACTTGCTCATACACATTTTGACATATTGGTTATCATCTTAACATGATAATGAGTGTCTCATGTGCAACACTTACATTGCAAGATTCCATGTTTCCATGACTACTTGTAATTCTACTTTTTTGCTTTATTTTCTCTTATATGCGGGCTTTTTCCTTTTCTTGTGTGCACACTTGTCTGTTGTTTGCCGCCATGATGGCATTGCGTTTCTTGTGACATCATGAGTGATGTCCCTTATTTGTAACCCGATTTTGTGAGGTCTTCTTGTTGTTTCTTGTGTGTTTACACTACTGTTTTTGGTAGTTTTTGTACATTGTTTATGTTTTTACATTGATTACATACATGTGCTTACAGACTAAAACTTGTTTTGGCTAGCCATCCCCTTTTGTACATGCCTTGGTTTATACCAAGCGCTTTTCCTTTCCCCCTGCAAGGATGAGTTGGTTACAAGGTTAGACTATGGTTGGTCCCCTTTTGGGGCCGCATTCTCCTTCTAGATTCATTCCATGCACCCCCAAAGAGAGGGGGCATCATTATGGGTTTCTACAAACACATCATATTTACACTAGTTTTGACAAAATGAGTGAGTTCAAACCATACACAATGGCCATAACAGGACATGGTGTCCTTTGAAAATTATGCGGAGTAGTTACAGGCTCAGGGGTTACAGTTGGTGGCCTCTCTAGACTTATCCATCCATTGGCATAGGATCACCCATAAAACCAATATAGTACAGAGATCTCTTCAATAAATTACAGCAGAAGCGGTAAGATTTGGAGGACATAGATCATTTCCTCCCTACACTTCTTCAACCAGGGTGGCATGAGATTGCCCAAAAACTTGCAATGTAACAGGATATCCTTCTACACGCTTCTCTTGACATGGATCAAGTACACATGTTCCATTTTTCCATTTTTCTATTTACACTTTCAATTCTAGCGTACTTTACATTTCTCCTATTTTACATGCATTTTCACATACATACATATTTAACTACTTGCATGTTTTCTCCTTGTAGCTCCGTTGTATGAGAAACAAATAGTCAAGTTGGGGGAAACAAAAATAAATAACGACATCGACAAACAACAATGACAACACACCGCTAAGGTATTTTCCTTTACATTACAATAGCTACACAATTTTTCTTCCCTAGGTTCACTCTCATCACTTTTTACTTATTTTTCATCTTTAGAATCCACACTCCTCTACATTTTTATCTTTTCATCATTCTATACTTATAGTCCATCAGCACATTCTCTTCTACACTCTACACAAACATCGGGTACACTTTTCTATCTACTTTATGTTACCAAGTTGTTCTCTCACCAACATAAAGTGGGGGCAAAATGTAGACATAAAATCATGCACTTTAGACAATATTTAGCCCGGTCTTATACTACTATTTAAAAGGTTCTCAAGTGTACAAAGTACCAATTAATCTTCCATTTTTGCCATATTTCTTTTATATTTTGTTTCATCTTTCCCATGTCTTTTCTATTACCTATCTACCCATTTCACAACTTCCCCGAGATTCTAGCCCTAATTCCTAGTGCCTGACCTATACAAGGGCACCATGGGGTGCCCCGGTCTATGCACAACCTCTCCCACTTATTTTTGGGTCACTTCTAGTTGTTTTTCATGTTTATATTTTCTTGAGTCGGCATTGTATCTGGATTAATTGTGAAATAAAACTTGAGAGCCCTATAAATATAAAGCTTATAAGACCATAATGAGGGTCCTATCTCCTTGCATCCTATCACTACTATCACTCCATCTAGGGCTGCATCTACTACATCACTTGCATCCACATAGTTTCCATACATTCAAGCTAGGAAGTCTACATCACACACATCCTTAGAGGAGGGTGGATTCTTTTCATTATATTCTACTATCTACATCTTCTATAGCTCGCTACTTCACAGATTTTTAATGGCATGAGAGAACCTAGGGTACGACATGCACACACTAACCAGAACTACATCCGGTTATGAAATTTAGTGCAATGCTCAACGATAATTCCACCGGTTTGGCGCCGAGGTCAATTCGACCCATTCTTCTTCTTCATGTGTAGGGCATTATCTGTTTCATCTGCTAAATTCAAAGTGTGATATACAAGAATAGTTTTAGATAGCCTTGTGATAATGTCAAACATATGTTTTGAGTATTTACATAGTCCCAATCACCCAGATCTAGACTAGGGTGTCGTAAGGCACCCCAAGGTACACTCCCAAGCACCTCTGTCACTTTAGATAGTCTATACCTTCCCTCTACAATGCCCTTGAGAATTAATCTACATTTCTAATTTCTCTGTTCATACCTATGACAATCTATGACAACCTACTATTATCAACTAAGTCAATTTTTCCCTCTCTCTTGCACATTAGTGTTTCTGTTTCACTAGGATAGTTTATTTCTATTTATTGCATAAGACTTTCTTTATTTACTGCATTTACACACGTTTTAGTCCTCCTATCTAGATTAACTAGGATTACCATGTTCCCATATATTTCTAATTTTATTTAATCACCATGATCAGCTAGCCAACCGACATCGACTATAAACTAGTGACAGGATCGATTCGCCAACCGACATCGACTATAAACTAGTGACAAGAAATTGGTTCCCCTATCCGAAATCGGTCTCGTGTCTTGTAATTTCCCTCATACCAACAAGCTAATTCACCTACCCAAAACCTCCCATAAATTTACCCAAGCCTCCCTAATACCCTCTGTCACACCTACAGACCTTAATAACCAACCACCCTCTTTATATTTAGTCTTGTATTTATTATTTAGACTAGATTTGAATTACTTTACTTGTGTGAGATACCTACATCATACAACTATAGTAGGAATCCCTATTTCATGCTCTTATCGAATTTAATTTGTTCTAAAACATGGATTGACATCCTTCTAGGAAGTACCCCACTTCTTGGATCTAGTTATTTCTAGGCAATCCACCAATCGATATTTTTAATTATATCTTGTGATCTTATCTTATTTTCAGGTGGTCCTTCCTAGACAAAATGGAGTGCTCTTTGTTGTCATGGTCTTTAATTGTTTGTAACCGCTTCAAAAACCTTAAGGTATTCCTTATGTACCCAACCTCTTACCTTAAACATTTTTCTTATACGTACACTTCGTATTGGTGAATCATATATATCAAGTCCTCAAGAAGACCAGACAAGATTAGTCATCTTGATTTGGAATTAGAATGGTGCAATATAAGGCATTGAACCCAAGTGCCACAAGTCCCAGAGATTGAACTAATCATCCAACTAGAAAAGGAGCAGTTTGAAGGACAATGTGTTAGCTATAGGATCTCTTCGAGATAACATTAGGATTTTGGATCCAAGGAGTGGAGAAAAATTAGATTTTGGGGAAAACAAATCCTCCTTAGTGGGGAGGTGTGATCTGGAGGAAAATTTAGTGGAATGAATCTCCTAAAACCTCTCGGTATTTCTATAATGCGTAAGAAGACTTTGAGAGCTTTCCGTTGACTACAAGAACATGGAAAAAGGATCCCATATGACAAAGTTTCATCTGGTCAAAGTTTGGTAAAAATATGGACTCAACAGGGGTCAATTTTCCAATTCGGTTGTGACACATGGCAACAATGAAAAATCGGGCGTATGCGAAAAAAATTAAGATTTTATTTTAGACCTCGGGTCATCGACACTCGATCATCGTCTTCACATATACGATGAAAAACATTTTCCAATGTGTTGGGTCCTCAATCCACCGCATGGCCTACCACAACATTTCCACATCGTAGTTGAGACAGAGTTATAATCCCAACTTAGTAGGGTGAGCTACTACTAACTCGGTGAGCTCATGAACAACATCCGACAAATCATTATACTTGAGTTATATTACTAACTCGGTGAGCCCTATAACCAACCAACCGAGCCAACAAAATAGTCATAGGGAAAAAGTGAGGATACATGGCCCAATCCACGCTATATAAAGTTGGGAAAAGGATTAATAAAGCATTTCCTAACTCCACTCACACCGCATGTGGGATATACCTCCCACTACTATAAAGACACACTCGAGAAAACAAACCCAACTCGGGCCGGGAGGCCATGCGATGGGTGACATGTCAAGGTTAAGGCCCACATGGCAGGTGAAGGAATCGGTTGAAGGTTGTAGAAGGCATGTGGTGGTATTGGAGGGATGGACATGGTGGTCGGGATTACGATGAAGTCAAAATGGTCAGAAAAGGAGGTGGGAGCGGGATTCGACCCTACGACCTCCCTATCGGCAATGCAACATCCCAGTTGGTTGGAAATGAATTGTCGGATGTGGTATAAGACCACATAATGTGGCCCACATAGGTGTATAAAATTCCTACCCCTCTCCCTCCACAAATAACAAGCTTCTTTATTTGAATCTCTCCCAAGCAATTTTGAGAAAGAGGAGATTGTGAGATGCCTTAGGAGATGAAGGAAATGATTTTAGAGGAGAAAAATTGAGCCCTATTATTATTTTTTAATAGGATTTATGGAGATATAAAAAGGCCTATATATTTTTATAAGCATGAAAAATGAAGAAGTCCTATATTATTTGTTATAGGCAATATAATGACAAAATAAGTCCTATTATTATAGACACATATATAAGATCAGGGGATATTATCCATTAACTCATCGACTATTGTAAATGCCAAATTGGATCCATAGTATTCTCGTGTTGGAGCCTGGATATGTCATGAATTCGAGGGACGTGACGAAGCACCGAAGAAGCAAATACTCAAACCGGAGCTTAGATTCTTAGTATGTCATGTGTATTACCAAGTTAGTTATTTGGATGCCACAAGGAGAGTCAAAACAATTATTGAGCTTGTTGGTGAGACATCATATTGGATTGTCTCTCTATGTAGAGGTTGATTGATGTCATACACCGAGTGGTAGCTTTGAGACATCGGGTCGATTGTCACTGTGTAGAGGCTGATTGAGACTGAGGTGGCAAATGAGTTGTACTTGATTGTCATCATTAACTAACACCGGGTTTGATATTTTCTCCGCATTGAGGTTATTTACCATGCAATGGAGTGAAGATGATCATTTTCAAAATTAGACTTCTAGAGACTTAACATTGTGCGAAGTTAGTTTTCCATGCAATGAGTTGAGGTCAATACGAAAGTGTTAATTCGGATTTTTTTTTAAATAATTGATTTTCCAAGACCAAAGTGAGTTCGAGAGGATCGAATGGCACCAGAGTTGATTGAACATCCATTGTAGTAATGTCAATTTTTATGTTCTTATATTGAGATCATTATAATGGATTGGTTCGGACTAGTTTGCAAACCCAGAGATGTAGGCATTCTACTAAACTCTTTTGTCAACCCTTGTATAGTGTGATTCTTATTTTTCATTGCATTTTTTAAAGTTGATTATTATAGGGTGAATTTGGTAAAATAATTAATAGCCTATAAGGGCCCATGGTTAAGAAAAAAAAATTATTGGTCGGGTTTACGAATCACTAGAAACCGTATGATACCCTTCTTTGGTATTGGGCCACCAAATCCCCTTATAACTCGAACATGTCCATTAGAATTTGAAAATGTGATCACCCCAAAACCTTCAAGCTTCCAATCCATCCTCAAAGAACTTCATAAGGAGATTCTTTTTTATAAATAAAAACATGTGCACTCCTTCCTTTCTTTGTTAACCTTGCAAATTTATAAGTTTAAGTTTTAGATTACATGTTTAGTTGAAGTATTGATGAAAAAACAATCAATCGTGATCTAATCTATGCATAATCACCATGTTAGAAATCATACAAAGAATAATGGGAGTATAATAATATCACGGGGCTTTCATAATAGTGGTTACACCCAAATGTGGATTACACTCATCAAGAAAATAAAAAGAGAGAGGAGGGGTATAAATAGATTTCGGAAGACCAATATCCCCTTTCTTTATTGATTCTACTAAAGGTGGTTTCCACAAACGTTTTCCTTCAAAAATGATGATAACACATGTGAGGTGAATATGAATAGATTCAAAATTCACAAGACATATGCATAGACTAAATCCAATTAGTGGAATAAATAAATTCCTAAGTAATCTTGACCTCGTGCATAGACATAATGCACACACACCCCCTCCCCCACCTCCCCGCCCGCGCTCTTAAGTGAAACTTAGGGAGGTATATATACAAAAAAAAAGGTTAATAATACTTTTAAAAAGGGTCCCAAAATCCATCTTTGATGAAGTACCCATGTATAGTAAATATGATACCTCATAAAGTAGAGAAAGGGGAGAAAACATGTAGGGAAAACTCCTCCCAAAAAGAGATCTACAATGAAAGAAACAAGAAAAATGATTCACCACAAGGTTTATTAAAAAAATAGAGATAAAAAAGTGTACAAAGGTTTTAAGGTATACTACAAGGAATCACAAGAAACATTACAGCACACAAGTAGTACAACAATTTCAATAGAGGCACATTGGATGGAATGTAAGCCATCCAACAAAGTCAAAAGAGGCACATTGGATGGAATGTAAGCCATCCCATAAAATTTACTAGGTGGATGAAGTCTAAAGAAGACACACTAGATGAGGTGAAAGAAATCACTAAATATGTAATAGATGTAATGAAATTCACTAATAAAGATGCACCTTGGATAGGATGAAAGTAATTAGTGGAGAAATTTCAATATAAGCTACAAACTTAGATGGCAGTAAAAGGTGAAAAATGAAAAACTTTATGATTGGAATGAATCCACTAATAGAGATGCACTATATTCACCAGATAAATCCATTTAATGGGACTACTGTTTCCCCGATTCTTAGATAGTTTCATTGAAGTATTGATGAAACAGATAGGGTAATGGGTGTAGGAGGAATACCTGTTAAAATGTTGGTTGATAGGTTGTTGCATGCGTATGACTTCTGATTCAACAGCTGATTGTGAGAGCTTCCTTTTGGCTAGGAGGAACTACCCGTAGTAAAAGCAACACCACCGAAAGAGTTAAACAATATGTGCAATGAACTACCTAGTGTGTGCTAAATCCAGGAAGTGTGATACTTCCTAGATGGTGTCAGCCCACTATTTTAAACAATTTAATGCGGTAAATAAATTAAATCCTATTGAAATTTGAAATGATTTAGGTATCTCACTTAAAACAAAACAAGAAAGATCTAATCTAACAGTGCTAGGTTAGAGTAGGATCCGAAGGTCAAAATCAATCAAGCGGGTCTCTGCAAGTCCATGCAGAGGTCTCGGGTAGATCACGGGTGAATGAGGGTGATGTGGAATTAGGTGGATAGGTCAGCATTCGGGTTTTATGGGAAAATACAGAGACCGATGTCGGTTAAGGGTGACCGACGGAAGTTGGGTGTAACTGGTGCCGATTACTATGGAAAACTAGGAATGCCATAGACGAGCTTTGGGTCTCCTTTATGATTTCACAAAGGATTTTGGTTGGTCGAAATGAGGTATTTGGTAGCTTGGGTGGAATTTGGCGAGGTTTTAATGGGTATATGGAGGGATGAGTGTTGGAGGAAATTAATGGGTGGCTAGATAAACAATATGTGATAATATAATGATGAAATGGAATGAACCAGAGAAGTATAACATTACTTACTTGGATTCTAGTCCGGATGCCTCGTGAGTGGGGCATGGAAGTGCTTGTGAGAGGTTCAAGGCTGCGGGTGATCACTAATCCTAGGAGAGCTTCTACATGGCCTATATGTGCATTCATTTTTACTTTGTTAGATCAGATCATTGTTGGGGTGGTTGTGCAAGAGAAAATGCTTGATCTCCTTCCTTGCATGCATGTTATCACTAAAATTCACTTCTCAGAAGATGTGATATCTCTCTAGAATGTGCTAATGTTTGCCAACTTTTTCCAATATTTTCCAACCTTGAGAATAAAGTTGTTTTGGGGTTAAAAGGGTAACGGCGGTGGTTCCGGCTTAAACCTGGTGACGGTTAGGGGTAACCGGGCGTCGATCAAGCGAGATTTCCTAGGTTTACTAAACTAGGTAGATCCTCTTTATTTTTTTGAATCTCATGTCATTCACCCATGATTAGACTGGGAGCTTCTTTTAAACATGTGGGAATGTGGTTAGAGGGAATGTAGGCATTGATTTTAGGGTTTGGGTAAGTCTTAGTTAGTCATGGCAACTTACTAAGAATAGGTCTTAGGGTGAATTGGCTAGATGAGGTGTCTAGGTGAGGTGTATGTGTGGATATTATTTAAATTAAGATATTTAAATAATAAATATGGTGAGGATAATGAATTAATTTAATTAAATTAATATTAGTGGGGTGAAGGGGGCCATGGCTAGTTTAATGTAATGAAGGGTGTTTATTTGTCAAAGGATTAGAGTGGAGTGTGACCTAATTTTAGTGTCTACATTTTTCCCTTTTTTGTTGCGTAGCTTGTATTGGTAAGCAACGCTAACAAAAATAAGATGTGGTTGCCCCATGTGTGGGTGAAGGTGATCCCCTCAAACTAGGAACTGACGAGGCAAAAGGTAGAATCGGTGAGTGGTTTGATAAAAGGTGAATGTGAGAAAGGGAAAGGTGGGGAACGGGGGAAAAGGGAAAAGGTCTACTTGGGTAAGCTAGGTAATTGGTCGAGGGTCAAAAGTAGCAATAAAAACACACACACACACGTATAAAGCGCAGCACCTTACGAGGTTGAAGAACAGAAAACTCTACATTGTCTAAGGTCGATAGGTTTATCCAAACAAGGTTGAAGTGATTCTGGTATCCAAGGTATAGGATATGGTCAGAAACATGACATAGGTTAGGTGTAGGAACATTTAGGTATGTTCCTGATACACCAAAGGTAGGGTCAGGATAAACGGTCCCAAAGAATAGGCTAGGTAAGGTCATTAGGTCAACAACACAGTGTGAGTGCCGCAAGGTATAGCGAATACATGAGGTCAAAGGTCACTAACGATGTTCTAGGTCCAAATATCTAGGTCACGGCATGGGTAAGGCCAAGGTAGGGGTAAAATAATGAGTCCCCAAAGGATCACCAAGGTAGGCGGATCAATGATGAGGTCATGAGGGTGAGGTAAATGGTTTGGGTAAAGGTGGGGTGGGGTAAATGATCAAGGTGAAGGGTGGGTGAGGTAAAAAAAGGAGGTAGGGGTAGGGTAAAAGGGTAAAATTTAGGGAAATGTGCAGGTGAGGGTGACTGATGCCGGTCAAGGATAACTCGATGTCGATATATGTAAACCGACGATGGTTAGGTAGGCACGCGACCGATGTCGGTCAAAGGTAACCGACGTCAATGCTAAGTCGGGATTGTTATAAAAACAAAAAATCCACGTTTTTGTTATTCATTTGTTATTCACCAAGTGAGAAAATGACAAAAAGAGAGAAAAGTGTCCTCGGACGAGAATGGAACAGTGAGTTTTCGGTGTGAACGATGGGTGATTAGTTGGTGAGAAGCGGGTCCACAGGATCAGTGCGAGGGATTTGATTGGATAGAGGTTGCGGGTAGCGATTTGGTGATGGCGGAGACCAGAGAGGGATCAATCGGGCCACCTTGGTGTAAGGGCCGATGTGCCACCGAGAGGAAAAAGCACAACGAGGTAAGCACCCTACTCTACGTGTATTTGAGTAAATAGAGTAAGGGATTAGGAAATTGTTTATTGTTGTGGTTTGTTTTCTATTTTTTGTTTTTGTTTTTATGGGTGGGTAAAAATGAAATTTGGGAATGGAGGGAATAGTGGGTAAAAAAAAGAGGAATGGGGAGGGTAATAAATGGGATAGGGGGGTGGGTGGATGTCCAAGGGTAGTTTTAGGTCATTATAGGTGGGTAAAAGGGACAGGGGGAGGTTTTTTAGAAAAGGAGGGTTTTGGGAAGTCGCAAGTTTTATTCATGACGATGCTGGACCGGTGTCTGGTCAAGGTTGCCATTTAGTGTCGGTAAAGGTGAATCGGTATCGGTCACCAAACAGGTGATCGATGTCGGTTAAGGGGTGGCCGGGGTCAATAAGGGTGAACCAAAGATCCGTCACCAAACAAGTGACCGATGTCGGTTAAGGGGTGACCGGGGTCGGTAAGGGTGAACCGGTCATCAAGTTATTGGGAACAAGGGTACAAACGAGATGTGGGCTAGGTGGTTGAGATGGGTAGGGTGAAAATAGGGTGTAGGAAAACAATAATTGGTAAATATGGTTATGATAAATGTAGATTAATGGTTTGTTTCTATTGGATGCAAGGGAGAGCGTAGCTACATATGCAGGATAGGGTTCTGCCTCTACTAGTGACAGTACATGGCATAGCGACCTGGAGGAGCTACAGCATTTGGAGGCGACGGGCTTGAGTGGAGTCTGGCGATATAGACATGTAGTCTAGTAGCCCAGTTTGATGGTCACACTCATCGATAGAGGGGATTCCGCGACTAACACGTTCCACCTACCGATGGGTGAGATTACTATCACCCTGGACGACGTGTTCAAGATTCTACGGTTACCCATATTGGGAGCACAAAGTCTATTTGATCTCCTCGAAGCCTCGAGAGGAGATGATGTGTCTGTTTTGGAGAGGGTATGGCCAAGCCGAGATTCCATAGTGCGGCTTGAGCTATGGAGAGATGTACCTAGCCCATCCCGGAGGAGACGAGGCTAGTGGTTCCATTGATGGAGGTGTGTGTTACTTTGCACCGCCGGATGCAAAGGGTGGATGCTTTCCCAATCATTGATGGGGGTACTCCATGACATGATGGTAGATGAGACTCACTTTTCCTGGGCACCAGCATTCTTGGTGTAGTTGTACAAGGAGTTGTGGGCATATAGGCGATTGTGCGGGTTTAGCTTTGTGTTATACATTTTTACTACAATGTTGGGTGTATGAGCATATAGTTTATGTGTGCCCAGGTAGTAGGGATGCCCTGGGAAGATGCATTCCCACCGATATTTGTATAGGTGGGGTATAGGAGATGGGTGCCGGCTATTGGAGAGCAGAGATCTGAGAGGCCCACACATGATGTGGCCTATTTCCGGTAGTAATTACTGGAGGGGTTATCCGGAGTGGACATTATATGGAGGCCATATGTGGGATTCCCCTCATATAGGCATATGCATGAGGAGCTAGCTGAGCTCCAGCTAGAGAGATAGATACAGGGTTGTCGTGTCAGGGAGTACGAGATGATCCCAGTAGACAAATTTCGTAGATTCAAGCTAGTACAAGACATACCTCCACCCTTCCCACAAGCAGAGAAAGAGACAATGGAGATGCCCTAACCTCTACCACAACCTACAGTGCCCACGAGGTAGGAGGAGCAGGTAGTGGACATGAGGATAAATGATGTCGAGGTCACAGACAGGTACAAACAGTGGTGGGTGGCTCACTTACGAGCCATACCACCCATACTGGGGCAAATAGATTTAGCCACCATTGTGGTGCAGAGAGACACCCTACAAGGGTATGTGGCTACACCGATTACCCAGATTGGGTATACTCTGCAGACACTGTTGAGAGTTCGAGGCGGTAGCAGAGCTACATGTACAAGTGGCTGGATCAAGCGAGCAGAAATGGCTGGTGGAGGAGATGGAGAGGAGGGGGATGGTCAGGTGGTAGCCTTAAAGGCTCATGTGACAGGTTTATAAGGCCAATTGGCCATAGCATAGGCACATATTGGGGTCTTATAGGCCCGAGATACAAGCACTGAGGGTAGGGGCACCAGGACCAGGTCCTAGTTCACAGGCAGGAGTGGGGGAGGGTCCTATAGGATAGGTACAGGGGTTGAGGCCTATGGGACCACCACAGACCATGCCTATATCCAAGTTACAAGATGCCCTAGGTGAGTCTAGATACTATTAGAACCAACTAATAGTGTCCAGGATAGACTTTATATCCTCCGCCGAGTACAGAGCACACAACAAAGCGTCCAAAGTGAGAGGATGAGATCCCACACTCATAGTGTGGAGAGCATAGAAGGTCAGTGAGCTCCAAGGCCAGATTAGGAAGAGGCTACCAGTGCACAAAGACCAGGTCCAGTGGAGGCGGAAACAGGGACCTAGGAGGCAGAGGGTACAGGTGATACAGAGATGGGGACATCCGCCGAGATGTCTGATATGTGGTGCCTAGTTTTTGATGTATGATAGTTATTTTTGTGATATATACCGGCCTGCGTGCCAAGAGATAGTTGTATTTTTGATCACATACCGGCTTGTGTGCAAAGACAGTGAGGATGTATGAGAGGTTTTGTATATTTCGAGCATATACCGGCCTACGTGCCAAAGATATTTTGTATTGATTCATTATTTCATCAGATATATATGAGACCGCTGCGTGTGCGATGATATTTTGTATTGTGTATCGCCTCACGTATTGATGATTTTGAGATGATGGACATGAGGAGATAGCCATGTATATTTGAGATACACATTTATTTATATGATGAGATACATGATATTTTGTGATTTGTTGATGTGTTGATGAGATTTTTGATTTATTGGTGCATTGATGAGATTTTGATTTGTTGTTTTGATATGGACGGAAATTAGGTGAGTTAGGCATGATGGAGTTAGGTTAGTTTAGGCATGGATTGAGTCGATCGTTTTAGGCATGGATCGAGTCAGTCATTAGGCATGGATCGAGTCAATTCGGTTTAGGCATGTATTGGAGTCGGGTTTGTTAGGCATGGATCGAGTTAGGTCTGTTAGGCATGGATCAAGTCGGTCTTAGGCATGGATTGAGTCAGGTCATAGGTATGGTTGAGTTAGGTTTATTAGGCATGGTGGAGTTAGGTTTGTTAGGCATGGTTGAGTTGAAAGTAGGTGCAGTTGTGATTCAATATTTTATGCAATGAATGATAATATGGGTCATATGTGAGATGTGCAAGAATATATGCATAGTGATGATATAGAAATGGTAGGCATAATAAATGTATGTTATGATAAGGATTAAAATATGAAGAAACTTGTTATGTATGTGGTTTAATTTCCAATTTTGGGTATAAAAGGGAAACTAAGTGAGGTGTGATGTAATGTGAGGAACATGGAAGATGAATTTTTAGGGTAGAGAATGGCCGAGCTAACCTCCAAGGGCCCCATGCCCTCAGAGTGATGCCTACATAGTCCTGGCAAAAAGGGACCTTGTGCCGATGTAGTTCTCCCATGAGCTAGGGAAGAATATGAGGAGGTATGAAAATGAGTTAGTAGGTTTGAGGCATGGTGTGGGTTTTAGATTTGTTAAGTGTGGGTGAATGATAGGTAAAGTTATGTAGGTGGGGTTGATTGTGTGGAAAAGAAGAAGATTACCCCAAAAGTAAGAGTTGAGGACCAAGTCCCGTATAAGGTAATCAAAATGTAAACAAAGATGGTAAAAAGATAAGAGGGGGAAATAAAGCCACTGATTAGGTAGGATCATACCGAATAGATCATACCTTGGAGGATGTGATGAATGTAAGACCCTATAGACATTGCATGATTGAGTGTTCTACGGTGAAAAGTAGTCACATGATCACCAAATGTCTAAGTTCCAAGAAGTCCCTTGAGGAAATTAGGAAATGGGAGTGGGAATGGTAAGAAGGGTGAAAGGTAGTTAATTTTTATATGGTATGAGGTAACATGCGCTTCGGGCAAGAGATCCGAGGTCATAATGGGAAATTCCATGACTGAAAAGTTTGTTGTTTTGATGTGTATTTGAGATAGACTAATCGATGTGGGAAGTCTATATGGGATGAATAAAATTTGAACTCCTTAAGGTCTTCGTGAAGGTGATCGATGCGGGAAGCTTTTGCTCTCGTTTTTTTTTTTTCCTTTTTTAAAGATCTTTACATAGTTTTCCTTCGAGGAGCAATCTATTTATAGCAGAATTATCGAGAGGAAGATGCCCTTTTAAAGGATTCATCTTTTGAGTGGAATTTTGACTCAAGGAGTTATATCCCATGTGAGGGATTTGAAGTCATGGACAAGACCAAGGTGAGGATAGGAATCTTGTTCAAAAGGCAATGTGAAATGACCATGGGATCTCATCTAAATGTAGATGAAAATTATTTATGAGAATCATGATATGTGCGAGGCGTCGTGATACACATATTCAAGAGAAGATAACAAGTGATGTGTACTCACATGCTTCTTGTTTAATCGTTAGAGAGGTGTATGGAGTGGATAGCACTCAAGGGATGAGCATGAAAAGAGACAAATGGTGAGGTAGGACTACAAGTCAACAATATAATGGTCAAAGATGTAAGGCGTTAAGGGGCTCGGGTTGGGTTTACCATCAAGTGAAGATAAACGATAAGCACCGATCCATAGGTATGAGTCACGATGTGTGGTACAAGCCAATTAAATTAGGAGCAAATTTTCCCGATTACTTTTTTCTACTTTAGTTACATGTTGATTTTCTTTTAGGACAAGGTCACCAACTTGGAAGGTTCATGCATGTACACGTTTGTCATAGGCATGTTTGATACATTTTTGGTAAACTTGAAGGTGGTCAAGAGCGTTAAGACAACGTTCATCTAATAACTCTAGTTGTGCTAAACGGTCTGACGAAAGTCATCATCATTGAGCATGTCATGGAGAGAAATGCAGAGTGAGGGAATCAACTTGAGAGGTAGGCGCCTGCTGTCAGAGACCAGAAAATGGTGTGGTAGTAGTGGAAGTGCGAATACTAGTGTGGTATGCCCACAAGGCAAAAGGAATGTGTGTATGCCAATCCTTCCCAGTATCGTCAACCACTTTCATAAGAATTTTTTTGAGGGTTTTGTTAGTGGATTTGGCTTGGCCGTTGGTTTGTGGGTAATAAGGTGATGAGAAACTAAGTTGAATGCCGAAGGCGTTGCAAATTTTTTGCAATGTTTTGTTTTTGAATTGTTTTCCATTGTCAGTGATGAGGCAATGAGGAACACCAAAGTGAAAAATGATGTGGTGGTTAATAAACTTACATATTTTCTCAGCTTTCATGGAGATAAGTGGTATGGCTTCCACCCATTTTTTATAGTATTCAATAACAATGATGATCCATTGATGGCATTGGGAAGAGTGGGGATTGATTTCTCTAACAAGATCCAAACCCATTGAGAGAAGGTCCAAAGGTCACGGGCGACTTGTAAGGAATGACTGGGTGTATGATGAAGATTGGAATGTTGTTGGCATTTTACACGAAGTTTGACTTAGTCGCAAAATCATGGTTAAGGGTTGGCAAGAATAGCCTAGGTGAAGAATACGCTTAGTAAAGCTGTGAAGGCCACTAAAGTGACATCCACATATGCCATCATGAACTTCCTTAATGGTATAAGTAATTTCAGAACTTGTGAGGCATCGTAAGAGAATACCATCAAAGCCATGCTTATAGAGGAGTCCCCCCAGGATGACGTAACAAGAGACCTTTTTAAGGAAGGCGCATTGTCCATTACGAGTGAGATCAGGAGGTAAGATGGAGAGAGAAAGGTAGTCAGAGTATTTTTTATACCAAAGGTCACTCGGGTCGGAGGTGATGGTTCCGATGGAGTAAACATCATGAGGTAGATAAGAAGGTGATTGGAGTAGTTGTACGGTGACAAATATTTTCTAATCGGCGGAGTGAAGCGGGTATTTGGAAAGCTAAGCAAGTCATGGTATCTACAAATTTTTGGTTGAATGTGGGATAGTTTGAAGGGTGTAATGGTCAAAGGTGGTCAAAAGTACATCTACATGATGTTTATATGTTTGAAGTGTCTTATTATGACATTGGTATATACCATTGACTTGGTTTATGACCAATTGAGAATCACCAAAGATGTTGATTGATTTGACATTTAGGCGTAGGTGACTTGGAGACCTAGTATGAGCACTTCGTATTTGGAAATATTGTTGGTGCGTTCAAAATCTAGTTTGAAAGACAAAGGCATGGGTTAACCATCAAGGGAATGAGGATAATACCAGCCCCACCCCTACCCCGCACTTGGAACAATCGAAGAAGAGTGTCATTTTGTAAGGGGTTCATCCAGGAAAGGGTAGAATCGACTCATCCGGAAAGTCAAAATTAGAGGGTTGATCCCCAAAAATAGGTGCATCGGCCGGTTGGTCAGTGATAGCTTGGCCCTTGATGGACTTTTGATGAATGAATTCGAGATCAATATCAGTAAAAGCATAAGCCAACGTGCAAACACATTGATTTTGATAAGGTTTGGCATAAATGAAGTGTAAGGGGTTGGTGTTGTTCACAACATAGGTTTTTTGGTTGAGTAGGTAATGACGGAGATTGGTGGCAATGAAAACTAAGGCTAAGAAAAAAAATTTGGGGTGGATGTATCGGGTTTCATAGTCCAAAAGAGTATGGCTTATGTAATAAACCACCTGATCCCTATGTTGTTCATCACGATGAGCAAGCATGGCTCCCAAAGAATGAGCGGTAGCTGAGATATATAGGTAAAAAGGTTGATCATCTTTAGGTGGAATGAGTACGGGTGGTTGGAGAAGGTATTGTTTTAAGGCCTCAAAAGCTTTTGTGATGGTCATCATCCCATTTAAAGGAGACTTCCTTCTTGAGAGATGATGAAATGGTTGACATCGATCGAGATAATTGTGAAATGAAACGATGAATAGATGCAACTTACCCTGCGAGGCTATGGAGTTGTCAAAGGTTATTAGGTAGAGGCATTTCAAGAATGGTCTTGAATTTAGTAGGGTTAACTTATATACCACATAGGAAACAATAAATCCCAGGAGCTTTCTTGAAAGTATCGCTAAGACACACTTCTTAGGTCAAGGCGGACGTAATATTTAATGAGACGGTCAAAGATGGTTTTGAGGATGGTTAGGTGCTCGAGCGGCATTTATATTTGGCCAAGATATCATCCATGTAATCTTCTAATATGCTATGCATGAGGTCATGGAAGATGTAAGTCATAGCCCATTGATATGTGGCACCAACATTTTAAGGCCAAAATGCATGAATTGATAGCAGAAGGTCCCCAAGGGTGATGAATGAGGTCTTGTGTTCATCTTCTCTGGGGCAAGAAAAATTTGGTTATAACCCAAGAAGCCATCCATGAGTGATAGCATCTCGTGACCAGCGGTATGGTCAACCAGTTGATCAATACCAGTAAAGGAAAGTTGTCTTTCGGGCGAGGCTAGGTTGAGGATAGAGAAGTCCGTGCAAATGTGGAGTCCCCTTGTCACTTTAGTGATGGGGATAATGTTAGATATCCAATGAGAATAATCAATGGGTAATATGAAGGAAATAGAAAGAAGGCGTTGAAGTTCTTCTTTGACGAGAAGAGCAATACGAGGGTGCATTTTCATCAGATTTTATTTGATGGGTTTGGCATCGGGAATGGTTACGATATTTTGGACCACTATGGTGGGGTCAATACCGGGCATGTCTGCGTAAGACCAAGCAAAAGTGTGGTTATGTTCTCTGAGAAAAGAAGTGATGGCTTCCTGTTCAGCAACATCTAAAGATTGCCTGATCTGTAAGATGTGTGGGTCATCCTGAGTATGAATGTTGATCTCGATAATCGATTCATTCAACATGGTTTATGTCTCAGAGGGTAACAACCGATGAATATATGAGTCTTCTACACCAAGGTAGGTGAGTATAGATTCATCATCCTGACATTAAATGACATTAATGGAAGGTGTATCATCATCGATCATTTCAGGATATAGGAAGGGAAGAGTGGAAGGGGTCTCGCCCTCGCGTTGATAAGTCAGAGGCCCCAAGGAAATGGTGTTTATGAAAAAAAAAAGTTAGGAGGGATAGATTCAGGATCCATCGACTCCAGTCGATGAGGGTGGTGATGAAGGTGGAGCGGGTGAAGAAGGTGGAGAAGGGCTAGTGTCCTTAATGAGTTCAATGTGGGCCTATTTGGTAGGTGGTTCGGGAAAGCTGATACCACTACGGTCGTTATGTTTGCGGGTTGTACATGGAATAACTTGGTATGGTCGCCTTACTCATAAAATCTAAAACTAAAACCCTTCCACACACATCAGTGCAGGAAGGTGTGGGTGAAATGGTGATTGGTAAGTGATTGGAAGTCAGCGGAAAATGGGCAGAGTTTGTGATGGTGGTTCGGGTGTGTAAGTGGTAGTATCAAGTCCCCCATAGGTGAGACTGGTACGAAGATGATGAGGACCATAAAGGAGGCATTCTCCTATGTGGTGATCATAACGGGGATTTTGGTGAAGACTTCCATACTCTTGTGGAGTAAGGAATGTGTTGATACTATATAGGTGGTACTCCCCCAGAGTGAGGCATTGAAAAACACCTTCCAAGGGATTGGTGGTTGGTATGTAGGTAGCTAGAATGGATGAAGTGTCGGAGGTTGATGTGGAGGTAGAGTTAATAGATTGGGAAGTTGATGGGTCAGCCATGGAGGTTGGGGCAGCGGTAGGAATGGAGGAGGTATGTGCAATTGAAGTAGTGGTTGTACTGGTAAGTGGAGGTGTAGGTGAAGAAGTGGTGGTTGTGGAGGTAGATGGCTTAATAGGTATGAGCACATCATTGGGTCGGTAAAGCATGTTGCATGTTTTAAAAGGTGATGGGTCATGCTGGAATGGTATAGGTGTGTCCTTTGTGTTTAAACTTTACACAACAATGAAAAGTGGAAGGAATGCAACCCATGACATGAATCCAGTGGTCTACCAAGCAACAAGTTATATTGGAATTCCCCCTCCAAGACGTAAAATAATTATGGAATAGTGCAGGGGCCCATGCGAATGTGGAGGATGATGGTGCCTAGTGTAGAGGTGATAACATCATTGAATGAATGTAACATGACAAGATGTTTATGCATGTAATTTTTAGGTATGTGCATTTGAGTGAATGCATGGAATGAAATGATGTTAATGCTAGTGCCCCCATCAATCATCACACAGCATACCCATATGTCATCGATGTGGACAGACATAAAGAGAGCTCGGTCTAGTTCATCATTTTGGTGTGGCGTGATCTCTTCCTTTGAGAAGCTAAGGGAGGCTACTTGGTGAATAGGGTGGGGTGAAGATGAAGGTGGTAATTTGGTGAGAGAGGCTATATGATGGGGTGTGATAATGGAGGCTACGGGTGTAGGGTCATTGGGTAAAACCTCAATAGATTGA
Source organism: Taxus wallichiana var. yunnanensis (assembly GCA_018340775.1). Classification (NCBI taxonomy): domain Eukaryota; kingdom Viridiplantae; phylum Streptophyta; class Pinopsida; order Cupressales; family Taxaceae; genus Taxus; species Taxus wallichiana. The sequence goes on along the minus strand of CM031241.1, from coordinate 453,710,632 downwards.
GGAACCTCCATGAGAGATTGACAATGGGATTCTAAGGTTTGGATGAGGTCATATAAGGACATTTTGAGGGAGATTAGGATAATTTTTTGAGCATGGTACGATGTGTGATGCCATTAGAAATGGGGTACGTGGGGCTGCAGATAGTGATTTTAGGTATGGGTACAGATGGTATGTTGGGTATAGGATTGGTTGGTGGGTCAGTTGCCTTTTCTTTTCCCTTATCCTTCTGAGCACGTGTAGTGAGTGTATCATGTTGTTTTGAGGGGAGTTGTTAAATGGAGAAGGTGTAGGATGAGTGGTATAATGACATGACGGGAAAAAACCTACTGGAGGAGAAAAGCCTTGTGAAGTGAGCTGAGTGCAACGACATTTAGGTGATGGTGCAGAAATTTCTCTGATGTAAACCATGTTAATTTCGAATCTTGGGGGTGGCTCTAGGAGCTATGGAGGTGTAGGTCATGGTTGTTGAGTGGGTGGTGTGGGAATGGGTGTTGATGAAGCGGGGTCCTCGCCGAGAAGGTCATCGTCATCAAAGTTGGTTTTACGGAGGACACAACTAGATAAGGATGATTTTCAAGGCCTTGCAATTCTCCAAATCATGCCCTGGCACATGATGGTAGGCGTAAATTTTAGTATTATCAAACCCTTTTGGCTTGGGTTTGAGGGGGTCATAAGGTCTAAGTGGTGGTAATGTGATGACAGAAGTCTCAAGGAGGTTGGTTAAAATTTTGGCATAGGACCCCGCTAGTGGATCGTAATGGGAAGTGAACATGGGTTTGGGTATAGGTGTGGTTGATTGTTAAGGAATGGTCTTTGGAAAGAGGAGGGGCAGATTGAGCTATGGGTTTGGGTGTCGGTCGTGTTTGTTTAGGTAGGGGTGTAGTAGATGGACGGTAGGAGGGTGTGTGGTTGGTCGACTACCTTATTGTGGGGTAGTGGAGTTTTGTTTTTGGGTTGCACCTTATTGGGTAAAGGCGATATGGGTGTACGAGGTCTAGAAGGAAAAGAAGATGGGGGATGGGGTGAGTTACCCATGGGGATAATGGGGTCTTGTGAAGGTAGATGATGCGGGTCGTGCTTGGGGTGTGAGAGACAACAACAAGCGAAGTGTAGTGGGTAGTGAAGCAATAGCTGAGGGTATTGGAGGTATGGGTGGTAAAGATCTTGCAGTGTGGGTGTAAGTCGTATTGGGTGTCCGGGTGGGTTAGAAGTTTGTGAGGAAGGAATGGGTTGTTGTGTTTTTGGTTTATTGATGGGTGGAGGGTTGTTTGACCATGTTAGGAAAGCGAGGTCCTAAGACAGACAAGATAGGTGTAGGTGTGATTGGCGCAACCGGGGTATGATTTCTATGGGTTTGGTGCTTATGTTTGGGTGTCGGAGTAGGTGTGGTGTTGAATTTGGAGGATGTAGATAAATCCAATTTGATAGGTGGATGAGTAAGGTTGGTGGTCGGGTTGACCTAAGAGTGGTAATAGGTTTAGTCGAGAAAGATGTCATCGGTGTGGGTTTGGGTTTAGATATCAATTGGGTCCCTGGGTAAGGGTGCGGTTTGAGATATGAAGGGTTTCGTGGAAGAATTTGTGATAGAAGTGGTTGTGTTCGGTTCGATTGGTCAAAATATTTTGGGTAGATAGTGGAGGTATCGTGAAGTAACCTCTACATCTTCGTTGAGACAGAAGAAAAATGTGCTCCCATAGTAAGGCCCTATCCACATAATCTAAGTGATCGAGACAAACATGAGAACGACACATGCTGTAGGTGGAGTTGATGAGGACCTAATGGCAATTCCTGTAAAATGTGTCTTAGAGACGGGAATTGGCTAGCTTTAGCTTCTGTGGGTAAGAGAGCTGAGACTAGGTTTGCAGGATTTTGGGTAGTTGATGGAGAATGCTCACCAAGAGGCAAAGGTATCTCAATTGGGTCTATGATAGGCGAGAGAAGATGATGGGTGTTCCTCTATAGGTGGAGGAGATGATGGAAGCTCCTCTACATGGGGGAGAGAGATGATGGGTGCTCCTACGTGGGTGGAGGAGGTAAATAAGTATCCTCCGTGGTGGGTGAAGAAATCTTGTGGGTAAAGGTTCTCTAAGTGGAGAAGACAAAGGTGAAATGGTATTGATGTTAGCGGAAGGTTCCTCCATAGGTGAGGAAGGAGGTGAAAGGTGTTCCTCTCGTTAGTGAAGGAATGGGGAGGTTGGTTCCGATGCGGAAGGAGGACTTCACGCTAGAATCTCCTCTATGGAAGGAATATGGGGTAGTTGGGAGGTGACATGTACATCATTAAAGATAGTGTGAACCTCATGTGTATGGGTATCATGAGTCGAGGTCTCACCAGTCCGATCGAGATGAAGGGGCATGGTTGGGAAATGGTTTCTTGAAGATGTGTAGGTTTTGGTTGGCGGGTGCGTTAGGATTATCCACGGTTAACTCACCTTTATCGAGCATTTCTTGTAAAATGTTCTTGAAAGTGATGCAAATTCCATCACTATGACCCTTTACTTGATGATAGTTATAGAATTCATGTTCTTTATACCATGCATTCATAGGGCAAGGCGAGGTCAAAACCAGTGTGTGCTTTTATAGGCGGAAGGGTGATGACTCTAGCTTTGATAAGATTTTCTAAGATAGAAGAGTAAGGTTCCCCAATTGGGGTGTATTTCCTTGCTCTCATTTGAATTGAAAAGTTTGGATGGGTGAGAGATTAGATGAGAGGGTAGCCTGATTTGATGGATGAGTTGGGTTGGCCTTGAGTACCCTTTGTGTTAGCGGTGCCCTTAGCTTTTGAATAATTGTTTTACGGTTTGGAAGAAGAAGAGGTATCATTCAACTTGAATGTCGAATTCTTATTACGTAATTGGATTTTCTTCTCTTCGATGGCCCGAATCTCTAACTTTCATGCCATAGTGAATGCTTCATCGAATGTTCGGAAGGTTTGTACTTGTAAGGTTGGTGAGATATTTCTAGCACAAGCTCATGTGAAGAGCTCGATGAGTTATGTTTGTGGCAGTTGGAAGGTGAGTTGGTTGATCAAGCTATGCCAAATGGAACGACAAAATTTGTGATAGATTCATCTTCATACTGACGCGTGGAGTATAGGTCAGTCATGATAACCTTCTTGATGATATTGATAGAAAAATGATCCAAGAAGGCTTGGGATAACTGATTGAATGAGAATATAGAGTGTCAGGTAACCCAATATACCAATCTAATGCGCAGGTCCAAAGTGAGGGACATGGGAAAGGTTCTCAAGAGCAAGGCATCATCGTGAGCGATCGAGATAACACTTGTGTTTAAACGACCACAAATGTTGTTGCGGGTCTTCTTTGCTATTGAAATGATTGAATTTAAGCATTTCCCAATGCGGGTATGGATGGATAAGAATGGATCGGTAGATGGGCTCGTTGTAAATCTCATCATAGGTGAGAGTATTGCGGGAGCTAGTAAGCGAGGCCTCCAACGTCTACATATTTTCCATCATTAATTTGATCAGGTCGTTGGTAGGTTACGATGATTGGATGCCTCCCATAGTGTGAGAGGGTTGGTTTTGGGCATATAACGGGGTCACACTCCGGTGTATGGTGATGTCATGTAGGTTGATTGAGATGAAGGAAGTGAAACAAAGGGAGTACGTACCCGGAGTGAATAATGGATGAAACGGGAGGCTATTGATAGTATGTATATGGAGGTGGAGGCAGTCGTGGTAACCCTAGTGGTAATTGGGGCCAACGATTATGGAATGGAAAGGACCATGTTCTAAAAATTAGTAGGGGTCACCGACACTAGAGGTGGTAATGTAGCTATAGGTATATGTGAGACATTAGGGGCAGATGAGGTTGTGCTTTGGGTAGTTTTTGAGGGTATAGTGGATGTGGCGGGTGCCACGAAAGTGGTAGACATGGCATTCATAGTGGGTATAGGACCTAATTGTGAAACGAGTGGGGTAAGGTAGATGCGGGAAGAGCGAGCTAGATGGGGCTGATGCGGGAGTGGGAGAGAGAGTCGGGGGATAAATACGGGCATGTTGTATATCAACCGATCTCGAGTGGATGAGTGGGAAAGGTAAAAACAGTGAGAAAGGTGGCGGGGTTTTAATCAAGGAGTCGTGCGAACTCCTCCTCTCCGTAGCGATAGTGATAGGTTGGATGGGATCCATGGTTGGTGATAAAATGGAAGGTGGTGAAGGACTAGGTGGGAGTGGTTGATGATTGGCATGAAATATGAGTTCGCTTATTTGTCATCGAGTCGGCACCATGTGAACTAGTACTAATTAGATAGGGCTACTTCTCTATAGATGACATAGAAAAATAGCAAGAACAGGTGAAAGCTGGCAGAAAAAGTGGATTAGGTGCCAAGTGTTGGTTGGAAAGTGAAACAAGCTAACCGATGCCAATTTGGACAAACCGACACCAGTTAGGGGTAACTACTTCTAGTCACTATAGAAAATGGACAGTGAGTGAAAAAAAGGTATAAGGTCAAATATGATCGGTATGCCAAATCTGATGAGTTTTACAACATCAATGGGAATGATGGTAGTGACAGGGAATTTGAAAAGTTGAAGAAGATGAATAAAATGTCCTTTTGGGTAGGTTAACAAAAGGACAGGAACTCGACACCGGTTGGGTATAACCGCGATGGTTAGAGGGTAACCGGCGATGCGGTCGTTGAACCGACACGATCACTATGAAATTGAAACAATGATGAAAGAATAGTGGTTGTGAATTAAAATCTGATGTGGAATCAGACCTAGAATTCTGAGAATGATGATAATATGGTCCAGGCACACTCAGGTGAAGCCGGAATACACCAACTGTGATGAGGAGCATGCAAGGATGAACAAGAAAAATGAAGAATGTGATCTCTCACCTCAAAACACAAGCCAAGTAGAAACACTAAGAAAAATGTGATCCTAGGAGTTCCTTTTCTATTATGTTTGTTTAGCTTATGCTATTTAAGGACTGACACATGAACTATGAAATAGAGTTTTTGGTGAGGATGGCTTCCTACAAAGAAGGAGATCTAAAAGGTGAGGTTTCAGGTATGTTATGGTGAAGCGAGGCTTCATTATGAAGTATGACAGTGAGCAATGAGTTGGGTGCCCACTATATCATGATTGTGTGATCACCTACTGACTTCTTCCGAGATAGGATGTTGTTTAAGAATGTATGTATTTTGAATTTTTGTGAGGTTTGGCAAGACTCGAGAGAAAGAGAAAAGGAAAGAAGTGATTTTCTATGATTCATTTTTAACCATTAGCTGGGCATGACTTCAGCGTATAGGTTTCCCTCAATTAATGTGAGCTAATGCAATAAATCAGAATGAAATGCACTTATATTAAGCCCAAATCAAAATGTGAAGTTGGATGACACAAATAGATGAAGAGGAAGAGGGATGCTCTTTCACTAAAATGCAGAAAAAGAAATGGTTCTTTTTAATTAGACCAAAAGAAAGGTCTCTTTTAGAGAAAATAGAAAGAAAAGGTAGGTTACCAAGGAAGAATATTAATGTGTATGCTTTTCAGAAGGGAAACAAACACACAACTTTTCCTAGGAATGAATGAAATGTAAGGAACCCTGGATGGGTCCCATCGGGCATGCCAAAAAATTTCACCTTATTCTTAGATCGTTTCTTTGAAGTATTAACAAAACAGATAGGGTAACGGGCGTAGGAGGAATACCTGTTAAAATGTTGGTTGATGGGTTGTTGCATGCGTATGACTTCTAAATCCACAGCTGGTTGTGAGAGCTTCCTTTTGGCTAGGAGGAACTACTTGTAATGAAAAGAAAGACCACCAAAAAGAGTTAAACAATATGTGTAGTGAACTGCCTAGCATGTGCTAGATCCGGGAAGTGTGATACTTCCTAGATGCTGTCACACCCACCTTGTTTTAAACAATTTAATGCAGTAAATAAATTAAATCTGTTGTAATTTGAAATTATTTAGGTATCTCACTTTAAAAACAATAAGAAAGATCTAATCTAACATGTTAGGTTAGAGTAGGATCCGAAGGTCAAATGGCGGTTACGGGTCTCTGTAGGTCCGACAGAGGTCTCAGGTAGATCACAAGTGAATGAGGGTGATGTGGAATTAGGTGGATAGTCACTTTGTGGGTTTTATGGGTAAATATAGAAACTGATGTTGGTTAAGGGTAGTGATGGCGGTTGGGTGTAAGCAGGTCTTTGAGTTCTTGTGAAAAACTAGGAATGCCATAGAATGAGCTTTGGGTCTCCTTTGTGATTGTACAAAGGATTTTGGCTGGTCAGAATGAGGTATTTGGTAGCTTGGGTGGAATTTGGTAAGGTTTTAATGGGTATATGGAGGGCGAGTGTTGGAGGAGATCAATGGGTGGCTAGATAAATAATAGGTGATAATATAATGATGAAATGAAATGAACCAGAGAAGTATAATGTTTTACTTACTTGGATTAAGTCACGGATGCCTGTGATTGGGGATGGAAGTGTTGGTGAGAGGTTGAAGGCTGCAGGTGATCACCAATCATAGGAGAGCTTCTGCATGGGCTGCATGTGCATTCCTTTTTGCTTGGTTAGATCAAATCATTGTCGAGGGTGGCTATGTAGGAGAAAATGCTTGATATCCTTCCTTGCATGTGTGTTCTTGCTGAAATTTGATTCTCAAAAGATGTGATATCTCTCTGGAATGTGCTAATGTTTTCCCACTTTTTCCAATCTTTTCCAACCTTGAGAATAAGGTTGTTTTAGGGGTTAAAAGGGTAGAAGCGGCGGTTCGGCTTAACCAACAATGGTTAGGGGTAACCAGCATCGATTAAGGTGGGATTTCCTAGGTTTACTAAACTAGGGAGATCCTCTTGATTTTCTCGGATCTCGTATCATTCACCCACGGATTAGACTGGGAGCTTCTTGTAATCATGCAGCAATGTGGTTAGAGGGAATGTAGGCATTGATTTTTAGGGTTTGGGTAAGTCTTAGTTAGTCATAGAAACTTACTAAGAATATGTCTTAGGGTGAGTTAGCTAGATGAGGTGTCTAGGTGAGGTGTATGTGTGGATATTATTTAAATTAAGATATTTAAATAATAAATATGGTGAGGATAATGAATTAATTTAATTAAATTAATATTAGTGGGGTGAAGGGGGCTATGGCTAGTTTAATGTAATAAATGGTGTTTATTTGTTGAGGACCGAGAGGGGAGTGTGACCTAATTTTAGTTTCTACACTACCAATCTATCAATGAAGTGTAAAAATACAATATTCCACCATATAACTTCATGAAGTAGGTCACGAGACACTCAACACCCGAAAATTGACTCCTATAGTAAATTTAAGGGACACTCACCATACACCAAATGAAAGTAATATCTCACCACATACCCCCCATAGTGATGAATGTGTGGAAAGGATGTAAATATATGTATTCGTAGAGTGAATTGACTACGTGACCGTGGATAAGATGACACTATAAGAAACAAAATAAATCCTTACAAAAATAAGAATCCCATTTTCTCAAAATAAGTGGGAGAATACATATAAAATATATCTCTCAAGAAGAAAAAAAGAGTTTTTAATAACTTATAAAAAAATAGTTCAAACAACAAAAGAGAATCACAATGTAGAAAGAGGAGTGAGAGGATGAAGAATCTAAATGATGGAGGTTTCATGCTTATAGTTCTATCTCAATGAATTCTTACACTTCAACCACAAGTTATTAGAGATCCATTCCAAATGAACATGGATGGTTGAGGATGATATTTGTATATAATTTGGTACAAATTGAACTACCAATGCATGTACAAGGAAACATCATAATATGTTTTAGGTTGATCATTTATGATACCTAGAATCAAGTTCTCATTCATGAGTGAAGTTACACTAGAGATCATGTGTTTCTCAATATCCTCACGAATATTGGAGTGAAAAACAACATGATCTATTTTCCATCAAGTGATCACAATGAAGTGTCTATGACAAAACCACTTCTATGGAGAGGATTCCACTTAACAAGATGGATAGGGAAATAATACCATATGAATGTGTATCAACACGTTTGCCAAGAATCCTATGGAATGGATCATGTGAGAACCAAAATCAATAGTAATCTTCTCAAATGAGTCGGGAAAGTAATATGAGGAGGATAAGTGGGATATGTAGAGTGTGAAATGACAATAGGAACATACATAGAAGTATAAGTAGTAGTAATAATAATAATGAGACATATTAACAAAAGCTCTAATAGGAGCATTAAGAGTGTGAGAAGAATCAGGCATTGATAAATCATGGCAAGTACATACAAGAAAATTGACTGATTATTGACTAGGATTAGGTTTCTAAATGTACATAGTATGAGGAGGATGCTGCAAGAAAATAAATTTCTCACGTGGGGAGTGTTTGAGGTCATGCTTACCCTAAATGAGAGTGTGTAGAAGAGAGTTGAGACATACAATGAGTGGTTGTCCAATGAAGGATGACCACAAACCTCATAGAGCTTAGAATGGGAATAAAGAAATACTTAACCTAAATATTTATACATTAAAAAATGATGAAATGAACACATATTTAAACAAAACAAAGCTTTGGGATATCTTATTTAAATAAATAAAAACATCATATTGATCACCAAATTCATCATTTTTAAAAAATTAATATTCTCTATCAATTCAAATAAATTTAATCTAAACATCTCATACATCATCATAATTTACTAAGTAATTATTACCTCTCATGTTAAAAACCCTTCATTCTTTCTATTCATAGTGATCCTTAAGCTCACATCTCTACTCTACCCCTAAGCATACACCATTCTTGCTCAAACATGAACTACTCAACTAAGAAAATTGGATCTACTTATATATTCACTCATGCCACCTTGTAAGACTCATAATATGGGTAGCTTATCAAGAGCATTAATACCATCATATTCATTATATGAGTAGTTTATCAAGATAAATTAGAATATTCATCATATTTCTCTCCAACTTCTTCACCAAGAGCATTAATACCATCATATGGTTAATTAAACTCTTCTTTGTTGCAATCATATAACCTAGGTCCATTATGTGGTACCCAATGCATACCTAAAAGGGAACCAAACCTGGACCCATGTTAGGATCCCCCATAGAGGTGCATATCTAGTAACATAGAATTTGTAAATGAGATATATTACAACTTGATGATTGATATTATAAAGGTGGTTTTAGCTTATATGGATAGTCATTGAGTTTCAAATGACATGTGTAGTTTTGAAATCTTGCATATGGATTACTCTAGAGAAAAATATAAATGACTCATTACTCTTTCCATTTAGATTGAGGAGGATACAAGCATAGATTCAACATTATGAAGAAAATATTGATGAGATAACTAGCAAAAGGATAAAAATCATTATAGGACAACCATAAATGGACATCACATGAGAAAAAATTACTTCAAAGGGCCTATGCACAAAGATGGGGGGCAAAAAGCGGACACAAATATGATTTTAAGAAAATGCGAGCGTGTTTGGTTAAAGCGCGAGTGCGTTCTAAATTATTAGGTTTGGTTGTTACCAAGCCTAAAATGAGCGTGCTCGCGTTCCTGTGTGATATGTAGTATATGTGGTTGAGACATGCTTCTATGTACAAAAATAAATGTTTTGAGTCCTTTTGGATTGGTTATTTATATTTGTAGGAGTTTTAGATGTGTTCTTGATTGGTTATTGATATTTTTAGGAGTTTTAGGATTCCATCATGTTCTTAGACAACTAAACCACCTATTTCACTCATCTAGTTGCTCAAAATTCATCCAAAGACTCCTCTCGCTTGCCTTTACCAAAATTTTCCTTACATTACACAAGAGCAAGGTTCATTGGTCACTTCTTGGTTTGTCTATACTGCAAACTCTTCAAGCAAGATAAAAGCATCCCTAAACACCCTTCTCAATCTCAAGGAGGTATGACAAGTTTGGTTAGCATGTATCCACTTGTATGGGGTTTTGTAGGAGAGGTATTTGTAATTATGGGAGGCTTTAAAAGTGTCATCAACCATGCCACAATAATAATTATATTCTCATGAATAAACCTGACAGTGATTTGGTAATCTCAAAAATCCACTTATCATAATAATGGAAAATAAATCCAACTAATAAAAATTAATCATCAATAAGTAAATGTGGAAGGACAATCGGTTTCTACACCACGTGCCACCTCAAATTCCAAATTTCATTTTAATTAAATTCGCTTCAAGAAAGGTTGGGGAAATGAACTCACCATTTTCTTCATGCTTTTAGAGGTCCAAGAATGTCAATTCGACCCAAATTTGGCAAATATGGAGAACTTGGAAAGCCGAATTGTATTTATAAAGATAAGCTCAAAGTGAAGGAATGCATTTCGTAAGTAATTTGAATCATAATTATTTTCTTTTTCTATTAATACTCCTAAAACTACCCTTGTTATTGCATCATGATAAAAAAGTTAAGGAGCCGAGGGATCTTTTAAAATCACACAAGCATGTGAAGTTCTCTTCGATAATACTAGAAAGGCTACTAATGATGCCATGACAAAAAACCAACAAGAGCACAACCCACCTTCCACCATTTGAATTCTAATGCCATTGCCATTAGCATTTCAAAAATCTAAATGGGAGTAATTATTCAAGTGTGGATTCTTTTATCCCAATTTTTCCACCGAAAAATTGATCAAAACATGAATGAAGGAAGAAATTCAAGAAACAGTCCCATCGAATGAACTCATGCTTCTAATCCAATGAAGTGTCGTAGATGGGAAAATGGAATAATAGGGTTAGGGAAGAAGAAAACAATGTCAAAGAAGCCTAGAGGCTCAAAGGAAAAGAAATAAAAAAGGCTCAAAGTCTTGAGCTTCGCAAATATTTTAGATCAAGCCTCAAAATTGACTAAGTATAGAGGAGACGCGAGAGGTTGCCAAGTGTCCAAACGGAGGACCTACAAAGATTAAATCCAAATGCGAAGACTAAGACAAGCGCTAGGCCTCCACGTGTCAACAACCCCAAAAGTTTCACCGGTCGTTGAAAAGTCTTGGCTCATTGGAAGGTGCCAAGTGTCGGCTCGGCGCAATTTCAAGATGGGAGCCCAAGGTGGAGACTCAAACTTGCGCCAGCCCTCCACATGGCCAATGGTCAACAGAGGTCAAATTCAAAAGTGAGAGTGGGCCTAAAATTACTAAGTATAGAGAACCAGTGGAAGCCTCCACGTGTCTCAATGATGTAATTTCAAAAGGAAAGTCTAGAGGTAGTCCCCAAATGAGCGCGGGCTTGCCACGTGTCCCAGTCCAAAAAAAGGGATAGAGTTAGGGTTTGAATAGTCAAAGTAGAGACAAGATGGAGGAAGGTGCCACTTGTCTTAACAACACTATTTCAAGAGTAAAATTTAGGCGGGTTCCCAAACAAGCACCAAGCCTCCACATGTCTAGGGTCAGACTTTTGGCCCTACCAAGCAAAGAGACTTAGGAAAAATACAAAGAAGCCCAAGGAGCTCACGAAATTTTCCACATGTCAGTCCAGCATGATTTTAAGAGCATAAGGAAGGGGTTGAATCTCCAAGATGCACGAGGCTGCCACATGGACCCCATATGGACAGACTCTTCAAATATTGCGCACTTGCAACCCTAATATTCAAATGGCCATATCTTTTGAATGAAAGCTCATATTTGAGTGGAGAAGACTTTTTGGAAACGTCTCAACACCATCTACACCATGGAAACATAAAATATCATTCTTAACAAGATTTAGTGGGTGAAAAATGGGAAAATGTCTTCCATGCCATGAATATAGAATCTGATTTCTTTAACTACCGAGATCGATTTGATTCGATCCGCCGTTCTTCCTTCTTCATCACGCCGAGAAGACATAGGGAACCAAAATCGACAGATTGTAGGAGGATTTGAGAGAGGCATTGATTAATGGTGGTTGATCTTTCAAAGTAGGATTCAATGCATATTTCAAGGTGGTTGAAGCAAGATTAGAATTCTTCCCTCTCTTTCTCTCTCGTTCTTCCTATATATTGTAAAGGAGGGGCATATTCAAAGGGTTGTTGGTCATTTTTTCTCCTCTTTTCCCCTCTATATTTCTTCCTTATGGTAGATTACGGATTCTAAGACTCCTCCCATGGCTCTATAATGGCGTTTTCTTGCCTCTTTCCCACCGATGATGTACCATGTAACATTTTGGAGCAATAAAATTTGTTTTGTGATATATCTATCCATCCTTGGATTATTGTTTTGTCTCTTATTACATCTCATCGGTGCAAGGTATATTGTGGATACTCTGATGTTTGTTGTAGGTTTTGGGAGTTGTGCTTAATGGGTTTTGAAGTGGTGTTCCGTGTGAAATCTATTTCTAGTTCGTGGTGCATTCTGTCCACCCTCTCCTCTGCTCACCTCTCTCCACTTCAGCAATCGGATCTATGATTCAACCACTTCCTTTTCTGGTGTATCATCGCTTAGTGTAGGCTCTTTCACCCTCTCTCTCTGTCCCCTTGGAATGGTTAGATTAGGATAGAATAGGTTCTTCTTGCATTAGAGTAGCTTGTGGTAGGTAGATTAGGAAGTAAGAACCGGATTTCTCCGAAGGTCCATCTCAAGTTTTGCAAGTCCCATAGCTTGAGAGATGGTCCCATGTTGTGCAATCACACCGAATTCCCCACTTCACGCCCATGCCATTCGGGGTGCTATGATTTTGCACTAACAGTTTTGACATGCCCGGTGGGGCAGTGCAAGCACCTTACCACTTCATCTTAGTAGGTTGGTGTGTTCCTATTAAGGTTCATCCTTTTGAGGCACATGCAAGCACATTTGACGACTCCATCTAGTCAACAACCCCATCTATGAAGTTGCAGACCTTTTCCATCCATCTTAATTCACTTTTCTTTCCATATCTCCCATTTTTCTTCCATTTCATGAAGTTGTGCAATCATGACTTCATTCCCTTCATGGAACTCACACTTACAAGTAGCAATGTAGTTCACCTCCAATGCATTTCCCAACTCCTCCAAATCAGCATTATAATCAGATCTAGGACCATTATGCTTACCCATATGAGCAGGGTTAAATTCAGTTTGGCCATGGAGCTTATCAAGAACAAGAGGACACATACTAATATTCTGGTTCATATTGTATACAAAATGAACACACAGATTTAATCAAATAACACCGAGAAAAATATAGTATAATATTTTTCTATTCCATCTGGGATATTTTATTCATTTCTGGTGATATTTTTATAAAAATACTTGATCCTATAAACTAGGAGTCAAGTATTATCTTCCTCATATCTCTCAACCTTTATTTTCTCATACTCATCCCCAATATATCTCACCTAGAATAACTCTAGTAAGTTGTACTACAACTCACGTACAACTATAAAATACAACTCAATATGAGTTTGTATTTTATTATTCACACACTTAATAATGTTATCAATAATATTTCCTAACATTCACTCCCCTATTGTTAACATTATTAATTCCTAATATACACTCCCCTAATGTGAACAAGGTAGAAAAATGTTTACACATCTCAGCAGAATGCCAACCCCTGCGGCATGCCTGTAGCTCATGACCTTGATATAAATGAAGGGAGCAACACTCAACCTTCTATGGTTTTACAACAGGTTTACCACCAACCTAGACATGAACAATTCTCCACTCTATTGTTCACCTCATGTGGTTTTCTGGATCTCCACGAACCGTTTCAAGATCCATGTCTGCATGTGTTTTTTTACTTCCCCACTATATTTTTCATTAGAAGGTTACATATAGGAATTTTTACACATTACAATAACATGAATGTATCATCTATTTTTATTATCTACCACATAGCTGAAAGCAAACACACAACTAAAAATACTTGGCCACCAAATCAGTCATGGCCTCGTCGATGGTGCCTGATGAGAGGTTGTTGATCAACCTCCTTCCTCCGTTTCCTCTAGCCTCCGAGTGTCGCATTACTTACTTAGCAGAAAGTATAGTCAAGGACAATACGAGTTCCTATCGTGATACGGGGCGAGGGTCGAGGCGGAGCCCCGAAGGAGGAATGGTTTTCATTTGCATTTTTCCTTAAAAATTGAGTGTCGGATTACACCGAAAATGCACTCATTTGTCCCTTCTTTTTTTAGTAACAACTTTTGATGACAACTCACAACCTTAAAAATGACACTTTTGACTCGGACAAGAGGACTCAATTGAAAATAACTTTTTAAATGAAAATGACTTTGACAATGACAATATACAAAATTTTGACTCTGACAAGAAATCAATAAAATATTTAAAAAGTAATCATCTTTATTACTTTTTAAATAATACTAGACATATGGACTATACCCTCATACTCAACATGGAAATATATAGACCCTAACAACAATCTATAATATAAACAACAAAATTATTTCTAGACATGAATCAACCTTTTATTATAAACCTATTCAACGTAATAACATATAAAACTAAAACTATTTTTCCTAAAATACTTATGAAGAGTGGAATATTGTAACATTACTCATGAAAATCGAGCCAAAGACTATCTGCATGTAAACTCATATGTGGCATTTGAAGAGTGGACAACTATCTAAATAATTCACCACGTCCAGAGCAGCATCCAAACATCCAATGCAAAGAAAATTTTTGATGCTAATGTAGATAGGGCTTTGACTGACAACGTTTCCATATCTATATGAGAAAGCTTCAGAATTTTAATGCACATGCGAGCTGATATCTTTTCTTATAGTCCCACACGACTTGTCGAGGTATATCTGCGAATGTCAAGCCTCGAGGTTTTTGAATAAATTCTCACACTTTTATATTGGTCGATGGTATGCGAAGCAAGCTCAAAATCGGTGCAACTAATACAGTGGAGTATCAAACCTTTGTACGTGCAGATCAACACTGAGAATTTACTTAGGAAAATATTAATTCACTTGTTGTATTCATAGGAAGATCCTAAAAACAAAATGCAGTCCTTCGAACTACACCACACATTATTTAAAGAGGAGAAATGACATCATTTGGGAAATGACAATCACTCCAGCTGCCCCTCCAAACAAATCATAGATCTATCAGATGATCATCTTGGAACAACTCACTCTTGATACCAAATAATATTCTGGTTCAGATTGTATGCAAAATGAACACACAGATTTAATCAAATAACACCGGAAAAATATAGTATAATATTTTTCTATTCCATTCGGGATATTTTATTCATTTCCTGGTGAGCTTTTTATACAAATACTTGATCCTATAAACTAGGATTCAAGTCTTATCTTCCTCATATCTCTCAACCTTTATTTTCTCACACTCATCCCCAATATATCTCACCTAGAATAGCTCTAGTAAGTTGTACTACAACTCATGTACAACTATAAAATACAACTCAATATGAGTTTGTATTTTATTATTCACACACTTAATAATGTTATCAATAATATTTCCTAACACATACAATGGTGACAACTATGTGGAGAATGTTGGTTTGTTGGAGAAGATTCAAAAAATAGAGGCTAGCATGGTTAAGGCATCAAGATTGGTTTCAGGGCACCTTGTCCATGGGAAGGCCCTTTTCCAAGACATTACAACCATCAAAGGAAGATTGACTTCATGGTTGAAGTGTTGTCTCAACTTACACAGTGGATTGAGGACATTGAGGCTTATGAGAAAAGTGTGTGACAATCTTGTCAATGGGTAAGTCAATCACCAGCTCCTTGTCCTTCATTTTCTCTTTCTCAAAATTTATCATTTCAGCATGATCAAGAGTCAAGCCCCTCAGTTTCTGCCCCAAGTGTTGATTTTTCTTCTCCATCTCCTGATCTTCCACCCCATTTCAATTCTTCTCCCCTTTTCTTTCCCAAGTAGTCATTCCCTCCAAAGAAACAAGAAGTTCCACTCCCTCCCCACCACAAACAATTACAAATCTGGTTGAACCCCAACCTGTCACTCCTCTTACTTTCCCAAGTCCATGTTGGGAAGAGACTCAAGAATCCAGTCAAGGAAAACAACAAGAAGGGGATCCCAACAGAGAAGAAATGACAAACAATTTGAAGAGTTGGGCTACTAAATTTGGGTTTACAAAGATCCCCTTGATGGTCAAGCCAATAGAGGAGGTCAGAGTTGAAGAACCAGTGGTGGTTGAGGCTGAGTTTGCAGCTAGAAGAAGAACAAGAAGAAGAAGAAGAAGAAGATCAACAATTTGTTTTCTCTAAATGCAATGTCCATGATGGCACTTTATCTAAAGAGGATGCTGATCTGATCTAAGCTGCACAACCAGTTAAGGAGGAGGAACAATCAGCTCCAAGTCCCATTGAAGAGGAGTAGATGGGAGAGATCAAATCAAAGTTGAAGCCACTCAATGAATAAATCATCATTGAAGATATTTTGCTTTCATTCCAAGGGCCTGATTTGATTGATGAACCCATGATGGAGGAGGACCATACTGTTTTAGAGAGGTAAGTGCGGAGCATGCCACATAAGAAACTTGAGTTCTTCCTCCCACTTCATCCTCTTCAATCTCTAATGTTGAATAAGAGTTTGAGCTTTCAAAATTCATGTTTGAGGATGAAGGAGCTATGGTGATCAAGTTGCGAGATCAAGGGGACACCATAGAGAAGGTCGAGCCCATGCAACAAGACAACAAGGAGACATATTATTTATCGACTTGGAGGATTGATTTGATAGAGATAATCTTGAGGAAATCACATCATTTACACCTCTATCACTCAACTTCCAAGCATATGACCCTCCTTCCATAAAGGAGGGTATTCAAAAACAACAACCTATGTCTCACAACATCCCTCTAGAACCAAGGTTGGAAGATATGAGTCTTTCATGTTCTTCACAGGAGAAGGAAGAGAAAAGGAAAGAGGATGTCATCATCCCTCTCACACCATCCATCCAAGAAGGTCCACAAGAAGACTCCATTCTTGGATTTGAAATTCAGAGCAAGGGGAAAATTCAAAGGACCAAACCTTGCCCAATTAGAAACTTGGCTTCATTGGAGCCAAGGGAGAAGCCAAAACAAGCCATGCCTACTTCGGGGTATGAGGTGAGTATCAAAGTACCAAGGGTCATCATCAACACCTCCAGGAGTCCAATGCCAATCAGCTTGAGGAGATATTTTTGGTTGATGTTAATACCTTGATGATTTGGGTGGAGGATCGGCTTATTGTCAGTTTTCACTCATACAAGTAGCCATATTCAGTGTCAAATCATTTGCATGGCTGCCCCTCTTGAGAAAGGGAAGCTACTTCTCCCTGCTAGTTACAAGATTTGTTTGAGTCCCTCTTCTCTCTAGTTAGTGTAGGAGTAGGTTTAGGTTTGCTTTCAGTAGAACAAGTGCTTGTGCACACTCTGCATGTCTCATTTGAGGCATGTATGATTTTTGTCTTTGTACATAAGTTTTGTTCGTATTGCTTGAGGAGTGCATGAGGCTAGGCCCTCTGATATTCATGGAAAAAAAAGACCCATAGTTTTTGTATGTGATTGCTAATTTCAAAATAAAACAAATGCAAAGAAACTAAAAATGTTTTCAAGGTAGTCCATTTCCAAGACAGGTTCAGGGTCACCAAGTGCAAATGGTCGGGCTTGAGATCAGAGACAGGATCTGTATCAGGCCATCATTCTTGACTCCATGCCCAATGGATGCTTCAAGGCTACTAGTCCCTTCATCTAGCAGGAAAATGCCCTTGCGAGTCACTAAATTGTTATCCCAATTTTGCCCCCCGACAAAATTGATCAAACACGACCCCAAAGCGAAAGAAATTCAAGAAAGCAGTCTCGTCGAGCGAACCCATGCTTTAAATTCAATGAACGGAGTTACGGGAGGGATATCTGATGGATGGAATAGCCGTGCAGGAAGAAGAAAAAAGTGTCAAAGAAGCCAAATGCCCAAAGAAAAATAATTGAAAAAGGCTCAAAGTCTTGGGCTTTGCTGAAATAGTTCAAAAGCGAGCCCCAAAATTGACTAAGTATGGAGGAGACAACGGAAGCTGCCAAGTGTCCAAATGACGTACCTCCAAAGATTAAATCCAAAAGTGGAGAACCAGACAAGTGACAAGCCTCCACGTGTCCAGAACCCCAAACATTGCACCGGCCGTTGAAAATTATTTGACTCGTGAAAGGTGCAAGTGTCGACTTCGGTGCAATTTCAAGATGGGGGCCCAAGGCGAGACTCAAACTTGTGCCAACCCTCCACGTGGCCAATGGTCAACAAAGTTCAAATTCAAAAGTGAGAGTGGACCTAAAATGACTAAGTATAGAGAACCAGTGGAAGCCTCCACATGTCTCAATGATGTAATTTCAAAAGGAAAGTCTAGGCGGTCCCAAACAAGCCTTTGGCTCGTCACGTGTCCTAGGTCCAAAAAAAGGGACAGAGTTAGGGGTTGAATAGTCAAAGCGAGAGACATGGTGGTGGAAGGTGCCACGTGTCTTAACGACTCTATTTCAAGAGTAAAATTTTGGGTGGATTCCTAAACAAGAATCAAGCCTCCACGTGTCCAGGGTTAGAATTTTGTCCCCACCAAGCAAAGAGACTTAGGAAAAATACAAATAAGCCCAAGGAGCTCACGAAAGCCGCCACATGTCGATCCGGTGAAATTTTAAGATTATAAGGAAGGGGCTGAATCTCCAAGATGTGTGAGGCTACCACATGGACCTGTATGGCCAGACTCTTTAAATATTGTGCGCCCGCAACCCTAATATTCAAATGGCCATATCTTTTGATTGGAAGCTTAGATTTGGGCGGGAGAAGACTTTTGGAAATGTCTCGACACCCTCTATGCCATGGAAACATAAAATATCATTCTTAATAGTATTTGATGGGTGAAAATGGGAAAACATCTTCTAGGCCATTAATACAGAATTTGATTTCTTCAACTACCAAATCTGATTTGATTCGATCCATCGTTCTTCCTTCTTGACATTTGAGAAGACATACGGAACCATAATCGACAAATTGTAGGTGGATTTGAGAGAGGCATTGATTGATGGTGGTTGAGCTTTCAAATCAGGATTCAATGCATATTTCAAGGTGGTTGAAGAGGATTCAAATTCTTCCCTCTCTCTCTCTCTCGTTCTTCCTCTATATTGTAAAGGCGAGCATATTCAAAGGGTTGGTCTTTGTTTCTCCTCTACCCCCCTCTCTCTTTCTTCCTTAGGGTAGAATGTGGAGTCTAAGCCTCCTCCCATGGCTCTATAATGGAGTTTTCTTGCCTCTTTCCCACTGATGATGTACCATGTAACATTTTGGAGCAATAAAATATGTTTCGTGATGCATCTGTCCATCCTTGGCTTATTTTGTTGTCTCTTCTTACCTCTCATCATTTCGGGAATATTTTTGCATGCTCGACATTTGTTACGAGTTACAGGAGATTTGTGCTTAATGGTTTTGAAGTGGTGTTCCATGTGAAATCTATCTCTGGTCCGTGGTGCATTCTGTCCACCCTTTCCTTTTCTCACCTCTCTCCACTTCAGGCAAGTTAGATATGTGATTCAACCACTTCCTTTTCTAGTGTATCACCGCTTAGTGTAGGATCTTTCACCTCTCTCTCTCTCTCTCTATCCCCTTGGAATGGTTATATTAGGATAGAATATGTTCTGCTTGCACTGGAGTAGCTTGTGGCAAGTAGATTAGGAAGTAAGAATTGGCTTTCTCTGGAGGTCCATATCAAGTTTTTCAAGTCCCACAACTTGAGATATGGTCCCATGTTGTGCAATCACACCGAATGCCCCACTTCACACCCAGGCCATTCGAGGGTGCTATGATTACGAACTAACGATTCCTTTCTTGAAACTTTCATATTTGATGACCACAACGAACGAGAACTCGAAATATAAATAGGACCAGAACACGATTTAGACTAGTAATTTAAAAGGATTTTGAGGTTTTTTATTTTCCAAGATGCATTAATCCGATTTACGAGAATCTTTCTCGGATGCAATAGCATTTGATTGACACATGATGATTCTTGAATGTCCAATCTACCATAAACCCCAATAGTTCTCGATCTTGAGATACGGGGACACACCCAGGTACTTGGATTCCATTTATAATGATAGAGATATTTGTAAATTTGTGTTATGACCTCTAAATGTTTTTACATTTCAAGTTCTTGAAATCACATCACTCCTTCACTAGGATTGATGACTACCCCTATATTTTTAAGGCGCTTTTGAAAGCATCCATGGGTTTATCATAGAAGGAATTATCAATGAATAGAAGATCACTAAGCCATAGGCGGTGACTCCCACTCGAGAACTAAACAAGAAATTTTTACTAGGTGATTAATAACCCACTGTGTGTCGGACTCAATGATGGTTCTAGCACGATATTAGGAAATATGGGCCTAACATTTTCATGCCCTCCTATTTAAGTAGTCAGAAGCCATATTAGTCTTGTTGATACTTAGTACTAATTACCCATGAAATATAATTCTCCATATTTCATTTTCTTTTCTCATCTTCCACGTCATACTAAATAACCAATTTGACAGGGGAGTTGCCCTCTTCGACAGCGATACACAAAATATGAATATGATCCTCAAGATTCGACCCTCATCCAACCATAATACCAATATGAACTCCTTTGTTGGTAATGTTGCATGGTTAAGGGTTGAGTGTTTAGGGTTAAGGGTTGAGGGTTTAGGGTTTAAGGTTTATGGTTTAGGGAACTTAGGGATCAATGTTCATGGTTTAGGGTTTAGGTTTTAGTGTTTAGGATTTAGGGTTTAGGGTTTAGTGTTTAGTGTTCATGGTTTAGGGTTAAGGGCTCAATAATTAGGGTTTACGGTTTAGGGTTTAGAGCCTAGGGTTTAAGGTTTAGGTTTAGGGTTTAGGGTTAAGGGATTAATGTTTAGGGTTTAGAGCCTAGGGTTTAAGGTTTAGGTTTTAGGGTTCAAGGTTTAGGGTCCATGATTTAGGGTTTAGGGCTCATGGGTTAAGGTTTTAGGATTTAGGGTTCAATGTTTAGGGAACAAACACTCTAATGGTATTGATCTTTTGCACTTGATATTCAGTCTACAGTAGTGATTACAAAGTGAAAACTGCTCTTGATCTTCTGCACTATAAGGATTGACAAACCTTATATATTACACATCTCTACCAAACATGTTTCTCCCCACATATACTTGCCTTTATTGAATGTTTCTTGATCTTCTACATATAATTATGCTATTTATAACACTCTTGGAGCTCTAAATATTTCACAAGCTATAGAAAAAAGGAGATAGTTGTATTGGGTAACATTTCTTTGTACCAAATTAATCTTGGATATCTGGAATTTCCCTCCTTAAAAATATTAGCAGATGAAAGGCATCAAATTGTGATGACTCTCATTAAATGTTATGCCTATGAAGTAGATGAACCATTTTTAGTTGAATACTCTCTATCAATCTGTTTTTAGTACAAAGAATAGTTATAACACTCTTGGAGCTCCAAATATTTCACAAGCTATAGAAAAAAGGAGATAGTTGTATTGGGTAACATTTCTTTGTACCAAATTAATCTTGGATATCTAGAATTTCCCTCCTTCAAAATATCAGCAGATGAAAGGCATCAAATTGTGATGACTCTCTTTGAATGTTATGCATACAAAGCAGATGAGTCGTTTTCAATTGAATACTCTCTATTAATACTAATAAGAATGGGTAAGACACAAAATATTACAATGAGTGAAATAGTTCCCATGCGATGTGAAAAATAAGATAGCTCTATTGGGTAACATTTCTTTGTGCAAGCTTCCCTGAGAACGGAGTTCTTAGAAAAGAGTTTTACCAAATTTTTCGTGGATATCTAAAATTTCCCTCCTTGAAATTTTTGCACCAATTTCAATCATTCTCATCGGTATCTTTTTTTGAAGTCTTTCAACAAGTATTTTTAGTGTTCAAGGTTTAAAATTTAGGGTTTAAGGTTGAGTTTAGGGTTTGGTTTAGAATTTAGGGCTCAAGTTTAGGGTTCAAGATTTAAGGTTTAAGGTTTATGACTTAGGGCTTAATGTTGACTGTTTAGGGTATAGGTCTCAAGGTTTAGGGTTTAGGGCTCAAAGTTTGGTAATTAGGGTTTAGGTTTTAATGTTTAGGGTTTAGGGTTTATATTTAGGGCTCGGGGTTTAGGGCTTACATTTTAGGGTTTAGGGCTTTAGGTTAAGGGTTGTTGGAGGAAATGAACTTGCCATTTTCTTCATGCCTCAGAAGGTGTATGATGTCAATTCACCTCAAATTTGGAAAATATGGAGAACTTGGAAAGCTGGATTACATTTATAAAGATAAGCTCAAAGAAAAGGAATGCATTTCATAAGTAATTCTAGTCAATTTTCTTTTCTTTTTTTGTTGATACTCACTATAGGACAAGAACACGACCTAGAATGAAAATTTGAGAGGATTTCTAAGGTTAAATTTTATTTTCCAAGATGTATTACTCAACGTTTGAGAATGTTTCTCCAAATGCAGCGACATTCCGATTGGATGCTCGATGATTCCCGAATGTCAACCCTACCACATACCCCGGTAGTCCACGATCCTTGGATACTGAGGAGATATCATTACTCGGAAAAACGAGAGATTTTAAAGGAAGAAGAGGTTCTTGTGAATATATAGTTTTGACACATCACATCACTGACCTTCATTGAAGCTTGATGACTACCCTATCTTTTTAAGGCACTTTTGAAATCATCCATGGGTTTATCATAGAAGGAATTATCAATGAATGGAAGGTCACTAAGCCATTGGTCAAGTTGACTCCTATTTAGAACTAAATAAGAAATATTTACTAGGCGATTGACAACTCCTTGTTGTTCTTAGCCATACCCCTATCGCTATGTTTATTTTTCGTAGTTGGACTCGATGATGGTTCTAGGCATGAGACTAGGAAATATGGTCCTAATATTTTCATGGCCTCTAGTCGAGTAGTCAGAAGCCATTTTAGTCTTGTTAATACTTATTACAAATTACCAATGAAATCTAATTCTCCATCTTTCATTTGATTTACTCATCTTCCACGTCATACTGAATAACCAATTTAATAGGGGAGCTTCCCTCTTGACGACGATACATTGAATATGAATATGATCCTCAAGAGGGGAGCTACACTTGGAAAGGTATCATTAAACCCTAAACCCTAAACCCTAACCCTTAAACCCTAAATCCTAAACCCTTAACCTTAAACCCTAAACCCTAAAATCGTAAACCTTAAACCCAGAGCCCTAAACCCTAAACCTTGAGCCATAAACCCTAAATCCTAAACCCAAAACCCTAAACCCTAAATCCTAAACCCTCAACCCTTAACCTCGGCCACACGATCCATGAGCCCCAAACATTTATTTTTGTACATAAAAGCATGCCACAAACTCATATACCCCATAACACTTTGAAACATGAGCTAACTTTCTACAAAGGGATTTGAAAAAAAAATAGAAGGCGAAAAAATGGGGGCGCACACTGATAGGTTCTTATCTTTTTGACACAAAAATAAACATACTTTGTGTGCTCACCACATTTGACCCTCTTAATCTCAACCATTTTCAAAAAAAAAAAAAGTAGTATAAAAACTAGATTCTGAAATTTACGGTACCTATTCTTATCACTTTGTCAAATTTTGAGCATAGGCATGCTGAATTATTCACGAAGTTCGAGGTTTTGCTGATTTCAGGAAAAAAGTGTTCCTTTTTTACCCCTTTTTGTCCCCCATCTTTGTGCACTTACCCCCAAAGACATGATGAAACTCCAAAACCAATTTTGTTTTGCAAGGTGACAATGTTGAAATAATAAGGCTCTAAAAGATGAAATCAAATTGACTCTCCGCAAGGAAGAGGATGGGCCATCATCACTCTTTCGTTGAGGTGGAAGAGGGGCAATATAAATTCAGTCTTCATTGCGTAGGTAGTGGTTTTAGCATTCTAACAATCATGCTTGTTCGAATTGTGCTTACCCTTGTGATTCTAACTCTGGTTTCATCATTGCATGTCTGATCTTGACGTGCGTACAAGGCTGCAATTTTGACCATTGCCATACAGGATTCACCCGTTATAACCAACTGCATTGACAATTGCCATAACAACGTGGGCATGCACTACTCAAACAACCAGTCTTCCTTCTCGTTCTTGAAGCATTTAATTTATACAGCCACATCATATATTACTGATGCCCGCAACTTGAGCATGTATACTTCTTTTGCTGAATTCTTATATGTAGAAAAACTAGAATTTCACTGAGTTCGCACCGACTGGAAATTACTACAGAGAACGTGCTAGGCTGCTGCAACAGGGTTTTGTCTGGGCTATTTCTTTGTCGACTGGATTGCGATTTACTATTGAAGGCCTCTTTTTCATTTGATCGAGTTGTGTCACACACCCAAGTATAATGTCTTTTTTCTACAACAGGACTTTGTTCGCTGCATCTCTGTGTCAACATCCACTTCCTCCTGTACCACTGTTATAGCAACAAACAGATAATAGAAATCCATACAACCACTTTTGAGAACAAGGACGATGGCTGTGTTTAATTGTCATTGTGCTAGAAGTAGATTGCCTGACATTGCTCATTTTCAGCGCTTCAATTATAATCATACAATGCCGATGTCATCCACTTCGGATCTCAGTCTCAGTCTCACAACACTATGTAGAGGAGGTTTGTTGAAAGAGGCGCTACACATTCTGCCTACTACACACAACTCCTCTATTAACTCTAACACATATTTCCACCTATTGCAGACCTGCATTTCCAAGAAAGCCCTGTCACAGGATAAGCAAATTCACTCCCACATCACTCAGAGGGAGTTTAAGTTTGCAACACAAAAACTACAAAGCAACCTTGTACGAATGTATGACAAATGCGGACGTATAGTAGATGCGCGCAAGTGTTTAACCAAATGACTGAACGAGACCTCTTCTCATGGAATATCATAATTACAGCTTACAGAAACCAAGGGCATCCTCTGGAAGCATTGAAACTGTTTCACCAAATGCAGCCAACAGGTGTCCAACCTGATCAGTTCACCTTTTCTAGCATACTCCCAGCCTGTGCCAAAATAGGAGCTTTGAAACAGGGGACGTGCATCCACCAATGCATAATGGAGAAGAGACTTTTGTCAGATGTTGTAGTTGCAAGTGCCTTGGTAGATATGTATGCAAAATGTGGAAGCATTAACAAGGCACGTGAACTGTTTGATAAAATGACTGAAAGAAATGTGGTCTCATGGACTGCAATGATTGCAGGATACGTACAAAACAGGCTTATGAAAAAGGCCTTGGAAACTTTTAAGCAAATGCAACTGGCAGGTGTTAGGCCAAAGTCCACAACCTTTGCCAGCATCCTCCCAGCCTGTGCAAAAATGTGAACTGTAGAACATGGTATGAACATCCATCAAAATATAATGGAAAGGGGGATTTTGTCAGATGTTGTAGTTGCAAATGCCCTGGTAGACATGTATGCAAAATGTGGAAGCATATACAAGGCGTCTCAACTGTTTGACAAAATGCCTGAAAGAAATGTGGTCTCATGGACTGCAATGATTGCAGGATATACACAAAATGGGTTTGTTGAAAAGGCCTTGGAAACTTTTAAACAAATGCAATTGGCAGGTGTCAAGCCAAATTCCACAACCTTTGCCAGCATCCTCCCAGCCTGTGCCAAAATGGGAGCCTTAGAACAAGGTATGGAAATACATCAAAACATAATCGAAATGGGAATTTTGCCAGATATTGTAGTTGCAAGTGCCCTGGTAGATATGTATGCAAAATGTGGAAGCATACACAAGGCACGTGAACTGTTTGACAAAATGTCTCAAAGAGATGTAGTCTCATGGACTGCAATGATTGCAGGATATGCACAAAATGGGTTTGTTGAAAAGGCCTTGGAAACTTATAAACAAATGCAGTTAGCAATTGTCAAGCCAAATTCCACATCTTTTTCCACTATCCTCCCAATCCGTGCCAAAATGGGGGCTTTAAAACAAGGTATGGACATCCATCGAAGCATAATGGAAAGGGGATTTTGGTCAAATGTTGTAGTTGCAAATGCCCTGGTAGATATGTATGCAAAATGTGGAAGCATGCACAAGGCACACAAACTGTGCCATGAAATGTCTCAAAGAGATGTGGTCTCATGGAATGCCATGATTGCAGGATATGCACAAAATGGGTTTGTTGAAAAGGCTGTTGAAGCTTTTAAGCAAATGCAATTGTCAGGTGTAAAGCCAGACTCCACAACCTTTGCCAGCATCCTCCCAGCTTGTGCCAAAATGGGATCTTTAGAACAGGGTATGGACATCCATCGAAGCATAATTGAAAATGGATGTTTATCAGATGTTGCAGGTGTAAATGCCCTGGCTGATATGTATGCAAAATGTGGAAGCATACACAAGGCACGTGAACTGTTTGACAAAATGCCTCAAAAAAATGTGATCTCATGGACTGCCATGATTGCAGGATATGCACAAAATGGCTTTTGCAAAGATGCTCTCAAACTCTTTGAAATTATGAAGCACTGTGAAACATGCCCAGACCATGTAATATTTGTTTGTGTTTTATTAGCATGCAGTCATGCAGGTTTAGTGGACGAGGGCTGTAAATACTTCAATGGCATGAATGGCTCTTATTGCATTATGCCTACAATTGATCATTATGTGTGCATGGCTGACCTTCTTGGCCGTGCTGGCTATCTTGAGGAAACTCTAAACTTTATCATCAAAATGCCAATCAAACCTGTTGTCATTGTGTGGATGTGTTTGCTTGGTGTATGTAGAGCACATAAGAATATAAGCTTAGGATTATTTACAGCAACTCTTCTTTTTGAGCTGGATTCTCAAAATGGTGCGACTTATGTTCTTCTGTCAAACATCCATGCAGAAGTGGGCAGGTGGGATGATGTTGAAATGGCAAGGAGATTGATGAAAGATAGAGGAACAAAAAAGATGCCTGGATGTAGTTGGATTGAAGGCCATAAAATGGTACATGGTTTTTGTGTAGGAGAAAAATTACTCCCATAGACACGGGATATGAAGGCAAAGTTGGAAAAATTGTCTTGGAAGATGAAGGCAGTGGGATATTTTCCAGATTGAAAACATGAACCAAGTGATATGGACAAAGAGGAAAAATAATTATTCCTCTGTCACCATAGTGAGAAGTTGGCGATTGCATTTGGATTGTTAAACCTGCCCTTTTATCTCCAAGATAGTTGCAAGACAAATTATGAAAGATCATTTCAAAGTACAAGAGCAATGTTCTTGTGGACATTATTGGAAATGCTATGTGAAGCAGTCTGTAAAACAAGGTGGATGGCGTCAGACCTGCAGTGATAAAGAAGGGACTGGGTTTTATTTCCAGTTTCTAGAAAAATGTTTTTTTCCAACTGTTTGGAGATCTAGACCATGCTGTTGGCTTCATCGAAACAGATGTATTGTATGCAATGTGCATTGGTGCTGAACATACTGATAGGGTATTCTATAAGACCCTGCTTTATGCTATCATGCAGGTGGCATGACATTGAACTATTTTTGAGGAAACCTGCGCTTGCCTGGGATGATAAGCTGGAGGAGGAGGTAGAGAATAGGAAGACGAAAAATGAGAGGTTCACTTGAAGGAGATGAAAAGATGCCCTGCAACAAGGAAATGTGCGAGAAGGGCTTAAGTCTTCCAATCAATCCAGTGCTTGGAGATGGCAGCAGAAGCATCTCTTGATGATTTTTACACCAAGCTTTGACATCTGTATGGTCAATTTGACTGGAGTAACTGTATAATATTGTGCTTATGTTAGATTTGTCATTTGGGATTGAATCACAGATACCAAATTATCTATGCAAATTTACATCTGTTCTTGTGGGTTTTGTTCCACTTATGCTAAAAGATTTCTATTGTTGCTTCACAACCCTTTCTAGGAGAGCTAATATATTTGTTAACTTTGTCTTTTTAGTTTAAATTTAATTTGATTATGTTGTCAAGTTCTTCACAATAATTGATCTTAAGTTTGGGTATCATCATATTCAAGTTGAACCTTGTTGGCGAGAAAATTTGTCTTGTGGACAAATTGGTGAGTTTCAAGCCAACATTATGGGAATCTAGGTCCCTCTACTTGAGCAGTGCAACTTCCGTATGTACATGTGTGAAAACGTGAATTTCAATGGTGGCCTTTTGACCAGAGATCCAACAGGGGCACTCACTGACCATGTGGCAAAGCTAACAATTTCTCACTAGAGAAGAACTTTGTCTGAAAAGGGAAAAGGGAGTGAGAATGGAGGTAAGAGAAACTAATGTTGTAAGTAGAATATCGAGATGCCCACCACAGATTAATTAGAAATTTCAATTACATGCATTTATAGTCAAAAGAAAAACAAATCCATGGGAGAAGCTACAAGACCGAATGAAACTCATTGGTCGCAAAGTACCAATTAATTCCTCAATCAAGGAGGCAAAAATTCCTTCTTTTCTTATTGAAGCTCGAGCAGAGTTTGTACATAGCTTGAGAATGGAAGAAATTCGAGGAAGAAGAGAAAATAGAAGAAGAATGGCGTTTTCTGTTTTTTAGGTACAGAGCACTCTGGTCTTTTTGAAATCAATCGCTAGACCCTTGGAATGACGTCGAGAAGCCATTATATCCTTTGCCAAAATGGTTACAATCTTTACAAATCCTTTACGCCTCTTCAAATTCCTCCATTGCGAAGAAAACACTCATGGCGGGTTAAAAACTAGATCTTGCAAAGCGACCATTACATTCGATTTGCCAGTTTAAATATAGACCATTTGATTTGCTCCTCTAACTCTGGCGGGGCGTCCACGTGGCGGGAAGGGATTGGAGCGAAGCACTGGGAAAGCCCTTTGCATTTTGTGATTTTTAGAGATTTGGCAATTTGGAACAAATTGGCTGCGCCCCGCTTTGACTTTTCAACGGCGACACGTGGCACCCTCTGATTGGAAATGGGGTCGCGGCCCTTTTCTCAACATTTTAACCCTTTTTTGGAAAAAGGCTCAAAACTCAAATTTCTTGCCGGCTGTTGCTTTCGATTTGACTAGGACACGTGGCACGTTCTAGTTGGAGACGGGGTCGCGGCTCTTTTCTAAACATTTTAACCTTTTTGGAAAAAGGCTCAAAAACTCAAATTCCTCCACCGGCCCATTGCTTTGATTTTGACTTTTCAAGGGCGGGTCGAGACCTTGGCAGAGCCACAGAGCATTCTAAAACTTTTACTTTGCTTTTGGAAATTTGGTTAAATTTCCAAAAGTGCCCCGATGGCCCGCTTATCCGCTTTGACTTTTCAATGGCGGGCTTCATCTTTGACTTATTCCCTGCGGGCTCAAGCTTTGACGTATTCCCTTGATAGCTTGATCAAGGCTGTGGGTTACTTTTTAACTTTTTGCCTCTTTAATAAAGAAGCTCAAAATCTCAAATCACCCCGATGGCCCGCTTGTCCTTTGACTTTTCAACGGCGGGCTTTGCCTCTCCAATGACTCGACCACGTGGCGATCTGGCGCTGATTTGGTAATTGACCCTTTCTGCCCCACCCTGGAGTTGCGCCATTGCGACACGTGGAGTCGTCCACTGAGGTTAGACTTTTCAATGACGATTCGACTTTTCAGGTCTGCGGGGCAAATTTACCATTTTTGCCAAAAGTGACCAAAAGTGTTAAGTTCACCAAAAATCCCATTCCTCCCCATCCAATAGGATTTGACCACGTACCTACATTCATTGGGGCCAAAATTTGACAGGAAAAGACACCTGTCATCCCGACTGCGGGAAAAATACACAGAGGAAGAGAAATTCATCATTTTGAGTCCAATTTTTGAATTTCCTTCGCGAACCAAAGGCATGGGGGCAAAACAATGATTTGACAACCCAGGCCATAGAATAAGCGAACAATTTCGATCACAAAGGAGATTGTAAAGAGGATATTTCGTGCACAGACCGGGAGATGGAGAATTTCTCAAAACGAGCAAAACAGAGATTTAAACAAAGCACTAGGGCACGACTTTTGCTAATTTCTTAAATCTCTAACTTGGCTTAAACACCAACGAAGGGCATGAGCTCAAAAAAATTGAATTTGGCTATGAAAACGCAGAGCAGTTTTCAGGAGACAACAGCTGGCTCTAGCTTGGGGACATGGCGTGAACTGGGCATGGCTAGGGCATGATATGAGGATCCAAAATCTCAAGTTTCAAAACATATTACATTGACGGTGCCTTATCGATTGGGCCTTGCCTCAACGGCTACCAACTGCTAGATTTTTATGGGAAAACATAATTAGCGGGTATGGATGCCCATTGAGTTTGCGAAGTGATAGAATACGCACTTCCTCAATGAAACGATCAAGATTTTGCTAGCGAGAATTCATGGTAGACGGGTTGGGATGACAAAGTATCGGTCGTTATTTAGGCATATAGGACAACCTATAAGAGGTTGAATAAGGCCACACCATTTCAATTGGTGTTTGACGTGGAGGCTTTCCTACCAATTGAATTCATGTTACCTTCTCTGTGTATAGGACGTGCGGGAGGGTTGGTTGATGAACAAGCGCTACCGGAAGAAAGAATTAACAAGTTAAGGAAATTGGATGAAATACAATCACTCGCTAGGTGGAGCCAGAAGACTAAAAAAAAATAACAAAAGGCATGGCATGATTGTCACATTAAGAAAAAGAAGTTTGAGGTTGGGCAGATGGTGCTACTATATGATTCAAAGTTTATGCGCCATCTTAGGAAGTTGAAAGTGCATTGGTTGGGTCTCTACATCATCTCATACATTCTTGACTCAGTGCATGCGATTCTGGCACCGGATGGGGACGATATTTCAGGACACTTGATAGGAGTAGGTGAAGCCCTACTATAAATAAGTCTTCTTGGTGTTTGTAATAAGGCAGTATTTCTAGTTAGTTTAGGATTTCCTTTAATGGATTTTTTTCTTTTCTTGTGTTTCCCTTTCTCCTTGTTGTTTTGTGTTGCACCTTGAGTGCTGGTAATCTCGTTACTTTTTGAAGGCTTTAAATGCGCGAGAGGAGTGTGCATCATTTTATTTTGAGGTGGAGTAAGGTGGAAGAAATTGTAAAGTGTGAAGCGTTAGGAAGGATTACGTTGGAAAGCCTAGTTGGATGGCCATGGGAAAGGAAGTGCATGGAAGGAAAGGTGAAAAAGGATGGTTGGTATCAGGGTAAGGCTACATTGTGGATCCACGTACAAGAGAGGAAGAAGTGCAAAAGAAACATGAGGTAGGTGATAGTAAAAATCATGACGGAAGTACCTTTGGTGCTAGTGACATGCGCACAAGAGACTCCAGTCAAGATGGATTGGTTGCACGCCATAAGGTTGGGGAATCGTCTGTGTAGGATTGGGCGTGTGAGTGAAAGCAATAAAGTTGAAATTTATTGAAAAAGGTGCATTAAGTGTGGAAGTATGGTGGTAGGTAAGGTATCATTTAATGTTAAAAAGTGGGAAAAACTATAAATAGAAAGTTGGACACTTCATTATTTACATTGTGAATACGAAGAAGGAAGAGCTTTTGTGAACTAGGGTTTTCAGAGTTGATCCGTGTGAAGAAAAACTAGAGAAATTTAGTCGTGAGTGACTAGTTTGGATCTACAAACCAAGAGGGAAGTAGTTCACGGGTGTAGAGAAAGTTGTGGAGAAGCTCCGTCTTGTGAAGGGGATATTCCAGCAAGGGTTTGGCAGCTAGGGCACAAGTTGGAAAAGGAGTTTCTTCACAAGTTTGAGATCTAATCTTGGAAAGGGTAGAGAAGCAGAGAAAGAGAAGTTGAAGTGTAAAGATAACCTACACAATGGCACCCAAGAAACCAGTTGTAACACCTAAGAAGGAAAGGGCAAGGGAAAACAACAAGAAACCATCACAAGTACCAATGAAGAATGGTATGCAAAATGCAATACCCATATGGGGTTTTACTAGGAAAGGAGTGGGAATCCCATTTAAGAAACATGACATTAAGCGATTATAACCATCACAAAAACGTGACTAAAAAAGAGATGGCACTGGAGTTAGTGCACCCGAAAAACAAAAGGACACCATAAGGGTTACCCATTTATAGCGACGAAGTAAAAGTGAAGTTGGAGAAGGCAGGTTATTGCAACTCTATGAGTTGCCCTACTTTGGGAAGCCTGAGCACCTCTATCAGTGGATGATGTTACGCATACAAAAAGATCACTTTCACTTCGCGAAGCACAAAATATGCATAACTCCTCAGCTGATTTCAAAATTCACAGGTCTCATCTGTGAAGGAGAAAGTATAGAGGATGACCTATGCGAAAAAGAAGCCATCAAAGAAACCGTCACTGCATATGCATACAAGAAGGGGTCAAGGTACTTTGATATTACAGGATATCCAAGACCCAATGATGAGAATGGCCACGCGCCTGGTAACAAAAATTAATGACCAAGAGAGGTGGACACAAGTGAACAAGTCATGGCTCAATGTTTGTAGAAGGATATCGAAGGGCACCATCTACAAATTTTCCATGTACATCATGGATGAGATCATCGAAGCGCGTAGGAGGGTGACAAGATACTTTTTGGCAATGTCCTCTTACTTATTGTGTTTTTCAGAGATCGGAGTGCTAGATGGGGCAGATAAGTTCATGGGGAGTACCCAAAGGAATACCCCTCACCCACAAAGAGATTTGAAAAATACACTTGCGATAGCATGATGGCTATTCACAAGGCACGTCTTGAGAAATGGTATACGCACTTGAGGAATGCGTTTGGGGTAGAATGGAGGATCCCAGAACAACTACCAAAGCTCATAGAGGAGAAGTTGAATTCATAGTATACCAACACTTCTGCATTGGCAGATTTAAGTTGGTGGATGAAAACATGAGCCCTTGGTGTAAACTTCCATTTTCTTTCACTCGGTACTTACTTCGGTGGGAATAAAGCAGATTCAAGGAATCAAGAAACTGAAGTTTGACCTTGGAAGTTTGGATTGAGACCACAGGGAGATGTGCAAGATGTTGGTCTACCCTAACAAGCATGTGTACATGGAAAATTCTATGTCACATGAAGTTCGAGATGATGAAATCTCGAATCTACCTATTGCAGGGGGTTCGCAGCACATGTATACCTTCACATAAGGACCAAGTTTGAGAAGCACGCTTATCTTGAAAATGAGATAACTATGCCTAATGACCTAACAGTAGGAAGAAGACCATGCCCAAGAAAAAGGCACCAAGTGTTCAAGATACTCAAGCGGTGGGCACCTCGGGAACAAGCGCTAGAACAATTACTTACACGCACGGGAAGAGGTCACCACCAAAGAGGAGGTGTCGAGAGAGGAAAGCTTATAACGGAGGGGAAATCACCATAGGAGGAGGAAGAAAAAGCAGAGTCTCCTATACTGGAACCCCGAGGTTAGGAAGAAACAAAAGGTGATGGAGGAAGTAGACTTGGAGGAAACAGAGAGCTTGGAGAAATACGGGGGTGAGAGGGATGACGATGAAGAATATGATCCGAAGGGGACCAAGAACCACTTGTTTTCAGCATGCACGACTCGGAAGAAGAAGGCAAAGAGGAGAAGAACGACTATCGCTTTGTGCGAAGGAAGGGCAGCCGGGGAGGAGGATGGCACCCGAGGCATGGGAAGAGATGTAGAGGTTAGCACAAAGGGTCGAGGAATCCAAACCTCATGCGGGGAGTAGATAAACAAGGTGGAAGAAAGAGAAGCGAAAAAAATTATTGAATCCTTGGTAGAATAAGAATTGGAGCGCAGCCACCGATCTAGTGATGAATGAAGATAGGGAAGAAAGCATAGGGAAAGATCACGGCAAAGCACGAGAGGCCCTAGTCTATTGGTAACTATTCCTAAGGGCACGTGCACGGAAGGAAAGTGCATGGAGATTAAAAGACCAAGAATGGATTATATTGATGATCACAAAGAAGGTGTTACACGCACGCTTCTAAAGCACAAACCCAACAGATCAACTCTTGGTAATGAATTTGTTTGATGAAGAAGGTGCATACCCTTAGATGAGGAAAATGATTTCGTGGGAAATTGAGTCCCACATTGACAAGCCAAAGTTCGAGGTAATCCCAGGAGTACTAATGAAGATGCTTGAGTCAAAAGGAGATAACCCCTTAGTGAGTGCTCAGTAGCTTTTGAATGAACAAGTTTGCAATGCTTTAAATAAGGTCTCAGTTGAGCTAGAAGCTAGGTTATTCGGAAGGAATGATAGGGTAAAATTTCTAGAGGCCGAGCTAGAAAAGAGGGAAGGAGAGCTAGAAGATAGCACAAATAACTTAGGAAGCGGGAGGAACTAATCAAAGCATGCAGCTAAAGTGTGAACTTAGGGAAGAAAAGGGAAGGGTGTGCGAGGTATACAAGAAGGTAGAATCCATCACAGATGCCATTTTTTTGAAGCATCTGAACCTCACACCACCGCATAAAATTATGGATCTTCCCTTGAGTTCCTTAAAGACTTAACGTGCATCCTCACCATGGAGAGGCAACCTCTAGCCTTAGAATCCATGGAAGAAGTAGCAGCATGCCGAAGAAGGAGGACAAATTAAAAGTTGTAGCAATCATTTCCAAGTGCAGCAAGGTTCTTGCTGATGTGAAAGTGCGACCCATACTACCGAGGTCATGTATGATAGTTCCATGAGACATAGATAAAGTGGCGAGCATTCTGGTCACCACTCACGAGGTAGAGCTCAAGGAATTCCAAGAGAAGAACAAAGGAAATAGAGCAGAGCGGGAGAGGATCTTGGCCGAGGTCGAGAAGAAGTCAGAAGCTATTAAAACCTTACGAGGTTCAATTAAAAACCGGCTGAAGGAGTTGTACCCACATATTACAAGAAGGATGGATGCGCTTGAGGACGTGGGAAAGGAATTGGAAGGAATGGTTAAAACATTGAATACTCGAGGAAATGGACTGGGTTTTGAGGAAGTAAGCACCTAATTGGTGACCTATTCCAGAGAGCACATAATGAAGTCAATGCCTGGAAAAAGTTGGAGGCCGACTTGCAAAGAGATTTTCCTATCTTATTGTAATAATGACAACACTCCCCCATTGTTTCATTTTTTTCCCAATTCTTCATTCCATTATTCTTTTTCCAAGGTGTTAAGCCTATTGTAATTCTTTCTTTAAAGAAGTGTTCCCATGGGTGGCGAATAGCTAAAGTGTGGGGTGATGTTGGGCCCCTAAAATATTGAGCAAGTACACAAAGGCACATGGGCGCACAAGTCCTAAGTTGAAGAGTGGACGCGCAAGGTAGGGTTCTAGAATGGTTTTAGAAGGGCCATATTACGGGTAGGTAGACAAGATCTCGGGACTTAGCCTTATTTGGTGTATCGAGTAGGACACGAGAAAATCGTGACCGGACTGCACATGCAGAGTGGATAAGGTGCCAACCTAGTGACGGGTTGGCCTAGGAAGGAATATGCCCTACAATGGAGGCTTCTAGAAGGCCATCATAGAAAAGAGTGGAGAGCTCAGGCCTGGAGGATCATTCTCCCATGGAGGACCACATCTGGACACTTGGCGATGAATCTAAAGCCTCAGAAAGAAGAGTTGATAGTTCAAGAGGCCTATAAATACAAGCACCCACAGAGGAATTAAGAGAGAGATCGATAGAGAGTGGAGCTCTGCAGAAATGCTGTCAGGAGTTATATTGGGTTGGGTAGATAAACTATAGGAAATGGATGTATCAAGGGCTTGGGGTTATAAAATTTCTTTTGAGAGCTAAAGGATATGGATCCAGTTATGATGCATGACTTTGGTCTGCCATAATGTGGTGTTTTGTAGTGAGTCTAATGAATGTAATGAGGTTACCAAGTTATCTGAATATGATCCTTCTTAGTTTGGATTCATACATGATTCTTCATACTTATTTTTCATGTATATTTATAACATGAATATGAATCCCTATGCATTTTCCTTTTTGTTTTGATTCAGTTCTTTAAGTCTATTAAAGTATCTCTGTATAATGATTGTAATGGTCTAGAGCCATTCTGAGCTCTATGATGTTTGCATGTCTCATTCCCACTCACTTTCTTTAAATTTTGGATCGTAGATGATGTTTTCCCACTTGAATCACATAAAAGAGAGACTCGGCGCCCGTGTGTGCCTTGGGTGAGCGCCCAACGCCCATTGGGTGATAGGTCGACGTGCATGGGATTCCCTTGTTCTTTAGTGGGTGTAAAAATGACTACAATCACCATGTTCAATACCATGTTGAGCGGTGAGAGAGACGGATAGAGGGCATGAAGCTTTACCACCTTCACTCTAGGTGCACAAATTTTATTCCACTTTACAAGGCTACACACACTTGGTATGAATATGTGGAGCTACATAGAGAGACTAGAAATTGGCAGGATTTGATTGCCGGAATGATCCAGACTTTTGACCACTTCTCTACTAAACCTCCGAGTATAAGAGGCATTAAATGTTATAAAGTGCTTAACTATGGGAGACAATGCAAAGATGAAATAACTCATTCATGATTTATTTGGTGAGACAGAATCAAAATCACGTTTTGATGAAGAAGAAGAAACGAAATACATGTTACTTCAACGTGCTTGCTTTGAGAAAGAAAAAGGAAAGATGGAATACATATTGGATGATGAAGAAGTAGAAAATCTAGATGTCGATCATTCAATAGGGACGCACGAAGTCTTAGGCTAGTGTAGACAAGAATACGCACACATATCATGAACCTATGAAGAAAAATAAAGTGCATATTGGAAC
Source organism: Taxus wallichiana var. yunnanensis (assembly GCA_018340775.1). Lineage (NCBI taxonomy): Eukaryota > Viridiplantae > Streptophyta > Pinopsida > Cupressales > Taxaceae > Taxus > Taxus wallichiana. The sequence goes on along the minus strand of CM031241.1, from coordinate 453,674,002 downwards.
AGATACTGAACCTAAGGAGGCCCTAAGTGGGTATTATTGGTCTGACTCTGAAGTGGAAAAAATCATAGAGTTACTACGAGACTTTTAGGACTTATTTCCTAGGGGATATCATGAATTAAAAGGTGTGCATGAATCATTAGGAGAGATGAAGATCAAGCTTAAAGAAGGTGTGTCACATGTCAAGAAGAGACCCTATAGGATGAACCCTAACTTGTGCATCAAAGTTAAGGAAGAAATTGATAAAATGTTAAAATATGGCATCATTTAGCCCCTAGAAGAGTCTGAGTGGGTTAGCCCAATGGTTATCAATATAAAGAATGATGGGTGATTCGGATTTGTGTGGATTATAGATAACTGAATGTTGCATGTGTAATTGATCATTTTCCTACATCTTCCACAAAGGAGATATTAGAAGGCGTTTAGGGCACAAAATCTATTCTTTCATGAGATGGATTCTCTGGGTATTAAGTCGAGGGATTGCACATGAGGATTAAGATAAAACAACCTTCACTACTGAGTGGGGAATTTTTGCATATACTGTGATGCCGTTCGGTTTGAAAAATGCACCTACTGTATTTTCACGCATAGTTGTTCAAGCATTCCAGGATTTCATCCACAACTTTTTACAAGTTTACTTAGATGATTGGATGGTGTATGGACTTGTTAAGGATCATTGTGAAAATTTGTGCTTAATGCTTGAAAAATGTAGATAGTTAAACATCTATTTGAATATCAAGAAGTGTGTATTTGTTATACCATTTGGCATTTTGTTATGGCACATTATCTACAAGGAAGGATTGTTGGTTGATATAGCTAAGGTTGCAATTATTGTAGGCTTGGAAGATCCTACCAGTCAAAGTGGAGTGCGTGGATTCTTAGGTCACACTGGGTATTATAGAAAATTTATCAAAGGGTATGTTAAGGTTGTCACACCCTGGAAGAGTTACTAAAAGGAAAAGGAACATTTTATTGGGGGAACCATAGCAACGTGCATTCGAGACATTGAAGGAGAAACTTACTACCATGCCTATTCTACACTTTCCCTCGTGGGACCAACTATTTCATGTACATGTGGATGCTTCGGCATGGCCATTGGTGCGGTGTTACCTCATACTAGAGAAGGTATTATAGGTCATCCTATCCGCTTTACTAGTAGAAAGATGACCCAGTAGAGCAGAATTATTTGACTATTGAGCGTGAAACCTTCTCAATGATCTATGTACTCATAAAAAATTAGAAAATACCTGCTAGCAACACCATTTGTATTTTATACTGATCACATGGCATTAAAATACTTGGTAAATAATCATGTCTTACAAGGATGCATATCTCGATGGGTGCTCTTATTCCAAGAATATGACTTTTTGTACTTGTAGTAAAACTAGGAAAAGTAATTCTGGCCCAAACCATTTATCAAGGATACAGTTAGGGGAAGATGCACAAACAATTAAAGATACAATGCTAGATGCACAGATTATACTAGAGTTACATCGCGCGCTTTCATACTTGGAGGATATTACTGTCTTTCTACTACACAAGTGTGGTGCTTTAGAGGAATGAAATCTTTAGAGAAGAAACAACTTGCAATTCATGTGCCACCTTTTATGTTAATCAAGTAGAGACCTATACAAGTTAGGTGAGATGAAATATTGCACCGATGTGTATTGGAGCATGAGCACACAGATATAATGAAAGAGGTTCATGGTGGTATTGCAGGTGGACACTATGCAAGTGATGCCACTATGCGCAAAATTCTACTCACTAGATTGTGGTGGGAGACCTTGTATAAGGATTATAAGGCGTATTGCAAGGCATGTGATCACTGTCAGTGCCTTGGAAAACCAGGGAAAAGAGATGAAATGCCTTTATGACCTATTCCTAGTGCAGAACCATTTGAAAAATGGGCTATAGAATTTGTGGGTCCTATTTCACTAGTCGTGTGTAGGACTGGATCGCACTACATCATCACTTGCACATATTATCTCACAAGGTGGGCAGAAGCAACACCTACCAAGGATTGTACAGCAGCTACAACAGCCAGGTTTTTATGGGAAAATATTCTTACAAGGTATGGATGCCCGCTAATTTTAACAAGTGATAGGGGAACACATTTTTTGAATGAGATAATCAGGATATTATTGGATGAATTTATGATTGCGCACCATAAGACTACACCCTATCATCCTCAGGAAAATGGCACTATTGAGGCCTTCAACAAAGTTTTGAGCCAGACATTGATAAATATTTGTGATGTTGGAAGGAAAGATTGTGATGACAAAGTTTCTTTCGTGCTTTGGGTGTATAGAAAAACATATAAAAAGTTAAACAAGGCCACACCATTTCGATTAGTGTTTGGCATGACGAAGTTCTCCCTATGGAATTCATGTTACCTTCTTTGTGTATTGTGCACGCTGGAGGTCTATTTGATGAGAAAGCATTAGAAGAACAAATTGAAAATTTGATCAAGCTGGATGAGCGACGAGTGATAGCATGTTGTAGTCAGAAGAAAGAAAAGGCTCGGTAGAAAGCATGGCATGACAAGCACATCAGGGACAAAAAGCTTGAGATTGGACAGATGGTTCTTCTTTATGATTCTAAGTTTTTACGCCATCCAAGAAAACTTAAATTACATTTTTTAGGACTATATGCTATCACTCACATACTTGAAATAGGTGCTTGCTAGTTAGAGGCGCTTGATGGAATACGGTTACCCAATTACTTCAATGGGAGTAGGTTGAATCCCTACTATAAATAAGTCTTCTTGGTGTTTGTAATAAGGTAGTGTTTCCATTTAGATTAGGATTTAAATTATGTATTCCCTTAATGTATTTCCTTCTTCGTCGTTATGAATTTTCATTTTAGTTGGTATTTTGTGTAATAAGCGCGTTTGTGTGCTAGAAGCTAATTACCATTTGAAGAATTTTTATGCACAGAGGATTGCACATACCATTTCTGTGGGGTGGCTATTGATAACTGGGTACATGACTATTGAAAAATGGGTACACATAAAGGAATGAACTACTACAGGGTGATATTCAAGTGTGGAGAGTTGTTCGAAAGGAGATTTCTTCCAAACAAGGACCATAGATGGAGATAAATAAAGGAACAAGTATACCGCGAGGTAAGTAGAGGCCATAAAGACTACTAAGGGAAGCTACAGTGGTGAGGTAATTGGGCACATGGAAGCATACTTGAAGATAATTTTGTAGGAAGGTAGGAAGATGCACTAAAATGTTATAGCTTGGGTGCGAAGATGTACCATGTGGAAAGTGTGAAAATGGTCAATTAATGAGAGGATTGTTGGTAGGTGAAGGAGCAATAAATGCACTAAATTTTTGAAAATCTATATAAGGACATGATGCAAGTTCATTTTTACCATTGTAATCACAATAATTTGAACAAGATAAGTGCAACCGAGCTGAGAAAAGAGTATTGAGGTGTGAAGAGTGTGAAACCAAATGTGGAGAGTAGATTTGTGCACAGAAGAAGCTTACGTCCCCATTGGTGAAGGGTTTGAGTGAAGTAGACGCGTTAAGAAAGAGATATGGCATGTGGTCTCAAACTAGGGCACGTAGAATCAAGCTAGGGTTTGGACTTGTTCACTACAGAGGACAAAAGTTGAGATTTGATGATGGTACCAAAGAAAGCACCTGCTGTAGGAGCCAAAGGAAAGAAGAAAGTGGAGGTAGAAGTTGAAATTTCTCCCAAGAGTAATTTCTCAGAGATGTAGTATCCAAAAGGCATGATAATTGGGCAAGAGTGGGATTCCCACATACACAACTGCAAGGTGAGTGATTACAACCACCGCACTTCTGATAATAAGAAATAATTGGATGCATTGTTGAGTATAAAGACCAACAAGCGCACGGCGGAGGATATGTTGGTATATGATGAAACTAGGGAGAAACTTTTTAAAACAAGTAGGAGTATACCAGTTGTATGAGCTCCCATACTTTGGAAAATATGAACCTCTTTACCAGTGGCTAATGAGTAGAGTCCATGAGGAATTATTCTATTTTTTTGGAAGAAGGGTAAGGATTACAACAACACTGATCTCAACGCTAACAGGGTTAAAGGGGACAAGGGCGGATCTTGATAAGGACCTAACTGATAAGGAAAAAATCATGGAAACATGAAAGGAATTGGGGTATACAAAGGGTTTGCGTGGAATGGACATTGATAAATTGAAGAAGTACCCAGTGGTATAAGAAATTGCGCATCTGGTGACCAAGTTAAATGATCAGGAGAGATGGTCGCAGGTGAATACAATGTGGCTCCATGTCGTAAGGAAGATGTCACAGGGGGTAGTCTATAACATAGCGAGCTACTACATTGTAGAAATAATCATTGAGGAAGCACGCAATCTGTGAAAGAATTATTTTTGGCACTATCTTGCTCGATGGGCCGATGGGCCAAAGAAAAGATTTGGGTGTACCCCTTGGAGAAGAATTCCCTCACGAGAGAGGTTTGAAAAGTATTTATGTGAAGGGTCAATGGGGGGAAAATTTAAACGAGAGCGGAGATGTGGTATGATCGGCTCCACACGGGATTTGAAGAGGAGTGGTGCTTTCCTGAGTTACCGTCGGTGGTGGGAAGGAAGCTCAATTCATGGTGTACCAGCATTTATCCATCGCTTGATTTGCTATGAGGGATGGGACTTGGAGCCCATGGTGCAAAATGTTGTATGCCTTCACAGTGCGCTACTTCAGAGCATCAGGCCACCGATTCACTGATGTGTGTCGATTGGATTTTAATGTGGATAAGGTAGATTGTGACTACCACACTTTAAGAAAAACATATGTACATCCAGGCCGGACAACATATATTGAAAGGATCATATCAGACGTTATAAACATGAAGCCTATAAGCTTGGTTGTTGGGGATAGTGGAGCCATGCTTGTATACCTTCAACTTAAGCCTAAGTTGGAGGGTAACAAGTATGTAGAAAATGATTTCGTACTCCTAGGGCCGCCAAAAGGTAAGCACACGGTAGAGAACGTGCCAGCCCCACAACCTGCGAAACCATAGTGGTGGATGAGGAGGAAGAAGAACATGAAGATAGTGGTGGCTTAGAACATAAAGGCCAGAGGCAGCCTATAGACATGATGGAGAATGAGTGTGTGGGTACCCCACCCAGGTACAAGAAGAAGAAGAAGACTTAGAAGTAGTCCAAGGAGAGTGTCATTTCAAGAGGGTGTTCAATCAACAAGGACACAAGGCATGGGAACTCCTCAATCTATTAGGAGGTCACCACGACTATATCCTCAAAAAGAAAAATTGGGAGAAAAAGGAGAAAGTTGAAGCTGAATGACGAGGTGGAGGAGTCTACATAGAGAACACCCAGATCCCTTGTATAACTAGAAGAAGTGGAAGAACTCAGAGATGAAGACATAAAGGATAAAGAGGAAGGAGGAAAAGAGGAAGAAGAACCAAAACATGATACCACTCAGAATATTGAAGATCCAACTCCAAACCTTGGCGCTCAGGTACCTAAGGGGCCAAGAATGAAGCACACAAGTGGAGAATACAATGTTCCACATATGGGCTATGATGAGGACATAGGTAAAATTGTCTGTGCCCGATTCCAGAATATAGTGGGCCTCAAGGAGTTGTATGGATGGGATTTGATGGACCCAAAATGGAAACCACATGCATAAGGAAATAATTGTCCTGGTATATGCAAACTCACATGGATGAGCCCTATTTTTATGTATGTGAAGAGTCTTGTGTATCTAAAAGAATGAAAAAGGCACCACAGAATAGGCACATAACTATCAAACCCATGGTTATGTCTAATGAACAGGTGAGTAATGCCTTAGTGAAAGTGTCTATAGAGGTGGCGTGGAGGAATGTGGATAAAGTTGCCACTATTAGAGCACTAAGAGAAGAAAACAAGGACAAAGATGTTAAAATAGCATGCCTAAAAGGAGAAAAGGAATTAGAGCATAATAAAAATGAGGTGTTCATCAGAATGGTAGAGGAGATTGGTAATCATGTCTGAAAGCAAGACCACACTTAGAGTCCAAGGTACATGAAAAGTTCCCTTCGGGTATGCATTATGTGTGTACCTTGGTTGATTTGGTGCTTGAGGATGGACCCATTCACATGCCAGCACCAAAGGAACTTGAGTAGGAAGCAAGAGAGATCAAGGGCTTTAGTGGTTAGAAATATTTCATCTTATGAGGCATTGCTCCAAACCTTGCAGGAGGAGTTGAAGAAAGAAAACCAGGAATTGAATATTTTTGCAGCTCTAGAGGTAGTAATAAGAATCAGGACCATGGTAGAATACAATGAAATCTTGAAGGCGATGAAGGATGAGATTTTGAGGCACTTTGAGAGAGATTGGTGCTAGTAAAGAAAAGAGTGAGGGCCCTTATAGCAGCCTAAGAACCCCATAAGGACAAGACTCGATGAACTTGGAAAACTTATAGCGCAAAAGATGGATCTTCTGGAAGGAAGAATGTCTACAATGTCTAACATTGTTCTAGTATTACAAAATGAGAAGGAAGAGATTGCACAAGATGAGTTAGATTCTATTGTATTAGATATTCCAAAGAAGATAGAAAGCTGCGCTAAATGATTTGCAAACCTTAGAGGCAGAAATCAAGGAAGAATATTCATAATTAATTCTTCCAGTTGAAATAGAGGATGTTGCAGAGTAAAATTTCATTCTTTGTATAGTAATTCTTTACATTCATTCCATTCCTTATTCTTTAAATATCAAAAGGCACCCATTTATGAGGCGGCAATGTAGTTTAGTGTGGGGTAATGTTGAGAAGATAGAGTATGTTGTTAAGGAGGGAACAACCAAAAGGTTTGCACGTGGGAGCAAGGCATATTTGAAGGCATGGAAGGATAAGGAAGGAAACACGTGTGAAATATGGACTGATTCGGGACTTAGCCATTTTCATGGTTACAAGCTATTTTTGGAGATAGCGTGCGGGGCACACAACTAGATGGAGACTTGTGCGGCATGCACGCAAATGCTATTTTGGAAGAGCATCTACTAAGCACTTTGCATGAGTTCGAGTTAATAATAGAATTACTACTACCAGTTAACTAGAAGAGATCTATTATTAGTGCACTTACATGTGTGTCTATTATTGTAAATGTGCAAGGCTACTTTTCGGCATGTAACCTATTTTGAAGAGATATTCCCTCCCCCACCCTTATAAATATATAGTAAGTTGTGTAGTTTAGACATATACATAGAGATAGAGAGAGAGAGAGAGAGAGAGATCTAGAGATGGAGTTATGAGTTATGTCGGATCGATATGCACATAAACTATGATATCAATTATTATAAGAAGCTTATGTATTTTCTGTGTTTAATATAATGGAGCATATTAGATGAAAAATGGTGTCAAATGTAACTGTAACTAGTTATTACATGGATGATTTCATTATGTTTATTTTTTGACTTCATGATTCTTTAAGATCTAGATCTAGAATATGTTCTATGGAAAGTTTATATTGTTTATGGATCTGAATGTATTAACCCTTCATCATGTTCACATCCTACACAAACAAATTTAAGGAGGGTCTAGTACCTTTGCACACTTTGGGTGAGTGATCATTCTAGGATGAGTGATGTGCAAAGCATGCCCGGGTTATTCTTGGTAAATTCTAGGCTGCATTAATCTTGGATGCATGTTATCACTAGCCCACTTTGTTCAAGGATTGTTATAATTATGATAAGACATGTAATATTTTTTAATCACATGGGAATCGTAAGAATTTATCAGCTCCATTATGTCCTATTATTCCACTTGGTCCCTTTGAAAAGTGGGGAATAAACATTTTAGGTCCACTTCCAACTACCCCACACCAAAATAAGTATATTTTGGTTGTCACTAATTATTTAACCAAGTGGGTTGAAGCTGGACCCTTAAAATAGATTCCATGGAAGAAGTGGAAAGGTCCATGTATGAATACATTGTCACTAGACTTGGTTGTCCATTAGAGATTGTAATAGATCAATGGAGCCACTTTATTAATGAGGTGGTAGAAGCCCCTAGTAAAGAGGTTTTCTATTAAGCATAGGAAGGAAACAACTTACAAGCCAAACACGAATGGACGGGTGGAGTGAACTAATTATGTATTATGTCAAATCCTAGAAAAAGATGCAGCTTTGCAAGTACATAAGTGGGATAAAAGGATTTATGTAGCATTGTGGGCTTATAGGGCTACGTCAAAATCAACAATAGGATGCTCCCATTTCATTTGGCATACGGAATTGATCCATTTCTTCTTATTGAGTTTGATATCCCCACTATGAGAGTTATGAACAATGAAAGGATGGATGAAAGTGATTCAATAAAAGCAAGATTGGTACATCTTCATCTGTTAGAGAAAATAAGGGAAACAAAAAAGGATACAAGTTATAAGAAGAAGATGAAGCGAGAAGGTGTAATTTGATCAAAAGATCCTCTAGTCTCTATTTCAGGTGAATGACATGGTTCTAGTATATGATTCTCGGTATAAAACGATAAGTCATAGAAAAATTCTTCCTAAATGGATGGGACCATACAAGATAGTATTTGTGCATGAGAATGGTACATATTAAGCTGGAGTAATGGATGGAACTCCCATTAAGAAATGGGTCAAGCATGACAAGTTAAATATTTTCCAAGTACCAACTTGGAGCGTCCCTAATATTCTAATTTGAGGATGGAGTAGAAGCTAGGGAGGAAGAAAATGTCAACACTAGAATTTTCCTCCATGCTTTCTATTTCATTATTGTAAATATTAGGAATAGGGTGTTGTAGAGTATAGTTAGTAGTAACTTCTACTATAAGATAAAGACACCACCAATAAAGTACAATGTGTGATCAAAGTATAATTGGTATGTCGCACAATCCATGTTAAAAAGTAAATATTTGTCGTAAGTGGTCCAGGTAATGTCTAAGGTAAAAATTCAATATGGTTTACATAATTTAGAATTGGAAATATTATATTTGTAATAATGACAAAGGGTGATGTCATAAATATTTTGTATATTTTATTTGTATAAAATCTAAAAAAGTGGAACCCATGTGAAATGATAAGGTTTATCCTATCCTGAAGGATAATCCTACATGTAAAGATAAGAGTTGAGGTATGGAATATGATTAACTAGAAGATATTTCCTATCTTATCTTAGAGATAGGGTGGATAAGATTGAAAGTGTTATAAATAGAGAGGCCACCCTCCTCATTTAGCATAGAGTGAAGTGTGAGAGTTACTGCATGTAAAAAGAGTAATTGTGAAGGTGTGTTGAGGAAGCCATCAAAAGGTGTAACTATGAAGTTTCTCTGGAATTACTATTGGAAGGCGAGTGGAGTTGATAACACTCAGAGTAATTCTTGGGTGAGATTGTAAAAATTATCATGTTAATAATATATGTTGCAGTTGTATTTCATATTTTTCATCATTCCTTTATATCATAGTATATGGGATTCTTGTGTTATGTATGTTATTGTGTTTCAGATTACTACCAACAAACTGAAGGTTGTGCATTATTGAGTAATCATGGCACGAGGAGTTCTCGGTGAAATATTGTCATAGTTTTGGACTAGAGTTGAAAGCCACAACACACACATAGAGACACACACCAAAACTACATCCGGGCTGAAATGTAGTGCAACGCTCAGTGATAAGTCCACTAGTTTAGTAGTTGAGATCAGTCCAACCCATCCATATGGATATTTTATTTTTATAGGGTTAGATACTTCTCCTTGCATTAAGTGTCATTCTCCACTTCATCTAACGAATCTAGCACAAAAAATGGGAAGTACTCAGAGGAATTTAGTGACCATACCAGATTCAAATTCTAAGGATTTACGGTGTTCGAGTTCCCAGATTGTAGACCAGGGAACCCCGGGGTGCCCCAGTACACTCCCAGGCACCTATATCATCTCGAGACAGCCCAAATCTGCCCTTCGTAAGGCCCCGAGTGTTTTTCTACATTGTCGAGTTCAGTTCCGGTTGTGATAACCTGTGACAATCACCATCAATCAACTAAGTCATTTTCCTCTCTTCCTCTTGCATATTAGGGTTTTATTTCACTTAGAATAGTTTATTTACATTTATTTCATACTACTTTAGTTCATTTACAACATTTTAGTCCTCCTAGATTATATTAACACCAATAAGCCTAGATATTCCTTCCTTAGTTTATCTAGGTCCCTCTATTCCTTATTTTTGTTAATCATTTTGGTGAACCTCACATTTCTTCATAGCACCTTCTATGGTTTGCCATATTGGATAACATGTTTTTTCCCCCTTTTATTTTTGTTTATACAATATTTATTCGCCATCCTTGTTACCTTCTCCTTACCTATAGTCACCGGTCCAATCACAACGTTATGAGTATATTTATTCACGCATGCAAAAATACGTGGATTACCTCCTTCACCTCTAACATTTCTTAGCTACTCATTATGTTTCTCCACACCTATCACCCGAATATGTCTACCATAAAAAAATTTTCTGCCTTAACCCTTAATGAAGATCAAATCACTCTCACATCTAATGACCTCCCCCCGAGCTCTTAGCCCTTGACCCTCCATTATATATCTAGGTGTCTGTTAACAAATTCGGTATCAAGTGTGCCATAGTAGACAATGGATCTGGCCTCAACATTTGTAACATTATTTTTCTCCATAATATCAACATGACCTCAACATCCCTTTCTCCTTCCAAAGCATTTTTATTCATGGATTTGATAACATCCCAAAATGATTTTTTAGGTATTGTAAAGTTACCCATTACCATTGCCCCATGTACACTTACTATCCCTTGCCACATAATGCCCAATGACCTTAACTATAACATTCTCCTTAGACGGCCTTGGATCCATGTCATGCATGCAGTTCCCTCCACACTCCATGCTTGACTAAAGTTTCGTTATTATGGCACTTCTGCTTATGATGTTCTGTTGATCCTTCCTTTTCGCATATTGTGACTTTGTTCAAAAACCTTTGGACTCCACCAAATCTTCACACGTTAGCCCGATTCTCTCAAAGTATGGGTTAGGATACGACTATCTATGTTATTTTGGTTTTCTCACTACCAAGACCACAAAGTTACCAAACTTTGGGACCTCCCTACATGTTCACATAAGTTTGGCCTTGGATATCATCCTTCTAACTCATCAACTATAGAGGTGTAAACCATATGTCATGTTACATCTCTTCCCTTATTGTACCTAGACCTTATTAGTAACAACATTCCTTCCTTTTGGGAAAAAAACCAATACTTTCCCTAATGATGACATATTATTGGATCATACGGGTGCTTATGAGGATCTACCTACTTACCATCATAAAGGACAGAAATCCCTCCACTCTGTTAATATGATTTGTTTGAGGGATTCTGTTAAATCGGCCCGATACTTTTGACCTACTTGACACTATTCATGCTACACCATATATCGAGGATCATTCCACACTTATCAAAGAAAGAAACCATAAAAATAATTTGGGAATGGATGACAATCCTTGTATTGTCTTGTTAGCCACTTCCCATACCCACGATGAACAAAAGGATCTCAAGCAGGTCCTTCATAAACTTTTTGATATTCTTTCTGGGACTATAGTGACATGACGGTATTAATACCTCTGTCATTGCAATGCATAACATTTTTCTCAATCTCGGTGTCAAGCCCATCTAACAAAAAATCCGTAAGATGCATCCTAATTTTGAAATTTAAGTCAAATAAGAAATCCAAAAATTGCTCGATGTTGGCTTCATCCGCATTATTGAATATCCCGAATGGGTATCCAACATTGTTTCAGTAATGAAGCTTGATGGTTGTGTCCGTTGTTACATTGATTTATATGATTTAAATAAAGCTTCCCAGAAGGATAGTTTTCCCCTTCCACACATTGATATTATAGTAGACTCTACTACATGTTACAATATACTCTCCTTTATTAATGGTTTCATTGGCTATAATCAAATTAAAATAAATCCAGATGATCAAGAAAAAACCTCTTTCACTATGCCATGGGGTACATTTTTCTATATTATCATGCCATTTGGCCTCAACAATGTTAGGGCTACCTATCAACATGTTATGACCCATATCTTTCATGATTACATCGACAAGATCATCGAAGATTACATCGATGATATTCTCGCTAAGTCTCACTATCTTTATTCACATGCACATAACCTTTGAGTTCTATTTACATGATTATGTTAGTATCGTGTTTTCCTTAATCCCAAAAATGTGTCTTCGGTATCACCAAAGGAAAGTTACAAAGATATATTTATTTTTCATGAAGGCATCAAAATTAACCCCACTAAAATCAAAGCTATTCTCGACAATCCTCCACCAAAAACCTTCATCAACTTCACTCCTTGCAAGGTAAAATTCAAGCTATTCGATATTTCATTACACAACTAGGCTGACAAGACACAACCCTTTTTACGTCTTATGAAGAAATATACAGTTCATTTGGGATGACCAATTTTGGCAAGCATTCGATCACATCAAATCTTATCTATTAAACCCTCCTATCCTAGTCCCACCCATAATAGACCGCCCCTTTCTCTTGTGTATTTCTGCTACCTTCCATGCTTTAGGCGCACTATTGACCCAACATGATGATACCCATTGAGAGAAAAATCCATCTACTATATTAGTCGTACACTTCTCTCTTATGAATGTAATTATAGCTATATTAAAAATGTGCCTTGGTCTTGTCTTCATTGCAGACAAGTTACGTCATTATCTCCTTAACCATGAAGTTCACATTATCACTAAATTTGATTCTCTATGTTATCTCTTGTCTCATACCCATATTTCAGGGTGTTTGGCTCAATGGGTCATGCTCCTTACAACATTTGACCTTAAGTTCTTCCCGCATAAATCAATTAAGGGGTAGGTAATTGCAGATTAGTTGGTGGTTGCTCCTCTTTTATATGATTCCCCTATTTTTGATTCCTTCCACAATGATTTCATTGCTTATACCATTCAATCACACATATGGGCCATGTAATTCAATGGCTCTCATTTTCGCTTCAAAGTGCCAGTGTTGGTATTGTCTTTACTACCCCACATGGTGATCCACTTCCCTTTGCATACTAGTTAGGATTCTTCGCACAAATAATATCGTTGAATATGAAGCCCTAATTTTAGGTTTTTTAACCACTAAATGAGTCCTCATTCATAACTTGTTCATCTATGGGGACTCTCAATTAGTCATTAACCAAGTTAATGACACCTATCACACTAAGGAAGAACACCTTATTCCATACAATTCCTTTGTAAAAGACCTCTTAACTATCTTTGAGTCTTATTCCATCACCGTGATTCCTCGCAAATACAATCTCCATGTCGATGCCATGGCCAATGTAACCTCCCTTATCCTGCAGGACCTTCATGATGATCGTGCCACTTTCATCATTATCCACTTATGACAACCCTCTATTTCCATCATGCCTATCATATCCTGTGTCTTCATCTATAGTCATGACACCACCGAATGGTTCACACCTATTTATAACTATTTACACAAACATACTATTCCTAATACTTTACAACCCCATGAAGTCGTAGGCTAAATTGAGAAGTCGCTTGTTATGTTATCATCGACACTGAATTATTCAAGTGTGTTCTTGACAGTCACCTACTCCATTGTCTTTCCCTTGCAGATATTCCCATGGCTATATCTCACATTCATGATAGCCTCTGTGGTGGTCATTTTTCCAGTAAGGCCATGGCGTAGAAACTCTTATGATAAGGGTATTCTTGGAAAAAATCGGAACATGATTACCTAGATTATGCTTAGCATTGCAAAAAATGTCAAAAGCATGGTAATCTCCATCATGCATCTGCCTATGACCTTGAACCCATCGCTCCCACATGGCCTTTTTCCCTTTGGAGATTTAATTTAATTGGCCTTATTAACCCGGGATTCACCAATAGCCACAAATTCATAATTATCACCATCGAATACGTCACCAAATGGCTTGAATTAGCGCCCTTAGGTATAGCCACCGGTGTCGATATTTGTAACTTTCTTACCACACACATTATCACTCGCTTTGGTGTACCATCCGCCATTATCACCGATAATGGATCCTCCTTCAAAAATAAATATATCAAGAAATTTTTTCTAAGTTTAAGATCAAACAATCATTTTCCATGCCTTATTACCCATAAGGCAATGGCCAAGCAAAAGCTACCAATAAAACCATTTTCAAAATCCTACATAAAATTGTCGATTGTAGCGGCATTGATTAGCATAATCAAATCCTATATGCATTATGGGCCTATCACACTAGTGTTCAAAACCCCACGAATGTTACCCCTTTCTCCCTAGTTTATGGTGCCAAGGTCATTATTCCATTAGAACTAGAAATACCAACTCTCTAAATCTCTCTTAAAGGAATCCTTAAAGATGACACTTACCGCGAAAATCATTTACATGAGTTAGAAATGTTGGACTCACGTTGTGTCCAAGTATTGGAAAACCTACGTGCATACCAAACCCACATTTTGCATGCTTACAACCACAAGAACCACCCTCGAGACTTCAATATCGACAATCTTGTCTTAAAAGAAAACCAAAAATACCAAAGTTGATACCATGCTCAAATGGAAATTCAAGCCCAACCGGCTTGGCCCTTATGTCATCACGAGATAAACTTGGGGTGGCATTTACTTCCTTACCACCCTTTTAGGAAACCACTTTGATAACCCATTAAATGTCATACATCTCAAGAAATATTACACTTAACTAACATGCTGCACTCATCACCCGATGACGCACCCTAGTGGTTCGGTTCAGATCGAACTATTGAGGGATTACCATTACAATGAACCCCACACACCGAACTATAGGTTTTACACTTTTACATTCTATAACATACACCATACACCCTAAATCACCATTTATATACATATACTACATCCTATCCTATTCTATACACATCTCATCTCATAGTCATTTCTACATCATCTATCTCATACACACTACACTTTGGTCATCTTTGTATATGAGCCTAGTTTTTCCTTCCATCATCTCATTCTACATTTACGCTAGGTTACATTGTATATGAGTATAGATTTTACCATTACATACTCTAAATACGCCTATCATCATATCTTCCACAATACATATACATTCCACACTCCTACATTGCATTCCTACACATTACTTATCCTACCCGCTACACTAGATTACATTACACAGGGGTCTAGTTTCACTGTCATTGTTCCATTTGCCACTTCTATACATTACTATCATTCTACATCCTACACCAAATTTCCTTAAACTTTGGTCTAGTTTTATCTATTATCATCACACGTTCTATTTGTACTTACAAATTTATTACATTACATTCAATACTCACTACACATTCTACACTACACATTCACATACCTTGGTCGTTTAAACTCCATTATCTTCTATTCGCTGCACTCACCACCCTATGACACACTCTAGTTCCTTAGTTCATACTCGACTACCGAGGGTTTACCAATCTAATGGACCTTCCCTATGTGCAACATGTCATCATACCACATTCATCGGAATAGTGACCAATGCTCTAGGATATATCATCACCCATACCCACCATCATGTACCGGTATACACCTTAGGTTAAATCACCACTCTTCTAATCAATCCTATATCATACTATTACATTCTATCATCCTATTACATTTTTATTTTCTCAATTCCAACTTATCCCATTACATTACCTTACTTTCAATCATCAATGTAGTGACATACACCATAGGTTAAATCGTCACCCTTTCCATCATCCCTGTAGTGGTATACACCTTAGATTAATTCACCACTCCTTTCATCCACTCTACATTATCTTCTTACATTATATCATCACCTCTTTTATTATCTTATTCTAAGTCATTCTATTACATCACCAATTATCCTACTCATCTTGTAGTGGTCTACGCTTTAGGCTAACTCGCCACCTTCCATTACTTCATTTTATAGTGATATATGCCTAAGGATAAATCATCACTCTTCTATTAAAATATGTCGTGGTATATGCTTAGGCTATAGGGTCCATGCACATCTTTTCATTTATCTCATTCCCATGTACTCCTTCTATAGTGATATACGCTTAGGGATAAATCATCACTCCTCCGATCAAAAAAGTTGTGATATATGCTTTAGCTATAGGGTTCACACACATATTCTCCCCATGTCACATTTCATCATCATTTCATATGCACACTCATCACAACAAGCTAAATTAAATGTACACTACTCAACCATTTCCCAATGATGCACTCTTGTTTATGGTTCATTCTTAACTATTGAGGAGGGGGAAAATGTACCTCACTACATACACCTCCATCCACTCGGGGAAATTTTCTCCTATAATTCCATATTGCATTCCATTCCATCCATCCACAACAAAATGCATTGTCTTTCGGCATTTACTTTTTCATACTAGTGCTTTGCATGATCACTTTACCACACATGCTAGATTTCTTTCTTATATGTCATTATCATACACACATGTGCGTTCACCTCTTTGTTTATTGTGATCGGAAATACAGGACTCTACATGCAACATGGATACTCACCTTATAACATTACTATACTAGTCGCTCGGGGCATCCACATTCATTTGATACAGTCTTTATTGTTTCATTTTTACTTAACATCTTTTCCTACTTGTTTATACACATCTTAACATATTGGTTATTGTTGTAAAAATTCCCCTGAGGTAATTTTGATAACATGCATCGAATATTCAAGTCCCGGGTAAATTGATTGATTCAGGGCAAAAATCATGTTTCTAGGGTCCCCTCGGAATTTTTCTAACTCTCTGTCCATGTTGAAAAGAGCAAGTTCGAGAAAAGGTGAAAATACTGCAAAAACAAGCTTGGGCGGGAAAATCATGAAAAATGGCTAAGTCCTAGTCCTAGGAGTAGTCGGGACATCGAGGCACGGATCGGCCGAAAAGCCTCCAGCGGCCCACAAAGCTAAGGGACATCGGGACGACAAGTACACGGCGAGATGCGGAAAGCCGGTTCGGCGAAGGAGAGAAAAATTGACTAAATCGCTTTGGGACATGTGGGACAAAGGAACGCGAACCGCCGAACCAAGTGAATCGGAAGAATTTGTCCTGCATATCCGGGACAGATTGGAACAAAGGGACATGAGAGACGCGGATAGCCAAAGGAGCCGAAAGCCAATCAATGCATGCCCCATGTCATCGGCCGAATGAGGGACGAGGAAGCCCATTTCGGGCGGTTCGGAAGTTTTTGTCCCAAACAGTTTGGGACATCCGAGACATAAAGACGCGAAGGGCACGAAAAGCCGGTAGACCCGCGGACCAATCAAGTCATGACATGTGTCACAAGGAGATAGTTCAAAAGTCAAAGGGCGAGGTTTGAGCACCGGACTGAACCAATGAAATAGTGCCACGTGTCCAAGTTTAAGGGGCCCACAAGGAAATTTCAAAGGAAAGCCCACGGAAAGATGGAGGAGAGAGAATTACTCAGTGAATCAGAGCCTGCCACGTGTCATCCAAGTGGCAGAGAGTGGGGAAAGTTCAAATATTTTTTCCCGCCGACCTGTTTTTGCCTGTTTTGCCCTAAATCTTTAGATCGCCATAACTTTCGATCCAGAGCTCAGATTTTCATATTTTTATATCAATGGAAAGCTGGTGAAATTCTCTACATGATTCTTGGGATTAATATTGCATTTTGGTGTATTATGGAGAGAGAAAATTGAGAAATGCCTCTGGCACGAAATAACAACGAAGTAATGCTTCAACAACCAACTTTAATGCAGCAGACAGTTCACCGCTTCTGTTAGACAGCCCGCCATTTTGCCAGGATCCACCACTTCTGCCATAATGAGATGATTTTAAATGCGACCTAAAAGTGGTTGGGGCAGATTCTGGATTTCCTCTCTCTTCCCTCTCTCATTCTTTCTATATATTGTAAAGAGGGGCTTCTAAAAAAAAAAACATTTTTCTATTTTTCTTCTCCCTTCTTCTCCTATCGGTGAATTTGTGGAGTTCAAAACTCTCATTTGAAGCGTAATATGACTCGCCTCTTGGCATTCTCGCATGTATTGTATCAATCTTTGGAGCAAGTAATACATGTCCGTGGATGATTCTCAACCCTCTCTGTGTTCATCTTGCATCCTCCGGTCTTTCACTACAAGTTTTGTTATCTTGTGCATGATCTTATATCACATTTGAATGGTCTGTGTTTTACTGGAAAGATAGGTGTTCTTCATTCCTCGGTGCATCACCTCTATTAGTTTAGATTTATTTTTATGCATCTTCTTACCCTGTCTCCTTGGCAGATTAGATTAGGTTTCGAGCAAAACCTCTGCATTTTTTTCGTGTGCATCTAAACAGAGGAATAAGAACCAGCCTTCTCTAGAGATTCCTTTCTCATTTTGCAAGTCCCACACTTAGAGAAAGGATTCAATGTTATGCAATCACACTGGATGCTAGAGTGATCAACCTAGAAGCCCGATCTCGCATCCGTGGGTCTTTGTGATTTTGCATCAACAATTTTGGCACGCCCGGTGGGACCAGAGGTCTCATTTTTATTGCAGCAAAGTTGATGTGCATCTGCTGCATTTTTCTTTTCTTAAAAAAGAGCTATTATTTGCATATCTTGTGACTCCAAGGGGAAGAATCAACTAGTTTCAGCAAAGATAGGCCTGGAAACTCATGAGAAGAATCAACACAAGGTCAAGAGTTGGAGAAGAAGAAGTGTTATTTGAATACGAAATTATCTCCAAGAAGAAGAAGGATTCAAAGGTCTCCATCTCCACCAAACAAATCTCTCAACTCCTCCACTGATTGGCCTTTCATTCAGTATTCAAGGGTTTTAAGACCAATTAGAATGGCTCGTAACAATCCCTACATCAAATTCACAGCAGCAAGAGCCCACTTGCCCTCAATGCTCAACATCCAGGTCCCTATTGCAGCCTTGAAGAACATTCCCTACTTCACCTGGGAAAATCGACTACTCCGTGTGATCATGTTAAAGATATTGCTAACCTTTGTGCAATTCATGAGATCAATGAAATTCAAGTGGCTATCAAGTTTCTTGGCATCTTCATTCAAAGCTAAAGCATTACAATGGTTTAGGAGCCTTGGAGCTGGTTATATCACAAACCTGGAATCATTTGTGTTTTGCACTTCATGAGTAGTTTGGAGAAAAGGAGACAACTTGTCTCTTTTGGAACATCGACAACCATCAAGAGAGCTCCCCAACAAGCAGTTGGTGACTTCAACTTCAGATTTCAAAGGTCTTGGGATAGGATTCCAGGTGGCGGTCAAAGCAACAGCAGAAGGTGCTTTTCTATATTACCTTAAAGCTTTGAATTCGATATTTCTATGTTAATTCAATCTATGGGAGGCACAACCTTACTGCTACTTATAGCATTGCCATCGAGCTGGCTGTCTTATTCAAGTGGTAAATTGGCTCCTAGGCCTCCCATGCCCTTGTATCCAAACTTAGAAAATACAAGCACTAGTCAAGCACCCACTTTGGCTCCGTCCCCACCCCTAGAAATCAAAGTTCAAGTGAAACTTCTACTTCATCCTCTAGTGCTTCAAATGAACTCCAGGAGGTCATGAAGCAATTGCAAAATCTAGGCAATGAGTGGTTACTCTCAAAAGGCAACAAGCCCAAAGTTTTAGACCTTCTTATCAACCCTAAGCTCACCTAATAGGCAGCCATACCAACCACAAAGGCCACCTAATCCAGTTGCAAATATGAATCAAACAAGGCCTCCGCCAATAGACCACTCCACTTCTATAATTCAAATGCCATATCTATCTCTAAGGCATTGGTACCAACACAAAACAACATTGCCCAGAGTATGATTGGTGTTTTCCATGTAATGAGCCTCATAACCAATCCATGTGTTTCAATGGTGCTCTCAATCAAGAACTAATGATGACAACTACTGGTGTGGAGGCGAGGGAAGTCAAGAAGCATCAACAACAAGAAACATTCCAACAACAATCAGCCCCAAATGATACCACATTGGTAAATTGGAAAGCAGAGGATTTTGTGGCATGAATCGAGCAATTTCTCAAGGTGTTGCAGCTAACACAAGGTCAAAAAGGAGAAATTTGGGTGAAGAGCAGCCATTAACCCCACCAATCCACAACCTCCGATAGTTCCACAAGTGATTGGCAAGTAAAGTCTAGGGAAGCCAAGAACAACCTCTAAACCAACTCAAATGCCATTTATTCACGCCCACGTGCAAGGAGTAAATATGTCCGCCAAGGGACAGCAAAGGGATCCTTCATCACCATTCAAGATATCATTGATCAAATGAAGAAGACAAATGTTAATATATCAATGTGGGAATCCCTATCAATCCTGGGCCAAATAAATCTGCTGTAAGTCTGCCATGAAGGATCGCCAATTTCAAATCGGTGGATTCGGATGCAAGAAAAGTGCTTACAAATGTTGCCTAGCCTAGGGAAAATCATGGAGGAAAACAAGGTAGGATGTTGAAACCCTCTCCTTTCTATGTTTCGTTAATCATTGGAAATCAGCTAGTGCATAATTGCATGATTGATTCTGGAGCAAGTAGCTCTGTCATGCCCAAACAAATAGTTGATCAGCTAGGGCTTCAGTATGAAACAACATCCAAAGGGGTAGTGCAGTTGGATGGGACAACAATAGCAACAGTTGGAGTGATTAGAAATTTGAGTCTTACCTTGCACGCATGTCCAAATGTTGTTGTTTTACAAGATGTGTAAGTCATAGACCTTCCACCATTCTTTGCCCTATGTTTGTCAAGGGACTTCACGGCCAAGATTGGAGGGTATTTATCTGGCTGATTGGTCACACATGCTATTCGAATGAGATATGGAACTAAGGCCACAATCAGATCCGAACCTATTGCAAACTTCCATATTGAGCCTTACACTCCAAGTCAGATTAATGCCAATTGCTCGGCATTTGATCAAGAAGATCACCCTAGCACTGATGAAGCTGACACTAAGGTTGGAAGTATCCCAGATTTGACTCTTGATGAATGGGAAAGCAAAGTGCATGCCTTTGATCCTTATCAAGAAATAGAAGAATCTGAGCTAGGGGTTTATTGTTTACATGAAGAGGATCAACCTCTCCCCAGCATCACCAAGCCAGATCATAAGGACAAGAATGAAGTATGGAAGTTGTTCTTTGATGGATCAAGGAGTAGACAAGGTGCAGGAGGAGGAGCTATGCTCATTTCACCACAAGGTATAAGGTATTACTCAGCCTTCCATTTCTAGTTTTCCTGTTCAAACAACACGGCTGAGTATGAAGCCTTAATTCATGGACTGCACTGAGTAAAGAAGAAAGGCATCAGGAATTTACAAGTATTTGGTGATAGTGAGCTGATCGTAAACCAAGTCAAAGGAAAAAATGCTGCCAAAAATGATCTGCTCAAGTGCTACAAAAATCGGGTATGGGATCTCATTGAAGATTTTGAAGCTTTTAGCATCAAATCCATCCCAAGAAAAGGGAATGAAGCAACTGACAGACTAGCAGCAATTGGGGCTACATTTGACGTTGTAGAAGATATCAAAAGTGAAAAATCTCAGCCTCATATCAAATTGGTTGTGAGACCAGCTGTTCCGGATAACAATACGAGTTGGCAAGTCTTCGAGAATGATCAACAAATTGTTAATTTCCTCCAAGAAGAAGTTGAGTTCTCCGCTAGGAATCAAGAAAAGCTGGAGTAGCAATATGGTGATCGGGTAGTACAGTGAGAACTAACAAATTACCAAAAGGCCTCATAACCTTAGAGTCAATCTTCAACCCGAATGATCGGTTACGGAAGGAGAAAGCAAACATTCAAGTGAAGGGTGAAGATTCGAGAACCTATTTTAGTGGAAGAAGGAAAACATTGCAGATTGGCAAAGTAAGTACCTCACAAGAGAAATCGACTTTGTTCGGCCTTTGTCAAGAGTTCCCGAGATATCTTTCCTGGACTTACAAAGATCTAAGAGGTTTCAACCCAAAGTGGCACAACATACTATTAATTTGGATCCGGAATCCAATCCCGTTAGGCAAAAGCAAAGCCAAAGTGAATCCCCATATTGAACCTCTCATGAGAAAAGAGTTAAGCAAGCTTATTGAGGCCAAGATCTCTTAAATTTGTAGTGCAGAATTACACAAAGATCGAACACAAAATATATTATTAATTTTCTATATTTTCTTGCTAATACAATGGCTATTATATAGCCAGGAATGTTGTTGAACAACTTCCTATAAAATAGGAAGTATACAAAACAATAAACTTCCCGTACTAATATATTGTTATACATTTGTTATAACAATATAAACATACTAGAAAATTATAATAAACCATGTGAATACTAATTCCTAACATTCCCCCCCTTAGTGTTTACATGGTACAAAAACATCCACACATTCAACTGCAATATGCTCACCCCTGTGGCATGTCCAACTCTGTGACTCATGACCTTGATCCAAAAGAAAGGCTCACTCCTTCCATGGTTTTAAATAGGCTTACCACAAACCTTGAAGTGACAAGAACCTCATCAACTGTCCACCTCGTGTGGTTTTCTAGATCCTCCCACAAACCCTTTCAAGATCCATGAACTGACTTACTCTGGTGCTACTATTCACCACTATGCTTATACATCAGGGAATTATGTAGGAAACACAACTGGCATATCTCAAAACTACACAATAGAAGAAATAATGAAAAAATTTCACATTACTTCCTATAAGAATCGTAATGTTCTTAATTGTAGTCTTTGTCTTTGATCGCTGCCACTCGATCTCGAACAGCATAGAAAGCGCCACCGCCATTGGAATCTTTCCTTGACTAAGCCGTTTTGGGTGCGAGAATGGGAATGGAACATTGGTATGTATTCCCCCACAATGTGAAATTCCACTTATATAGATACTGAGAAGCAAACTGCATCAAAGAACATACTCCTGAATGGATCTTGCTAGTTAGGTCTTGCTGCACATGGTCACTAATGCTAGTGAACATATTCTTCTAGCTGACCATCTTCCAACGAAGTACGGCAGTTAGAGGACCAAGTCAGTCAGAGGATCACTGACAGTCATCTGTGCTCCAACATAACTTTCTTTCCAACATCCATCAAATACCACACAAAATAGGAACACTACAAACAGAAGCACTCTGAGAAAATGGAAACCACACTGAAAATCATATACTCACACTGCACACCTGTGCCACCAAATCATTCTGGGTGGCCCCGTCGTTGGTGACTGACGAGAGGTCGCTGTCTGGCCTCCAGCCTCCGATGCCTCCATCCTCCATTAAGATGCTTCTAACTCAGTAAGATGTGAACATGAAGTGAATTTGTTTCCACATTAATCTTATTCTTTTCTTCCTTCCCGCAATGTGAAACACTTTATTTTTCCGGATGTCGGGTAACACCGAAAATGCGTCCGTAAGGAATTTTTTTAATTTTCGGACTTTTACAATTAGACGACTCTAACTCTTGACTTTGACAATGACTATTTTGAATTGGACAAAAAGACTTGACTAAATTAAAAAGTAATAAAATGAGATTACTTTTTAAATGAAAATGAGTTTTAAAAATCCTAAAATCACCTATATGGAATTATTTGACTTGTCAAGCTTTTGAATAACATAATGACCCTCTAGATAGACATAGGATATTAAATCCAAGACTAATACAAAATTAAAATGACACTAAAACTTGACACGTAATTTAAACATAACTGACTATTTTTGACAAATATAATACAAATGGGACCAACTACTTTTGCAAATAATAATAACAACGTATTAACCAAAAACCTATATGGGACCATAAAAAAATTTATTTGTTTTGTAACAAACAATTACAAATACATAACTACAAAGTTATATATAAAAAAAAATAAAAACAAGACAATATTGGACCGACTCATATATAGACTTCTGAACTTTTCAACTCTATTTTGACCGACTGAAAGAAAGAATTTAAAAAAAACTTCAATGGGATTCCGTGCAAAACTGGTGGCGGGCTTGGTGCAGGATTCAATACAACTCCTTCGACGATCTAGAAGCTACAGAAATAAAATCGATGGACTCATTCATTCCAATCCGAACTGCTTCCCTCGGCATTCTTGGACAGAAACAATCCACAAGACACGGATGTAGGCGCACATCTCTGGAAAACCACAAATTGCATAGACTGGCTGAATACAAAGGGGAATTCCAGTGTCGTATATGTTTCCTTCGGCAGCTTAGCCGTCCAATCCAGAGAACAGATTTGTGAAATAGCCCTTGGACTCAAGGCTAGCGGCTATTCTTTTCTGTGGGTGATTCGTCCTGCTCATAACAAGGAAGAATATGCTGGTCTACAAGATTTGCTTGCACTACATGCATTAATTAAAAACGCATCAAATCTAGTAGATGAATGTTTTACGCAACCAAATCATCTTCCATGGCCCGAATATAATGTGCATACAATTCGTTGATGTCTTGTTCAGATAGACACTAGAAAAATCTTTTCCACATGCATACAAGATTGAATCAAATACAACAGACAAAGTTCTGATAATGCGCAGATATAGTTCAGTGCAGAACTTTGAACAAAACATAAAAATATACCTATATTCTGAAATACTAATTCTCCTGCATAAAATTCCTCTCATTCACAGGGCATTAAATAGTAAATCGCCCTTTAAAATAAATTACGCTTCCATCGAAATCATATTTGATTTGATACCAAATCTTAAATTTGGTACAAAATTACACAGTACGAACACGAATATATTATTAATTTTTTATTTTTTCTAATACAATGGCTATTATATAGCCAGGAATGTTGTTGAACAACTTCCTAAAAAATAGGAAGTATACAAAACAATAAACTTCCCGTACTAATATATTGTTATACATTTGTTATAACAATATAAACATACTAACAAATTATAATAAACCATGTGAATACTAATTCCTAATAGTATCATCTTCCCCATCAAACACTCAAGTTGGGTTGCAAACTTTGTGCCAGTGAGAAAAAGAAATGGAGAAATCAGATTGTGTGTTGACTTCAGAGACTTGAACAGAGCCTCCCTCAAGGACCATTACCCACTCCCTTCCATGGAGCAAATATTGCAAGTTGTGGCTAGCTCCGAGAGGTTTTCACTACTTGATGGCTACTCAGGCTACAATCAGATTATGGTGAAGGAGGAAGACCAGTTCAAGACAGCCTTCACAACCAAATGGGGCACATATGCCTACAAGAAGATGCCATTTGGCCTATCAAATGCTGGAGCCACTTTCCAAAGGGCAATGGATATGGCATTCAAGGGTTGATCAATAAAATAGTTCTGATATATCTTGATGACATCACTGTATTCTCCAAAAATGCAGTGGATCACCTCTTTCATCTGAGGCAGGTATTTTAGAGGTGTAGAAGATTTGGGGTATCATTGAATCCCAAAAAATGCATATTCCTAGCTCATGAGGGAAAACTTCTAGGCCATATTGTTTCAAAGGAGGGATTGACGATTGACCCAGAAAGAGTTGAAGCAATTCGAGCGTTGCCATTGCCAAGTCACAAGAAGGCTCTTCAAAGCTTCTTGGGAAGAATCAATTTTTCCGCAGTTTGTTCCAAACTTTACAGCTCTCGTAAAGCCAATAACGCTGATGTTAAAAAGAGCATGGAATTTAAGTGGACATCAAGGCAAGGCAAGTTTTGAAGCAATAAAAGAGGCTATATCTCAAGCTCCCACTCTCATCAATCCAAACTTCTCCAAGGATTTCATGTTATACGCCTTTGGTGGTGGAGACACAATTTCTGCAATCCTGGCACAACAAAACAAAGAAGGATTAGAACAACCAGTTGCTTTCTTCAGTCAAGGCTTGGAGGAATACAAAACTAGGTACTCTTTCATTGAAAAGCATGTACTTAAAGTGATCAGTGTTTAAAAAAATTCAAGCACCTGGTCTCAAACAACAAAATCCAATTATTGGTGTCTCACGCTGGTGTCAAGGACTTTCTCCTGAACAAGGATTTAAATGAGAAAAGGGCAGGATGGATCACTCGGGTGATGGAATATGATATTGAAATCAGAATAACCAAACTGGTTCGTGGCAAAGGTTTGTGTGAGCGGCTCGCTTCCAAACAACCAGATGGCTCGGGAAGGTGAAGAAGACATTGTCCCGCTATTTCAGGATGATCAAGAACAGAAAATGATGATGTGTCCACTCCTGTTGGACTCAGAATATGATACATTTCCTACAGATGGGCATGTGCCCTCCAGAAATGAGAAAAGCAAAAAGAAGGTACTTCAGATTACAAGCCATTCCATATGTGCTTGTTGATGGTGTTTTGTTTAAGAAAGACATCAATGGTGTTCTATTAAGATGCATTGGGACAGGTCAAGTTGAGAGGATCTTACATGAGTTCCATGACGGGGAGGCAGGAGGCCATTTCACCCCATGAGTAACAGCTCTCAAAATCATGAAAGCTGGTTACTATTGGCCTACTGTATTCAATGATTGCTACTCATGGGTTAAGAAATGCAAGAAATGTGCATTCTTCATAGGGAAAGGAAGGTTAGCAGCACTACCCCTTCATCCAATTTCAGTAGATCATCCATTCATGCAATGGGGACTGGACTTCATTGGAGTCATCAATCCCAATTCGAGTCAAGGCCACAAGTGGATTCTCATGGTGACAGACTATTTCACCAAGTGGACCAAGCAAGAGAGCGCTCAAAGAGGCAAGTGAGTCCAACATACTAGAATTTTATGAAGAAATAGCAACTAGGTTCAGGTGTGGCCACTATCATATCAGATAATGCATTAGCATTCATAGGTTCAAAGATTACAGAATGGGCTGTCAAGAATGGAATCTATTTGACCACCTCTTCAAATTATTACCCACAGGGTAATGGACAGCGAGTCGATTTAACAAAAAGTTGTTAAGGATCATCAGAAGGACTCTGGATGAAAACCAAAAGACATGGCATACCAAGCTAAAATCAGCATTATGGGCTGATAGGATAACTCCCAAGAGATCTACAAGTAACTCTCCATTCAGGCTTGTTTATGGAAGAGAGGCAATCTTGCCCATATCACTTGAGTTGCCAGCATTGGAGCTCATGAAGCAGTTGGAGTTGTCTGAGTTCGAACCAATGGAGACTAGGTACGCAGAGTTGATGGAATTGGAAGAAATAAGAAAACATGTAGCTCGATGATTGAAAAGGATCAGACCTTAGTAAAAAGATGGTTTGACAAGAAGGCAGAGCGAGGACCTTCCAGGAGGGGGCCTAGTTCTGAAATGGGATGCAGATCGGGAAAAACCAGGAAGGCATTCCAAGTTTGATGCCATTTGGAGTGGCCCCTACATGGTCACAGGATGTAAGAACAACAATGCCTTCCAATTGTCTACTTTGGACGGAGAAGAAATCCCGATTCCGATTAACGGAATCTATCTTAAAATTGCTACTAAAAAGGAAAAGGTTTACCCTTGTAAATATTAGTTTAGATTTTTAATTCCTCTAAGTGCGTATGCACATTGTCTTGTGGTAGTTAGGTTTCTGTTTCCTAAGTGCTTTGGGCACGGGTTTTTGTTGCTCCTAGGTTGGATTTCTGCAGTTCGAGCCCTCTCGAAGAATGAGTTGCAATATCGGGATCGGGATCAGGAATCAGGTTGGTTTCAGGTCATTACTCCATGCCCAATGGATTGTTAAAGGGCCACTGATCTTCTACCTAGCAGGGTGACCTCGCCGAGTCGCCAAACTGTTGTAAAAAATTCCCCCTAGGGTAATTTTGATAACATGCATCGAATATTCAAGTCCAGTGCAAATTGATTGATTCAAGGAAAAAAATCATGTTTTAGGGTCCCCTCAGAATTTTTCTAACTCTCCTGTCCAGGTTGAAAAGAGCAAGTTCTGAGAAAAGGTGAAAAGACTGCAAAAACAAGCTTGGGCCAGGAAAAATCACGAAAAATGGCTAAGTCCTAGTCCTAGGAGCAGTCGGGACATTTGGGACATCGAGGCGTGGATCGGCCGAAAATCCTCCAGCGGCCCGCGGCTAAGGGACATCCGGGACAGTAAGTACGCGGCAGACGCGAAAGCGGTTCGGTAGAAGGAGAGAAAAATTGACTAACTGCTTTGGGACATGTGGGACAAAGGAACGCGAACCAGCCGAACCGGGCGAATCGGAAGAATTTGCCCCAGCATACCGGGGATAGTTGGAACAAAGGGACGCGAGAGATGCGGATAGTGAAGGAGCCGAAAGCCAATCAATGCATGCCACGTGTCATCGGCCGAATGAGGGACGAGGAAGCCCATTTCGGGCGGTTTGGAAGTTTTTGTCCCAAACAGTTTGGGACATCCGGGACATAAAGATGCGAAGGGCGCGAAAAGTGGTAGACCGCGGACCAATCAAGTCACGACACGTGTCACAAGGGAGATAGTTCAAAAGTCAAAGGGCGAGGTTTGAAGATCGACCCAAACCAATGAAATAGTGTCACGTGTCCAAGTTTAAGGGGCCCACAAGGAAATTTCAAAGGAAATCCCGTGGAAAGGTGGAGGAGAGAGAATTGCTCAATGAATCAGAGCCTGCCACGTGTCATCCAAGTGGCAGAGAGCGGGAAAGTTCAAATATTTTTTCCCATCGACTGCTTTTTACTGCTTTTTCCCTAAATCTTCGAGATCGCCATAACTTTCGATCCAGAGCTCGGATTTTCACGTTTTTATATCAATGGAAAGCTGCTAAAATTATCTACATGATTCTCGGGATTAATATTACATTTTGGTGCAGTATGGATAGAGAAAAATTGAGAAATACCTCTGGCACGAAATAACAGTAGAAGTAATGCTTCAACAACCAACTTTAATGCAGCAGAGAGTTCATCGCTTCTATTAGACGACCCATTGGCTTTTGCAGATCCGCCGCCTCTGCCATAGTGAGATGATTTTAAATGCGACCTAAAAGTGGTTGGGGTAGATTCTAGATTTCCTCTCTCTTCCCTCTCTCATTCTTTCTATATATTGTAAAGATGTGCTTCCTAAAAAAAAAACATTTTTCTGCTTTTTTTGCTCCTCCCTTCTTCTCCTATCAGGTGAATTTGTGGAGTTCGAACCTCTCATTTGAAACTGTAATACGACTCTGCCTCTTGGCATTCTACAGTGTATTGTATCAATCTTTGGAGCAAGTAATACATGTCTGTGGATGATTCTCAACCCTCTCTGTGTTCATCTTGCATCCTCCTGGTCTTTCACTACAAGTTTTGTTATCTGTGCATGATCTTATATCACATTTGAATGGTCTGTGTTTACTGGCAAGATAGGTGTTCTTCATTCCTCGGTGCATCACCTCTATTAGTTTAGATTTATTTTTATGCATCTTCTTACCCTGTCTCCTTGGCAGATTAGATTAGGTTTCGAGCAAAACCTCTACATTTTTTCGTGTGCATCTGAACAGAGGAATAGAACCAACCTTCTTGGAGATTCCTTTCTCATTATGCAAGTCCCACACTTGGAGAAAGGATTCAATGTTATGCAATCACACTGGATGCTAGAGTGATCAACCTAGAAGCCTGATCTGCATCCAGGGGTGTTGTGATTTTACATCAACAGTTATTACTATAGCTTGCTAACGGGTGCTCTATGTGCAACACTTGTTTTACAAGATTACATGTTTCCATGAATATTCAATTTCTTTCCTTTCACTTGTCTTATTTAATTGTTCTTGTATGTGGGATTTGACCCTTTTCATGTGTGCACACTTGACACTTATTTGTAACCATGATGGCCTTGCATGTCTTGTGACATTATGATTCATGTCCGATGTTTATAACCCACTTTGTGTGGTCTTTTTGTTGTCTCTTATCTGTTTAAACACTGTGTTTGGTAGTTTTCTACATTGTTTTCATTTTTATACTAATTACATGCATGCGCCTCGGACTAACACTTTTTTTGGCTAGCCATCCCCTTTTTTGTTTGCCTTGGTATCTACCAAGATCTTTCCCTTTCCCCCCTACAGATCTAAGTTGGTTATAGGTCAAAGTGCGGTTGGTCCTCTTTTGGGGCTGCATTCTCCTTCCAAGGTCATTACATGTTCCCCCAATGAGGGGAGCATCATTTTGGGTTTTCTACTAACATAATGTATCTACACCGATTCACACACATCAAGTGAGTTTAGACCAATCTACAAACTCCATACATAGCGGCCTTAATATGATATGGTGTCCTTCGGAAATTCTATGGAGCAGTCACAGGCTCAGGGGTTATAATGGGTGGCCTCTCTACACTTCTCCATCTAGTAGTGTTGGATCACCCAAAAACTAGGACATTAGAGTAGATCTCTTCAGCAAATTTCAGCATAAGTGGTTAGATTTGTAGGATACAATGCAAACGCTCCCTACACTTCTTCAAAGCAAGGGTGGCGTGAGATCACCCAAAAAACTCGTGACAATACAAGATATCCTTCTACACCCTTCTTCTCAACATGTATCAGTGCACATGTTCCATTTACATTTTTCTAGAGTATTTTACATTTTCATACTTTACATATTTCCATTTGTCTCGCATATTTTAAACGACATTTTTACATACATACATATTTGACTACTTGATCATTTTCTCCTTACAGTGTCTGTCATATATGTAAAAAATATCATTCAAATTAGGGGCAACAACAACAATGAAAACACGCCATGGTGGTACTTTTCGTACTAACCATGCAAGTACACTACACATAGTAGTAACTACACACACACATTCTACCCTTGGTTCACTCTCATCGCTTTTTATACACATTTTTCATTTCTTGAATCCACGCTCCTCCACATTTTTTTTTTTTCATTTTATGCTTGAGTCTAGTCCATATGCACGTCTTATTCTACACTCTACATAGTTATAAAGTATGCATCTCTATCTACTTTATGTTATTGAGCTTGCCACTCACCAACATAAAGTAGGGGCAAATGTAGACACAAATATTACACATTAGACAAATATTTATCCCAGTCTTATACTACTATTTAGAAGGTTCTCAAGTGTACAATGTACTAATTAATCCCACCTTGACCACCACCTTTTTGTTATCTTTATTTCATCTCTTTTGCATGTTTCCTAATATCTATCATCTCATTTCATGACCTTTCCAACATTCTAACCTAAAATCAGGGTGCCCCATCTTGTATAGAGGAACCCCAAGGCACCTGGTCCTATTCCAAGAACCCCGGTCTATGCATAACCTCTTTTTCTTCTTTTTGGGTCACTTATAGTTGTTGGTCATCTTTATCTTCTTCTCGATCAGCCTTATCGTGATTAATTACAAAATTAAACTTGATATCCCTATAAATATAAATCATCGGGAAGACAAACTTGTGGATTTATTGCCAATGCTCTGGGAATCTAAGTCCCTCTACTTAACCGATGTATTTGTTGTATATACATGCACGAGTAAAGGTGGATTTTCTTGGTGGCCTTACGGTCAGGGATCCAACAGGGGCACTACACTGACCCTGTGGAAAATCTAGCATTCTCTTGTTAGTGAAGACTTTTTTTGTAGAGAGGGAAAGGGGAGTGAGAAATGAGGTAGGATAACTAATGTTGAAAGTAGAAAATTAGATTCTTGCACACACACACCAGTTAGAAACTTCATCGCATGCGTTTATGAGAATAAAAAACTATGCAAATAGTAACAAGACCAAATAGAATTTATTGATCACAAAATATCAAGACATGCCTTAGTCAAAGAAAGATAAAAATCCTTCTTGTATTGTTTAAACAAAATTTGTACATAGTGTGGGAATGGAAGACATTTGAGAGTGGAGGAAAGTAGAAGAAAATGGATATCTCCTTTGCTTTCTCTAAGTACAATTCACTCTTGATTTTACAAGATCAATTACCAAGACCTTGAAAAGAGAATGGCTTTACAATTTATAGAATGAGAGATGACTCATCATCTACCCCCAATGGATTTGCATATGTCCTCATGCAACTTAAAACTTTTCAACTTCCTAGGAGAATATTAAGTCCCTTTTTATAACATAAAGGTGATTTATTATATTAGGAACTTTAAAAAATATGAAAAAGTGCAACCCCAACACAAAATTAGAACATTGAGAATAGAGATAAAGTTGGGGGAAGAGGAGAGAGAAAGAGCAAGAGAAGAAGAAGAGGAGATGTCATTCCCGATGAAGTCCATTGATCCTCGTTAATGGAAAGCTCAATGTAATGAAACTTTGAATCTTCAAACTCATTTGAAACTCCTTGCAATTGGATCATAGATGCTTTGGAAAGAGTGTTTAAAAGCATCATTGAATGGTTATACCGATGACTGCGAATCTTAGCTTGTGTATGTGTTAGTCTAAAAATATGTCGATTAGGCAGTCGTGGGAAACAGGCCAGCGATCTACAGGCATAGCCTCTCTTTGAGGCAGCAAAGTGGCTGGTTTATTGCTAATCTATCAAGCATGAATCTGTGCAAATATACACTATTCTAACTTGAGGGTGGTTTGGGATCTCATCCCAGTAGAGGTAGTTCCAACTACAAATAGAAAGGTATGAGGGAAGGAAAAAGAAGGGTCGATCTAAAGGAAGAAAAGAAATGAATTCCAAGATGGAAAGGTCAGAAGGTTTATGCTTTGAGCTAGTAGTAAATAGAGCCAAACTTACTTGCATAAACAATTAAAGCAATAATGATGAACAAATGACAATAGTAGGAATGAATCTAATAGAATAAAAACATAGATCTAACTTAAGAAAGATCTAATGAGAATAACACACGCATTAAGCATGAAGACTGAATATGTGTATTAATATTTCTTCTGTTGCAAGAAAACAAAAAGTCTTTCTCTCCTCACTTCTCTTTTCATACAAAAAATGTTCTCCCTGAACACAACAAGTATTCTAGTATTTATAGAAGGAGAAACTACTCCTCATCATCCCTCTGCTCAAACTTTGTGTTTTGCTTTTGATCAAGAGAGTCGATGTGACACCGCACTTGATATTCTATAAACTTACCGATCATTACTTGAAGTTGGTCATGGTTGGGACCATTAAAATGATCGTGAATGACTTCGCAGGTTTCTTCTCGTTCTTGAGCTTGTTAGGAAACTTGGTGAAATAATCGCATGAATCAATTAAAAGCCAATGAAATCACAAAGCGATGCCAAGAGGTTATTGATTGAATCTCGGTCGAAAGTGACCTCTGTTGTCAAACCTTTAGTGACGATAGCCTTGAAATGTTGGAATGTATCATATTCTTCCCTCAAGTTATACAATTCACTGAGCATCTTTGGAGCCATTTTTGTAACTGTCTGCTCCATGTTGTATCGTGCTTCTAGGGCTTCATCTTTGATTTTATTGATTCTCTCCAGGATATATTCCATCTGATCAACCTGGTAATCTAATGCAGTGAGAGCCTTATTATGTGCACGCGGGTGATTGATAATGTTGACTTTCAATAGGTCATCAACTGAGTAGTTAACCATTGCTTGGAACGTTTCATGTTGCAACCTGGCATTATCCAACTCTTCGAGATAGGGCACTTGCTATTGCTTGTAGCTCCTTATTTGCTTGAGTTATATCCTGATAGAGCAATGTAAACTTCCCAAGCACTTCCTCACCATCTCTAAGGATCCACTCAATCCAGGATGATATTGTTGTGCCTTGTTCACCAATCTTAACATATTCATTTATTTTCTCCTGACTGGGAACTTGAATGGGTTCGGTGACAGTCATAGGAGGAGCGTTGCCCATTTTCTGTAATGCTTGGAAGAGATGTTTGTTTTATTCGAGTATCCTTTTCTCCTCTTTTACCTCTTGGAGCTTCTTGCAGAGAGCATCCATAGTAGACAAGGCTTCCCCTTTCGGGATTTTGGATGAGGTCCCTATTGGTTGGATATTTTGTCAATCCAAAATATGAAGTTCAACCACAGTATGTGGGATTAAATCCCTCCTCAAAGACAGGTGAGGCTTCCTGTTTATTACTAATCTAAAACACAACATAAACAATATATACAAGTATTCACACTAATCTAACCATTGGTGTGGGATAGAATCCCGAAATCCATATCCACACGATTCAAAGGTATTGCTTTCGTAAATGGACTGGGTCAGAAACTATTACAATGAAAGAAGCACAATGGAAAGGAAATGAGAGGAACGTATTTTCTTTCGAGTAAATACAGAGCACGAAATAATCATACGAGCTTTAGATCACAAATATAACGTTTGAAATGATTAAAAACACCAAGAAGCTAAACAAAGAATAGCTTAAGATTATGAACATAAGAACAATATCTTAAGAAACACACATCTCACAACACAAAGTTTGCGAAAATAGTATCAGTTCCTATTCCTTAAATGATCAAAAGAAAACACAAAGTTTTTCCTTCTTCACAATAGCCTCCAATGTTCAAAAATCACTCCCCATTTGGAATGCATAAGCATCCCTTATTTATAATAAAAGGAGAAGAGAGAAAATAGGATAAATCCTAGAAAATAGCGTTCTTTAAAAGAGTTCTATTTTGCTTGACTCTCACGCAGGAGACCAAGTCAAAATATGATTCAAAAATGTGACAAAACAGAAATGAAAAAGACATGTCAATTTCAAGATTGAAATGACATGTTGCATTGGGACTTAATCTGAATCGTCATCCTTTGCTCCTTCACCTTTCTCTTCTTCCAGCTAAGCCTGTTTGTTCTGAAACTCTTGGAACTTCTGGATTATGCCTTGCATTTCGTTTTCATCAGGAGCAGCAGAATAATCATTCAAAACTTCACAAGTTTCATGGGTATCACTGGCATTACCAGGAAGTTTCTTCAATCTCTTGCTGATTTTTCTCAAAGCCTCCAAAGAATGTTCGATCTTTACAAACCTGTCGATGATTTCAATACCAAACCCGTGAGTTGGTTCATGTTGAACAGATTCTTGAACTTGTTTGAAAAGATCATCAGCTGATAGGATGCCCGAGTTTCCAACTGACACCTTTGGACAAATCTTCAGCAACTCCTCTTCCAGATCGCTTCTACCATCAATCAATTGATCCCTTGATTCTCTCAATTTGCCACAGGCTTTGTTGAGAATCTTCACCCTGAACCTGATGGCTTTGGTCAGCTGGAAATGTTTATCCGCATGTGGGATAATGCCTTCTTCTACCAAGAGGTGTGATGGTATTTGTTTTAATACTTGGAGAGCTTCGAAAGTTAAATCAAGATGTCCAATTTCTTGAGAGAAATCATCGTCCATCTTTTCCCCTTCACTCTGAATATTTCCCAAAGATTGATAGACTTCCACGACATCTTGAATTACTTCCTTCCCCTGTTGGAGCAGCCTCTGGATCCACTCATCGACCACCCTTACTTTTTTATTCATCTTCTCAATAATAGGCACAGATGAGAAATCGAATCCAACAGGGACAGAGGAAGATGGTATGGATTCAAGGGGTTTTGAGAGATTAAGCAAAACCTCTATCAACTGCTCCACCTTTCTTTTAAGCTCGTCTCTGTGTCTTTTGTTTCCTTTAACCTGCACAAGACACGTTGGTAGCATCCCTTGCATCCTGTTGGGCCCCTTCCATTGTCACTTTTCCTAGAGCCACCCTGGTTATTTGATAATCAGAGGCTGTTATGTCCTCTTTAGTTTTTTCAGTCGCGGGGTGGCGATCTCTGTAAACTTATGCCCTGAAGCATCCACCAAAACCCTTGAAACTGTTTTGGGTTTCTTGGTTGTTTTAGCAGTAGAGGCCTTGAGTGAGCTAAAATCAAAAGCTGGTAAGGGTACCATCACCTTCCTTTTCCTCGGAGTTTTCTCGAGTAGCCATTGTGGCGTATCAGAGGGAGTTGCCACTATTGTGCAGGAGTTGGTATCATACTTTCAGGGGGAGAAGGATCCGTTAGTGGATGGGAAACAGTTACCAATGTGGTAGTAGATTCAATAAAGAGAGGCACAGAAGGGGGCGTGTTGGTGATTTTTTGGTCCCAGCAGAGAGGGGTGAGAGTCCAGAGAAAATACTGGCCATGACTGAAGAAGTAGATGGGGAAAGAGGAGGCAGAAGTGGTTGTGAAGGAGGAAGCATAGATCCTGACTCCAAAGCCTGAGATGCAAGAGACAAGGTCCCTTGAGTTGGAAAGTCAACAGATGATGGAACTGGTGGCTGGTTCACTTCTCCTTCCAAAGAAATTTCTCCTATTTCTGGTGGTGTTGGTGATTCTGGCACATTCACCATTTCAACTGGAGAAACAATTGAAGAGATTTCTCTTTCCTTTCTTTTCTTGACAAATTTGACCTTTATAGGGCCTTTAGAAGGTCTTTTGTCTTTTCCCTTTTTGGAGGGCCCCACCTCTGCAGCAGCCAACTTTGAAAATTTATCATCTTTAAAACTCATTGCCCAAGAGGTGAGCTTTGGTATGTGTGAAAATCAGGGCTGACCTATCTGTAATGGAGGCTTTTTCACTGACAGACCAATCAATAGGTGGGAAAACATATTGATCTTCATTCAGTCCATCATAGGAAGGATCCAGAACACTTTCATTGTCGCTAGTACCTTCTGGCAAGTTAGCAAGCTCAAGCGTTTGAATCTCAGCAAGTGTCAATCTGCTATGATCCTTTCTCCGGACAGCAACTTCATCTCGTAGATCAACCCAGATGTCTTCTATGCTTGGCCTGTGCAGGTGCAGAGTTCCATAGGCCTTAAGGACTCCTCGAAAGTCAAACCCATCTCGGGGCTTCATGTGCTTCTTCAACTTATCTTGAAGCTCATGGACAACATTCTTAGCTTTCACCACTGTCGAACAAGTGTATCTTCCAATAGAAATTGGGAAAGATACAACAGCCTTATGTTTACTTTGTTGGAATTTGTGAAAATCCAACAATTGCCTAACCAATTCCATCAGGATTAGTTTGTCCCCTGGATACCTGGGCAAACGGAAAGGATCCCCTGGGTACATGACTACCGAAGATATGTGAACTTCTTGAACTGCAAGAAGACACAACCCCATTTGGAAACTTCAGCCCATGCCTCATCTGAGACTCTTGTTTTCCTTAATTCAGGGTTTAACCTGCAGATGTTTTCGTAAAAGAAGGCATCATTTACCCTTCTGAATTGATCTTTGGACCCTTTCCTTGTCAGCTGAGGAAAATACTGATAAACATGGTTCACCGTCTTGCTTCCCTTGGTATCCAACCCGGGATAGTTCCTCATGCCAGCTGCTGCATAGGTGACATATGAGGACATATAAAACTTTCCCGTAGACAAAACTGTTGTCATTTGGGAATCTATCTCATTACTAATGAGAGTGCCCCAATCAATTCCTTGTTGATTCTTCTTGATGGTGATCATGAATTGATACATCCACCCTTGGAAAACATTTGATTCAGGTAGATGAAAAACCCGACTCAACAGATTGATGATGTCATTGATTTCTTGAATGAAATCACTTCTTGGGACAAGCCTTGGGAATCTGGAGACAGCCGGTTTGGCTTTGATCAGGAACTTCTTATTTACGTGCTTTATACAATCTTCCTGATCATTATCCCAAGCTTTCTAAGCTGACTTGATATCTAACTCTCCATATTCTTCAAAATTTGGTAGCTTGAGGAGGTCATCGAAGTACCCTCCGTCCAACTTGATCACAACTTCTCCTGCCTGGTTTCTCACAGAATGAGAAGCAGAGTCATAACTCAAGGCGTAGGCTAAGATGAATTCAGGGCACTGAGCGGACATAGGGAAACCCGCAGCAAGAGGTAAACCACTATCGGTTATCAATTTCATCCATGGATTTTGGGAAGAGCTCTTTACCCTACTCCATAAATCCTCTATATCTATATTCCCGAGCTGTGTATCTCGGATGTCATAATTGCAGTCAATATAGGATGGAGATTCTACCTTTCTGAACTTGTATTTCATCCTCCCTGACTTCTTAGTCTTTTCTTGCGATGGACCAGGGTCTGACATGAGGGATTTCGAAGGAGGAAAGTTTCGGAGATCAGGAGATGTTGCACACTGTGAAAACCCCGACCCACTGGAGATGCCGGAAAGGTGGAAAAACCCGACACACTGAGGAGGATGTCGGGAGTCAGAAAACCCGACACACTGAAGATGTCGGAAGCTTGAAATAACCCGACACTTTGAAGATGTCGGAGACTTTGGAAAACCCGACACTTTGAAGATGTCAGAGATTTTGGAAAACCGGCACTTCAAATTTTCTGATATACTGCGGGTTTTTGATACTACACAGCACCCTGCGAAACCCGAGAAGAGGGAATAGGGTTTTTGTTGATTTTAAAACATGCAAGTTCTTTCTTCAGCATTTATATCCAAACATATTTTAATTACAACAACATTTCGAGGAATAACACAAAGTGATAATTCCCAAGAGATAAACCCTAAAACACAAACCTGGTTTGAAAAACAACCCCGAGAATGAAAAAGATAAAATCCCAAAACAACCCTGATGGGAAACTTGGAAGAAATCCTCACATAATCAATCCACAAAAACCACAAGCAAAGAATGTAGAAAAATACCTTCAACTGGGACAAGGAAAGATCAAAAACGAGGAATGCAATCGAGCACAGAGGTGAATTTCGGGTTTCGGGGTCAAAGAAGCATGCGCAAAAATCCATGAGGTAAAAGTACGTCTGGTAAAAATGACGTGGAAATCCACATATAAATAAGAAAATTTACAATTAATACACTTCAGTCGACACGTGCCAACCACCCACCAACTCGGCATTAATGCCATGTCAGCATGCTCAGGATATCCAAAAACCCGAAACAAAGGTTTGTAGAGTAATTCGGGTTTCGGGTTGCGGGAAACAATCGACATGAAGCATGATGCTTGATGGCCTCGGAAACCCGAAACAAAGGAGGAAATAGGCTTCGGGGATCGGAAGAAAGGCGATATGGAACATGTTTTGGCGAAGGCCTGTTCCGATGCTTGGAAGGTCCACAAACCCGACTTAACTAACTTGAGGCGGGTTTCGGGTTTCGGGGAACACACGACATGAAACAATCAAAACATATGTTGTCTTGCTTATGAAACCCGAAAATCTGATTAACTCTTTCTGAGAGGTGATTCTTAGGAAATCAGCTTCAAAAATTTCTTAAGGTTATCTCAAATTTTTGGCGTAAACACAGAAAATGGGATACAGTCCCCATTATGACTTGAGTCACTGTGAAGTCTATGGGAGACATGTCTTCTTTTCTCTTTGTGGGATCTGAGAAAGTTATCTCATGACTCTCTCTCCGAAGTGCCTTTAGAAAAGTGAGTTATCACTTTCTACTACTTGGTTCCCTTCTTTGGAATGACGGAGAAATCCATGGCCGTAATGGGGACTTTCCTCTTATGCTAGCTTAGATGGTCAAAAATCCAACTAGGACTTATGGGAGTGGGGGCGGAGGAAGAAGAATAACTAGGAGTGAGAGGGGGAGAAACTGTAGAGGCCTTAGGGAAGTGTGTTGAAACACTCGGTGGTGGCATTTATAGGGAGTCCAACGCACCGATGCTTATGGGGCCTGGAGTTACTAACGGAGAAGAGAAGGATGTGGAAATGGAAGGGATCTTCATTAGGATTGAGGAAATATTGGGTGACAGATCCGCGAGAGAGGAGAATATGGAAGAGGTGGGAGATGGAAGGGAGGAAGGGAGAGGAGAAGACACATCCATAGGAATATATGCTTCAATGATAGGAGGAGGAGCGGAAGAAGGAACGTTGGGTACCTCAGTAGTTGTAGTTGTGATAACATCCTGGGTGGATGTATCCGTTGAAACATCTATTATTTCTTCATTACCTGGAGACACCGGGTTGACTACTTTCTTCTCGAAGTAGAAGGAGATCTTCAAGAGTAGTGGAAGATGGAACGATGGGTACCTCTTGTCGGCTTGGTTCTCCCACCTTGTCTTTCCCTTTTCCTTTCAACACACGGTCCAGCCTTGGAGGTGCATGGCCTGAAGGAGAAGTAGTGAAGTTAACTCGAGGTATGTAAGGCCATTCTGATTGCACCAATGTTTGGTGTGCTGTAATGTGGGTTTAACCCTTTCTTGAATGGTCTTTGGCACTTTAGCTCTATTGATCTCCACGAATGGTTAGTTTTCCCCATCTATGTCAATGTAAACCTGATCAATTTCTTGATCAGTCTCTTTGAATTTCTTTGGGACAATGGTAATGCCATAGTGGATGATCTCCTCCGAGCCAACCGGAGTGATCCTTCCACCTAATGTCTATCTCATGGGTTAGGTCTATCCAAATGTCCTCGATCTTGGGAACATGGATGGGATCAATTTTTTCCTTCGGGAGGCAACTCCAAAGTCGAAGGTCGGCCTTGCTTGGAAGTTGTGCTTTAAATTCAGAAGCTCTAGCTCAGCATACATCTCTCGTGCTTTGGCAAGTGTAGGGCAGGTGTATCGGCCAACTATAAGGGGGAATGGATTTCCTCCTTTCTTTCTCTTCATACACTTTTCATGATAAGTGATTAATTTCCTTGACAATTCTAGGAGGACCAACTTTGGCCCCACAAACCTTGGCAGCTTCATTGGTTCTCCCTCAAAATTCACAACTCTGAGGTATGTGAATGTGGGGAATTATGTGAACAATGCTCCCCATTTCTTTGTAGCAGCAATCACACTCAAGTCTGGTTCGATTGTGTCTCATGTTTGGTCTCAACAAATAGAATACCTCATAGAAGAAGTCATCATTTATTTTGGAGAACTGGGAGATGCTGGCTTGAGCCTTAGCTCTAGGTAGAACTCTTATATCTTGACTTGGGGCCATACCCCATTTCGAGTTAACCCGTGAAATCCCTTTTCGACGCATCGAGTGTATACAACGTAGGAATTCATGTAGAACTTCCCTAGTTATTAGAACTTGTTGAAGGTACCTGTGAGATGGTGTCACTTGTGATTTCACCCTAGCCGAGGTGATGATCAGGTGCATTCTTGCTCATATTCTCTAGGTATCTCAGCATCCATTTATGGAAATGATGGGCATCAGGGAGCCCAAATACTCTACTCAAGAATGTGATTGTATCACTCAATTCTTCATTAAAATCACTTTGGTGGATGGTTTGTGGCCATCTAGACATCGACTTCTTGTTCTTTAGATAGAGTTCATTCATCATCTGCATGCATTGATCTTCATTATCATCCCATGCTTTCTTGCAGTCTTCAATACTTATTTCCACATATTACCTGTGATGAGGAATGCCCAAGATCATCTCAAAGTGAAAAGGTGAGAGGTTTATGATTGTCTGTTGTTATTTATTTTTGACACATCTAGTGTCTTTGTTATAGCATTGGGAAACCAACATGATAAACTCATTATTTATGGCACTCATTAGAAGCCCAACTCTACAAAGTGCAATCCACTGCCTACTAATTTGTTCATCCATGGGCCACGACTTGCCTTGGTGGTCCTTACCTAGAAATCATCCATGTCAATATGACCCAACTCAGAGTCTCTGATGTCAAGGTCGCACTCTACATATGAGTTAGGAATTCTGACTCTCTAGTACTTGTACTTCATTTCTTGCTCTGACTTTTTAGCTTTAGTTATAGCTGGTTTTTTACTTGATGAAGACATATGTGAGCTTAAGGATGGATGTTGTCATTTTTAAAGAAGAATAAAGAAGGTCCAACACAAAAGAGCCATGTCAACCATCATGTTATTCATAATGAAAGTTTGAAGAATAACAGAACACCTTCGAATGTGTGAGAAAATAGTTAAGTTTAGCTTGCAGAAGGAAGAACAAGTAATTTTAAGCC
Organism: Taxus wallichiana var. yunnanensis; assembly: GCA_018340775.1. Classification (NCBI taxonomy): domain Eukaryota; kingdom Viridiplantae; phylum Streptophyta; class Pinopsida; order Cupressales; family Taxaceae; genus Taxus; species Taxus wallichiana. The sequence continues at coordinate 453,632,303 of CM031241.1, read as the reverse complement.
TTAGGGCGCAAGGCACAAGTTCACAAACAGGTTATAAGGGATTTTTATTGCTAGGCGCACTTGGGAAAGTGTCAACATGGGAAAAATTGCACCAAGTTAGAAAGGGTGCAATTTTGAGAGGTGTTACATGAAAATTTCAATGCCAAAGGGTAAAGCGCAGGGCATGGATCTGCAGCATACAACATGTCATGTCGATGTTGTGGAAGTTGCGCTGCGCCTCATGAAAAATCTGGTAAGTGTTCTTTGGTTGGGCATAGAAAAGGTTTGTGTTGCATGAGTTTAAAGTGCACCAAAGTGCAACTTTGGAAGATGTTATGAGGAAAAATAGTGTGCCATATTTGTTTGGCACACTTTCCGAGTGTGTAACATCTCTGAAAATGGCACCAGAGTTTAAACAGTTAACAACTCATGTTAATTTCTTGATTTCCACTACTTCTCTCTTTTTGGATTTATCAGATGGCTAGGAAGAGAGGTTTTTTTTAGCAAGGCAACAAAGGGATAAATGGTTTATAATTTTCTTACTTCAGCGGTAGGGGCCTTCCAGATTTGCAGATCTGGAAGGAGAGGAAAAGAGGGTTTCAGCTGGGTTGGGGATTTTGAATGTGTTCTTTAGATTTTAATTATTTAATACAAGCCCTAACATTCAACACAACAAAATGAAAACCACAAATGGGAGAGGAGCCACTCACCCGGATTTATAAAAGATGAAGAAAGACGTGGGGTCCACAAGCTCGAAAACGACATGAGGGATGACAGGGATGGTTGACACGTGCAGAGAAAATACCTTTCAAAATTTTTAATTCATGAAAATGACATGTGGCAGGTTCATATTTATAGAAAAAATTGGCATTTATTACCTCACCAACCACTTTGGCACGCTTTTGGGATCGTTGACATGGGAAAAGTTGTGCCTAGAAAAATGCTAATTACAAGTTTCTTGGTGTCAACACAATATTTTCAGCGCCAAAGGATGTTTAAAGGGGACGCAACATTTTGAATGTAAACACGGGAAAAGTCACGCCAAGGAAAATGCATGGTGCTAGTTAGTTTGGATGTCAACATAAAATCTCAACGTAAAAGGCTTTAAAGGGGCAGAGATTACAGATGTCAACATGTGAATAATTATACCCCAGGTAAAAGGGCACATCTTTAATCATGTCGACATGATAACTTTGTGCCAAAGGATAAGCTGAAAGTGTCTAAGTCTTACGAAACATCCTGATTTTGAAAGGAAGTTTTGGGCTATTTCGAACATTATCAAACTTCCTAGGGGTCAAAATAGAATTTTTGGTATAGTTACCTGCAAATTGCCCTTTTCAATTTAGCAGGATAACAGTTGGCTCTTTCTGGGGACTATCTTTGAGTGAAACTTAAGGGTAGAGAATCCCAGATTTTCATGTGCCTATCCATTGGGTTATAGAGAGTCAAAAACAAGGGTGATGAAAAAAAGAAAAGGAAGGGAACACACAACAACAGAAAGCAAACACACAACAAAAGCAAACACACAATGAAAGCAAAAGGAAATGAACAAGAAAACTATACAAAGAAGAGAGCAAGCTCTACTTCCTGAAGATCTTAAGGTTCTGCCCGCTATAGGGAAGTGGGAGCTTGGTTTAATCTAGATATGAGAGATAGAAACTATTCTCTCTATTAAGATGTTTGATTTTGTATGGCCCTCTCCAAAGAGAGTCAAACTTCTCGTGCATACCTTTTGGTTCTCTTTGTTTGTCCCACAGAAGAACAAGATCTCCACTTGGAAATCTCTTTGCTTAGCTTTCTTATCAAATAGCCTCTTAACTTGATTCTAATGTTCAGTGATCTTGTCGACCACTTTCACTCACTTTTCTTCAAGTTCCATCAGGTACATAATCCTCTTTTCAAGAGAATTCTGAAAAGTTTCATCTTCAATTGCTCGAGCTAAGCACAAAGCAGGAAGTTCTGCGGAGATAGGATTTCAACATCGATCCCATATAACACCTGGAAAGGTGACATGTCGAGAGACCTCTTTGGAGTGATACGATCCACCCACAAAGCATCATACAATGATTTGTGCCAAGACCGTTGGTTTTCATCAACTAGCTTCCATATGATAGTCACCAAGTTCTTGTTGTTGGATTCTACCTGACCATTTCCCTGAGGATAATAATCAGAAGCATGAGCTAAGGTTATTCCATATCCATAACAAAAACCAATAACTTCCCGTGAAGAGAAGTTGGAAGTGTTATTAGCAATGATTTTGTGTGGAATGCCAAATCTCACAATAATATTCTCTTTGATGAAGTTGTAAACAACTTCAGAAGTGGCATGCTTGACAGGTATGGCCTCCACCCATTTTGTGAAGTAATCCATTGCGTTGTTAGGACGTAACTATGTCCAACACTCGATTGAGGATTGAGTGCTCCAATGAAATCAATTCCCCATTATCTGAATGGTTCGTCAATGATGACGGGCCTGAGGGGAAACACACTAGCTTTGGTTTGCCAATGAATTGTTGGCAAAGTTCACATTTCGCTACCTAGGTGGTTGTATCTTGAAATAGCGTTGGCTAGTAGTACCTAGCCCGAATGATTTTATGTGTTGTCATCATGATGAGGAGAAGTGACCACCGTAGGCTGAGTTATGAAAAATTTCAACAATTTTACCTCTTTGTGGCTTATCAACACATCGTAGAAAAATGTCGTCAATTCTGCGTTTGTACAATCCATCATCCCATATGACATATCTTACGGCTCTGAGCTTCACCATTCACTTTTCCTTTGTGGTTAGGTGAGTTGGGCACTCACCATAGGTGAGAAAGAATGTGATGTCATAATACCATTCATCATTGGTTTGAAAATAGAACCATGGGAAAAGAATCCACTTTCTCTAGTTCATTTTGTTCTCCATCAATGTGATCATCTTTCTCTCTCAGGTACCTTTGAGTCTTTATTTTTCAGCCATTAGCTGACACAGGCCCTTACCTCTTACCAACTTAGTTGGTTTGATGTCTAGATCATATTCTTGGACCTTTGTGATCCAATTCCCTCGTAAGCTCCCTAACTCCTGTTGAGTCAAGATAGACTTAACAGCCATGTCAAGAACCAACACTATTGTATGAGAATTCAGAATATAGTAGCGGAAATTTTTGACTGCTTTTACCATGGAAAAGGCATGCTTTTCCAATTGTGACATCTTCAGTTCATGAGGCTTAAGAGGAGAGCTCATGAAAGCAATCGGGGATTCAATATCCTCGGAGTTCTTTTGCATCAAGATAGCTGATACAGTATGCACAGACGCATAACTATACATGATGAAGTCTTTGCTGAAGTCAGGACACACTAGAATAGGAGCATGAGCGATGGAGGTTTTTATGTCTTCAAATGATGTCTTGCCTTCCTCACTCCATCGGAATGTTTGGGACCCTTTCATCATATTAGATATATGACGAGTCTTCTCAGCAAAATCAGGAACAAAGTGTCTAAGAAAATTTACCTTTCCAAAGAAAGAGTGAACACTAGTCTTGCTTGTAGGCAAAGTAAGGCTCTGAATAGCCTTGACCCTTTCGACATCTATCTTAGTTCCTTCTCTGCTAATGACATGTCCTAGCAACTTTCCTTGTGACCCCAAAAACTGACTTCTTGGGATTTAGTGAAATCCCGTGCTCTCGGCATCTGATCAAGACTTGTTCCAAATGATCACAGTGATCACTTCATCTTTAGAGAACATGGTTAGGTCATCTAGGTAAACTACGATGACTTTTCCCATCATACCTTTGAATGCAAAGTCCATTGCTCGTTGGAAGGTGGCACCAGCGTTGATCAAACCGAACGACATTCTATTGTAGGCGAAGGTACCCAAGGAGTGGTGAATGTTGTTTTGAACTGATCTTCAGGCGTGACTTGAATTTGATTGTAACCTAAAAACCATCAAGCATAGATAACATTTCTAAACCGGTTACTACCTGTAGCACTTGATCCATTATCGGTAGTGGATAGTTATCTTTTAAGGATGACTGGTTCAAGTTGTGAAAGTCCACGCATATGTATCTCGCCATTCTTCTTCCACACAATGCACAATATTTGCAACCCAGTCTTTGTGATGAATTGGAAAAATAATTCTTGCATCAACATTTTGAATTTCAGCTTGGATGGTACCTGAGATTTTGGGGTTGTAATGCCTTTGCTTTTGATGGAAAGGCTTGACATTGTCCTTGAGCGGAATGTCATGCCGAATGTCCTTTGGCTTGAAAGACTTCAGATCAGCATAAGACCATGCTAACACATCCATGTACTTTTTAGCAACTTAACGAATTTTCACTTTTCCTTGGGCGTACAACACTTCCGATATTCACGAATGAGGATGTTCCACAGTACCCAAATTGATGGATTCAGTTTCCAGAGAAGAGGAAGGATCATCCTGTTGCCTTTTCTTGAAAAAATGGTCATGATTATCAAATAATTCGTTCTAAGGAAACCAAACCTTTAGGAATCTTATTTCCTTTGAGTTGTATCACTGTGTCTTTTTAGATTCATGTGCTTGACCGGTGAGAGACTCATGACACGTAGAAGTTGATCCATCGAAATGAAGTTCTTTGAAATTGTCATCTTTCTCCAAAAAGTGATAAGTTGGTTGTCATCATTGAACACTTGCCAGTGCTGTGAATTATCTTGGTACACTTGGGTGAAAAACCACCTTAATGGTATATGTATCCATTTTTAACCCAGGTGAGGGAGCATGAGAGAGGCTGAGATGGCCAATGAATCAGCCATGTCATTTTGAGCTCGTGGAACTACTTTGATTGAGAAAGCATCAAACTCTTCGATGTTATCCCATACTACATTGCGGTAGTGTCTGAGTCGGTCATTTTTACTTGATATATCCCTTTTACCTGATTGACAATTAGCTCAAGCATCACCTTGCACTCTCAGATTCTTGATTCCTTTCTCTTTTGCAGCTTGCATGCCAAGTAACAAGGATTCATACTGGAAGTATTATTCATATTGAAGAACTACAACTTGAAAGAAAAAGGGAAAATCTCCTCTTCATGAGATATTAGAACAGCCCCAACACCGCATCCACTTGTCACGTAACTACCATCAAACTGCAATGTCCATACTTTGTTGAGATCCTCTTTTTGGACGAGAACGTCCATTCTATCTGAGTCGGTGGACAGAAGTAGTTCCCCATCCCGACGATGATTGAAAAGAATCTGAGCCTTAGGGTCATCAGAGTTGGTGACTAGATATTTCTTTTGTGACTCTGGTTCCAATGTCTACATCACCCCTTTGATAGGAATCCTGGCTTTGGACCAGTCCATATGAATTTCCCCACCAACTTCTTTACAAAAGCTCCTCCCTAGCAATATCTCGTATGTTGCTGGAATATCAGCTACGAGAATAGTCATTTTTACCCTTTTCTTAGGAAATGCCATGAATGCAAACTACGCATCCTTGATCTGACCAATCAATGGTACCTGCTTGGTTTCCATGGAGTAGCATCTGCCAAAAGGTTTAGTAAGTGTGAGGCCCAAAGCATGGGTGACCTTTGTTGGCATAACATTATCAGAAGCTCTAGAATCAATTATATAATTACTTAGTTTATGACCATTGATCAGGAGAGATAGGTAAAAAGGTTCAATTTTCCCTAATGCGGAAGTCGAGGCAATGTTTACGTGAGACGTAGGAGGAATGGGAAGAATTCCTTTGGGGAAATGGGAGGAGGGATGGCAACCTGGCTTTGGATATACTTAGTTAATCTTATAAGCTGCTCTAGGTTGGACTGAAGGTACTCAACTTCAGACATCTGGATCTTGGTCTTTTTGGCATGATCAATTATATCGAATGCGACCAAGGGTTGTGCTAATGAAGGAATGAGTCCTTCGTTTCATGTTTGTGGAGGAGGATTACTGGTCTTTATGGGACTGGAGGAAGGCTGAATTGGAGGAGAAACAAGAGGAAAATATTTCTTCACAAAAGGTTTAATAGGAGGTTGAGTAGGAAGGGGATTACCTCTTTTAGCGATCATTGGAGGAGGAGTTACACATACCTTTTCCTTTTGTTTTTCAGCAGCAACCTTTGCTTCTTTTCCTTATGAGTGAGTGAAAATCATGTATGATTGTCCACTCACATACCCTTGGGTACCCTCTTCTTCATCAGATTCCTCATCTTCAAATTCCATATACCCAATAGTAGAGTTCACTAGTCGGTTCACCGACATCTTGATCATCTTCGCCTTGTGATGAAGGTTCTTCGTAATTTGGATCATCTTCTTGATTTCAACCAAAGCATTAACCGGAGGGGCTTCAATTGCTAACCTTGGAGAAGTAGTAGGAAAATGTGGCCTTTGGGGGGCAGTTGTTGGGAGTGAAGTTCCTCCGTGGGATATCCCGGTATGGAGTGGTAGATGATGTTTGAGTCAATTGCTTCTTTAATGAGAGCAAGTCATTCGCCATCTTCTGGAATGTTGGATCTGATGAGGTAGCCTGAGAAGAAGTTGAAGCCTTTGATTTTGATGGCTCTCATCTTAACTCACTAGATATAAGAAGGTTGTCTTCTATCCGAATGGCCATAGCTTGAGCAAGGGCCAAGGTGGGTATTTGTTCCTATAAAAGTAAGAAACTTACTTTGAACTCATGGCATTCAAGAAGAAACACTTTTGATTCTCTAATGTTGGCATCATGGCAAGTGGCACACGGTTGATCAGTGAATTGAATCGGGTGATAAAATCACGCATGGTTTCATTGGTCTCCTTCTTCATGTGAGTGATTTGTGACAATAACACAAATGCATCTTCTGAAGGTTTGTATCTGTCTTCAAATGTAGTCCGCAATGTGGCCCAATTGGTGATGGATCCAACTAGTAAATGCTGGAACCACTCTCTGCTAGGCCCTTGCAAGGTCTCCAGAAAGAGACGTACCGATACGTCCTCATGAGTCATGTCAGAATGCTGCATGACATAATAAATGTAGCTATATGTGTGTCCGTGCTTTGATTTCCACTCCCATCAAATTTTGGGAAATTTTTGTGATTTTCGTGAGGGAGGGGGTTGACTGGATGTGGCAGTGCTAGAGGACCCATGGTTTCCCCATGGTATAGGAAGATTTGCTGCCATTTGAAAAGTAGGAAAAAGAACATGCGAGTAGGGAGTGTGGTTCCACTTAGCAAAAGAGCACTGCAAGTTGATGTCGAGGCACCCTGTGAAATCTAGCTCTTTCGTGGAGGTGAGGCACTTCTTGCTGATCGATCCATTGAGCTCAGTGATGCGAATCGTGTTAGAGTGATACTGAAATTGTGCCTTCGAAGTAGATCAAAAATTGGATCAACTTCCCATGAGCTCTTCTACTACGAGTAAATGGTTCACCCGCCAGCGTATCCATTCAGATCTGCAACAATAGGAGTAGATTTACAACAATCTTTTTGTTTATACTTGCTGATTTTCTGATTTTTCTAGCAAAAATCAGCAGCATGTACTTTTTCAATATTTAATTTTACCCTCTTTTTAAATAACAACCGATTGTGGTTTTCTAACAAAGATTAATAAGGATAAAAGTGGGTCAATTTAGTAGGCTGATTTTCAGATCTTTGACCTGAATTTTGCAAGGTTTTGAAAATAACATAAAATGTCAGAATCTCAGATCTACTGAAATATACAAGTTTTTGTAAAAAATTAGTGAACTAAAAGTTTCTATCTAGTCCAGATCTATGGATTTTCATAAGGAAATTTTCAGTTTTGATCACTTATGCAAAAATTTTGATTTTTAACAAAGGGTTAAAATTTGCAATCTGGTAGTGATTTTTATAGTTTTTTAGTTATTTCCTTAGTTTGATCCCCAGTAGAGTCACCAAAAACTGTTGGTCCGAAAATCTATCGGTTAGGCAGGTCATGGGGAAACAGGCCAACAAAGTGTGCAGGGCATAGCCCCTCTTTGAGACAACAAAGCAAAACTGGTTTATTGCTAATCTATCAAGCAGGAATCTATGCAAATCTACACTATTCTAACTTCAAGGGGTTTGGGATCTCATCCCAGTAGAGGTAGTTCCAACTAAAATAGAAAGGTAGGAGGAAGGAATGGAGGAGGGTAGATCTGAAGGAAGAAAAGAAATGAATTCCAAGATGGAAAGGTTAGAAGGTTTATGCTTTGAGCCGGTAGTAAATAGAGCCAAACTTACTTGCATAAACAATTAAAGCAATATTGATGAACAAATGACAATAGTAGGAATGAATCTAATAGAATAAAAACATAGATCTAACTTAAGAAAGATCTAATGCAAATAACACACATTAAGCACAAAGTCTGAATATGTGTATTAATATTTCTTCTATTGCAAGAAAACACAAAGTCTTTCTCTCCTCACTTCTCTTTTCATAAAAAAATGTTCACCCTGAATACAACAAGTATTCTAGTATTTATAGAAGGAGAGGAGGAAAGAAGACAAAAGCAAACCCACTACTTACAAAATATCTTACAAGATATTTACAAAATATCTAGAAAATATCTAAAAAGTCAACTAGTTGACTTGGGCAAGTTTTGGATGGCAACATCCCATGGTGCAACATGGATGAGGTCATCATGTATGCCAACATGCTTTTTAAATATTTTACAAAAATGATCAACGCATCTAGAAAGGAGAAACTACTCCTCATCATCCCTCTGCTCAAACTTGGTGTCTTGCTTTTGATCAGGAGAGTCGATGTGACACTGCGCTCGATATTCTACAAACTTGCTGATCATTGCTTGAAGTTGATCATGGTTGGGACCATTAAAATGGTCACGAATGACTTCGTAGGTTTCTTTCTCATTCTTGAGCTTGTCAGGTAACTCGGTGAAATTTTCACATGCATCGATTAAAAAGCCAATGAAATCATGGCAGGCCAAGAGGTTATTGATTGACTCTCGGTTGAAAGTGACCTCTGGTGCCAAACCTTGAGTGATGATAGCCTTGAAATGCTGGAATGTATCATCTACTTCCCTCAAGTTATATGATTCACTGAGCATCCCTGGAGCCATTTTTGTAAACTATCTGCTCCATGTTGTATCATGCGTCCAGGGCTTCATCTTTGATTTTATCGATTCTCTCAGGATATATTCCATCTGATCAACCCGTAATCTAATGCAATGAGAGCTTTATTATGTGCATGTGGGTGATTGATAACGCTGACATTCAATAGGTCATCAGTTGAGTAGTTAACCATTGCTTGGAACATTTCATGTTGCAACCTGGCGTTATCCAACTCTTCGGATAGGGCACTTGCTACTGCTTGTAGCTCCTTATTTGCTTGAGTTATATCTGATAGAGCAATGTAAATTTCCCAAGCATTTCCTCACCATCTCTGAGGATCCCTCTGATCAGGATGATACTGTTGTGCCTTGTTCACCAATCTTAACATATTCATTTATTTTCTCTTGACTTAGGAACTTGAATGGGTTTGGGTGAGTCATCAGGAGGAGCGTTGCCCATTTTCTGCAATGCTTGTAGGAGATGTTTGTTTTGTTCTTTGAGTATCCTTTTCTCCTCTTTTGCCTCTTGGAGCTTCTTGTAGAGAGCATCCACAAGAGACAAGGCTTCCCCTTGTCAGGCTTTAGATGAGGTCCCCATTGTGACTTGAGTCACCGTGAAGTCTGTGGGAGACAAGATCTTCTTTTCTCTTGGTGGGATCGGGAAAGCTATCTCCATGACTCTCTCTCCCGAAGTGCCTTTAGAAAAGTGAGTTATCACTTTTTGCTTCTTGGTTCCCTTCTTTGGAATGACGGAGAAATCCATGGCCGCAATGGGAACTTTCCTCTTATGTTGGCTCAGATGGTCAGAAATCCAACCAGGACTTATGGGAGTGGGAGCGGAGGAAGAAGAAGAAATGGGAGTGAGAGGGGGAGAAACTGTAGAGGCCTCAGGGAAGTGTGTTGAAACACTCGGTGGTGGCATTGATAGGGAGTCCAATGCACCGATGCTTATGGGGCCTGGAGTTACTAATGGAGAAGAGAAGGACGTGGAAATGGAAGGGATCTTCATCAGGATTGAGGAAATATTGGGTGACAGATCCGCGAGAGAGGAGAAGATGGAAGAGGTGGGAGATGGAAGGGAGGAAGGGAGAGGAGAAGACACATCCATAGGAATAGATGCTTGAATGAAGGAGGAGGAGGAGTGGAAGAAGGAACGTTGGGTACCTTAGTAGTTGTAGTTGTGATAACATCCAGGTGGATGTATCCATTGAAACATCTATTTGTTTCTTCATTACCTAGAGACACCAGGTCGACTACTTGCTTCTCAGAAGTAGGAGGAAGATCTTCAGGAGTAGTTTGGGTACCTCTTGTCTGCTTGGTTCTCCCACCTTGTCTTTTCCTTTTCCTTTTGGCACACGGTCCGGCCTTGGAGGTGCACGGCCTGAAGGAGAAGTAGTGAAGTCAACTCGAGGTATGTAAGGCCATTCTGATTGCACCAATGTTTGGTGTGCTGCAATGTGGGTTTAACCCTTTCTTGAATGGTCTTTGGTGCTTTAGCTCTGTCGATCTCTGTGAATGGCCAGTTGTCCCCATCTGTGTCAATGTAAACCTGATCAATTTCTTGATCAGTCTCTTTGAATTTCTTTGGGACAATGGCAAATGCCATAGTGGATGATCTCCTCCAGAGCCAGCCGGGAGTGATCCTTCCACCTAATGTCTATCTCATGGGTTAGGTCTATCCAAATGTCCTCGATCTCGGGAACATGGATGGGATCAATTTTTTTCCTTTGGGAGGCAACTCTGGTAGTCGAAGGTTGGCCTTTTTGGGAAGTTGTGCTTTAAATTCAGCAGCTCTAGCTCAACATACATCTCCGTGCTTTAGCAAGTGTAGGGCAGGTGTATCGGCCAACTATAAGGGGGAATGGAGTTCCTCCTTTCTTTCTCTTCATACACTTTTCATGATAAGTGATTAACTACCTTGACAATTCTAGGAGGACTAGCTTTGGCCCTGCAAACCTTGGCAGCTTCGTTGGTTCTCCCTCAAAATTCAGCTCTGAGGTATGTGAATGTGGGGAATTGTGTGAACAATGCTCCCCATTTCTTTGTAGCAAGCAATCACACTTGGGCTGGTTCGATTGTGTCTCATGTTTGGTCTCAACAAACAGAATACCTCATAGAAGAAGGCATCATTTATTTTGGAGAACTGGGAGATGTTGGCTTTGAGCCTTAGCTCTAGGTAGAACTCGTATATCTTGACTTGGGGCCATACCCCATTTTGAGTTAACCCTGTGAAATCCCTTTCTGACGTAGTAGCAGTGTATACAACGTAGGAATTCATGTAGAACTTCCCAGTTGTTAGAACTTGTTGAAGCTGTTGTGAGATGGTGTCACTTATGATTTCACCCCAACCGAAGCGTTGATCAGGTGCATTCTTGCTCATATTCTCTAGGTATCTCAACATCCATTTATGGAAATGATGGGCATCAGGGAGCCCAAATACTCTACTCAAGAATGTGATTGTATCACTCAATTCTTCATTAAAATCACTTTGGTGGATGGTTTGTGGCCATCTGGACACCGACTTCTTGTTCTTAGATAGAGTTCATTCATCATCTGCATGCATTGATCTTCATTATCATCCCATGCTTTTTTGTAGTCTTCAATACTTATTTCCACATATTTCCTGTGATGAGGAATGCCCAGGATCATCTCAAAGTGATGAGCTGTGAGGTTTATGATTGTCTGTTGTTCTTTATTTTTGACACATCTAGTGTCTTTGTTATAACATCGAGCAACCAACATGATAAACTCATTATTTATGGCACTCACTGGAAGCCCAGCTGCAAAGTGCAATCCTGCCTACTAATTTGTTCATCCATGGGCCACTGCTTTGCCTTGGTGGTCCTTACCCAGAAATCATCCATGTCAATATGACCCAGCTCAGAGTCTCTGATGTCAAGGTCACACTCTACATATGAGTCAGGCATTCTGACTCTCTAGTACTTGTACTTCATTTCTTGCTCTGACTGTTTAGCTTTAGCTTTAGCTGGTTTTTACTTGATGAAGACATATGTGAGCTTGAGGATGGATGTTGTTGTTTTACAAGAAGAATCAAGAAGGTCCAACACATAAGAGCCATGTCAACCATCATGTTATTCATAATGAAAGTTTGAAGAATAACAAAACACCTTAGAATGTGTGAGAAAATAGTTAAGTTTAGCTTGCAGAAGGAAGAACGAGCAATTTTAAGCCTTAGGGTGCAGGGTGCAAGTTCACAGCAGGCTGTGAGGCTTTTTTTATTGAGGTTACTGAGGGCTTTTTATTGCTAGGCGCATTTGGGAAAGTGTCAACATGGGAAAAGTTGCACCAAGTTAGAAAGGGCACAATTTTGAGAGGTGTTACATGACAAATTTCAGTGCCAAAGGGTAAAGCGCAAGGGCGTGGATCTGCAGCATACAACATGTCATGTTGATGTTGTGGAAGTTGCACTGTGCCTCAAAAAAATCTGGTAAGTGTTCTTTTTGGCTGGGTGCGCAAAAAATTTTATGTTGCATGAGTAAAGTGCCAAAGTGCAACTTTGGAAGAGGTTTTAGGGAAAAAATAGTGTGTCCTATTTGTTTGGCGCACTTTCTAAGCGTGTAACATCTCTCGAAAATGGTGCAAAGGTTTTAAAGATTATGAGTTCATGTTAATTTCTTGATTTTTTACTACTTCTCTCTTTTTGGATTTATGATGGCAAGAAGAGAGGTTTTTGGCAAGGCAGCAAGTAGGGATAAATGGTTTATAATTTTCTTACTTTGATGGTAGGGCCTTCCAGATTTGTAGATCTGGAAGGAGAGGAAAAGAGGGTTTCAGTTGGGTTGGGGATTTTGAATGTGTTCTTTAGATTTTAATTATTTGATACAAGCCCTAACATTCAACACAACAAAATGAAAACCACAAATGGGAGAGGAGCCACTCACCCAGATTTATAAAAGATGACGAAAGATGTGGGGTCCACAAGCTCGAAAATGGCACGTGAGGGCTGACAGGGATGGCTGACACGCGCAGAGAAAATACCTTTCACAATTTTCAATTCATGAAAATGACATGTGGTAGGTTCATATTTATAGAAAAATTTGCATTTATTACCTCACCAACCACTTTGGCACACTTTTGGGAGTGTCGACATGGGAAAAGTTGCACTTAGAAAATGCTATGCATTAGCAAGTTTCTTGGTGTCGACACAACATTTTTAGTGCAAAGGATCTTTTAAGGGGGCACAATGTTTTGAATGTCGACATGGGAAAATTCGCGCTAAGGAAAATGCATGGCGCTAGTTGTTGGATGTCAACATAAAAATATCAGCGCAAAAGGATTTAAAGGGGCGTAGATTTGCAGATGTCGACATGCGAATAATTGCGCCCAGTGTAAAAGGGTGCATCTTTAATCATGTCGACACGACAACTTGTGTGCCGAAGGATAAGCTGAAAGTGTCTAAGTTCTCAAACATCCTGATTTTTGAAAGGAAGTTTTGGGCTAAGAAAGATGGTATTGACACGGATGATCATCCCTCTATGTCATATTGTTTGATGTTACCCTTTGAGAATAACTGTTATTTATAGAATATGAGCCCATGCTCGGTATTCTTGGATATATCACCTATCTTGCTCTAATTTCACCTTCTAAACCTTCTACCATATTCCAACCTCCTCTATTCCTAAGATATTTTTTTTTTAGTAGGTTACTATTTGGGGACCTGCTATTTTGGGAAGAAGTCATTTTCTGTCTTACTTTTCATTTTACCCCTTTTCTGATTGTCCTAAGTGATAGAACTTGTAATTTAGTGGGACTCATCATTTATAACATGTGAGGAAATATAACATATGTTATTTTTAGTAAGTGGTGAAAACAACCTCTATTTTGCAATGGGAACAACTTTTTGGATTCGAATCTTCGTCACGAACTCGTGCTCCAATTTTCATCATGATTCGCTTTCCAAAAAGCTCAGAAATGAAAAATGAAAATTTATGTCTTATAAGAGCTTTAGGTATGGAGCTACCAAGGTAGAATACTGATAAAAAATCATTCCTTCATATCTCGAGAAACTGGAAACTTCATCGTAAAAACTAGTTTGAGAGAAACTAGATTTTTTGGAGACCCTTCCCTCTAAATTTTGGATGATTTCACCCGCTAGATCTTCGGGAATTTGAAAATTTATTTGAAGAGGGAAGAATGCTGATAAAAAATACATCCCTCCATATCTCTCTTAAAAATAAGGACTTCATGGCATGAAAACTATTTCATGCGAAACTAGATTTTTCAACGATCATTCCCTCCAATTTTCATGCGATTTCGCCACTGGAACCCTGAGAAGTGGAGAGGTAGCAAACTAATTTTTTCCACAACTGTGTCATGGAATCCATTAATGGAGCTTGAAATTTTCAGGTCTGGTTTTTTTCTCCATTCACGATGAAATAAATTCCATTGCGATAGGTTTTTGCTTCTTGTCTTACTAGTGAAATTTCTCTTCAATCCGGTTGTCGATTTGACGGGAAATTGAAATTTATTCTTCATGGAGCTAGAAGTGAAATTTATTTGTTGTGAGAATTCCTTGCTGAAAATGGGAGGTTTTAAATATGATTTTTTAATGGACTTTGAGAGTGAAGAACTCAACAACAAATGGTTCTTCGTTTCGTGTACCGGTTTACAAGATATCTTTAAATCTTTGTTTAACGGCAGTGAGGATTTTCAAATCATTTCTTCATTTCTCTCCTTGTTCTTCAATCCTTTAGCTCTCCTAATAAATATTTCTTTAGAGACCTATGTGTTTTTATGTTTTTGAGGATGTGGTTTTTTGGTTAATATGGTTCAAGGTTCATCAATGGTGGACTGAGGTGTTCTCTATGCAACTTTTCTTCTAGCGGTGAGAAAAAAGAACAGTTAGAAAAAATTTCAAATTTTTAAGTTTGAGTTGGGTGAATTTTCATGTCCCTGACATCCCTCACCACAAAGGGATGTGAGTGACATTATTTTCCAAATTGAGAAAGAAGGCGACACATGGCATTGATCTAACGATTTGGGAGTCGGTGTTCCAAAATCAGCTTTAAAGCATTGAGGGGCTAGAAGCAGGTCACATGGGTGACCAAAAGTATCTCCTAGGGGGTTGGGTATATTTTTCAAGGTTTTATATCCCTGACCTATGAGGGAAATTAGGGACATAAAATTCCACAGTGGTCCTAGAGCTGACATGTGGCAGAGATCCGACGATAGGGAATTTAAGCTCCAAATTGCACCTGGGGGCTGAACTGGCAATCCTAAAGGTCACATGGGGTTCCAAAGGTCACATGGGGATGGGAGAATTTTTCCAAGGTTGGTTTACATGAAACTCAGGGACATCGGGTAAATAAAATCCCACCAAGCTGTTGGAGCTGACACATGTCCTCTCAAAATTTGGCTAAGTCTTGAACTTGCTCCAAGAGGACAACTTGCGACGATGATAACTTGAGCTCCCGATGGAATTTTTCAAAAACAATTATATGATCCTAACTAGAAATGGCCTTTTGAATCCAATGGTTTATGTATCATTTCTTTATTCTTCCATGTGATCCCATACAAAGTATATTTTTTGTTTGGTATTCCACTTGTGCTTGAAAAAAACTTCTGCCTGCCTACGATGCGCCAAAGTGTTGTGAAAAATCTGGTTTCACCATCTTGTAGGGATTTTAATTATATTTCTGATTATGTTTTTTTTTCTCCTAACTCCATCCATATCCCTAGAATCACCTTAGAAGCATAGCGATTGTTTTGGCATGTGCACTGACTATGCTTGTGAACCCTAATTTTGGTGAAACTGCCCAACTTCTTCGATCCCTTCCAGAATCTTCCTGAATCATTTCCATGATGTCCTAAGACCTTTTAATCACCTCCATGTCTTCTTTGGATCTTCTTCTCTACTCCATGGGGTTGTTTCAACCCTATGAAGGCCAGTGATAGCCCTTCCCATAATTGCTTATAGCTTGCAATTTTTAATGAACTCCTAAAATCACCTAGGGGAATGAATGGACTTTCCTAAATCACCTAGGGGATGAGATAACATTAATCGGGAGGTCACTTGGACTAACTGGACATACCTAGGGTGTCTTGGAATGATAGGACTTTAAAAAATTAACTCATGGGTATATTTGTCATGCTCGAAATAGTTAATTTCCTTCTTTGCACATTTTCATGACAATAGTTAGCTCTAGCTTGGGAAATGACATGGGTGAGTGTAATGAAGACATGAGATGGAGAATCCAGAATTTTAATTTCAGACCATATAATCCATTTACCAATTCCTTATCCATTAGGCCCTATGGAGTCATGTGCAACTTACAAGATAGAGAGAGAGAGAGAGAGAAGAATGAAACACAAACAAAACAAGGAGAAAATGAAACACACAACGCAAATAGAAAGGAAATACAAACATCACACAAAACAATGGAAAGGAAACACATGACACACAACATAAAGGGAAGCAGACCATGGAAAGGAAATTATATATAAAGGGAGGGAAATTTACGAGAGGTGGTAAAAGGATATACACATACTTGCAACGGGTTTGAAAAGTACATGACATTATGAAATAATGAATTGAAGTATGACCATTGAAGCACAAAAACTATTATTTGATCAAACCATGCTTTGGTGATGGATTTGCATGGCTTGAGAAGAAGAAGGTTGACCATAATTCCATCTTGGTACTCATACTACACAGAGAACGTTCTTGCATCCAATGAACACTTCATCACTTTCTCAAAACTTGTATACCTTGATGCTCCCGCTTTACATCCTACGACCATGTGACACCATTCTTCCATGTCTTCAAGAGTGGGAAAATTTATCCTATCATGAAAACATTCATCTCCTTTGATTTGTGACTTCAAATTGTCTCTTATATCAGAAAAACACTTGGAAGGAGTGAGAACAAACTAATTTTCTTCCCATTCAAGAACTTCCCCAAACATCCCACTTTGTTTCTTTGAGCAAGTGTTTTCAGACATGGAGGTTAAATCATTGAGCTAGAGATCTTCATCATCCTTGAGATATTGTTACAGCATGGGAACATGTTCAAGGTGAATTTGATCTTGGAGGATGGTGAGTGTAGTCTAATTTTGAATCATTTGGCGATAATCAAACATACTCACACTTTGTTATCTAGAGAAATGGTTCTTAATGTGCATTTGTTCGTAGTGCACTTTGATATCATTTTCAAAATTACAGATTTTGGTTTTCCATGTAAGCATTCTTCACCCTTCATTGGATTTTTCCATATGAACTCTTGTTTTGCATATGAACTCTTGTTTTAAATATACTCCAAACATTGCTACAAATTTTCACCATGTTCCGAATAACTTTCTTCAATGCAAATCACCTCAATGTTTTCCCTGATATCTTCTTCCATGGCAAAAGTGTTGTCTTCAAAACTAGAGATGTCCAAAGGAGATTCATGAAATTTTCTTATTTTGCACTCATGAACTTCTTCACATGATGTGGAAGAAAAAGACATGCTTTCATGTCCATTCTCATCAACCGAAGTATTAGGGAAGTCATCAAGATTATCCAACTAATCCATCTCAATATCAAAATTGGTGCACCAAAATAGGAAGCCCAATTTGACTCATACATGTCTTGTATCTCCATGGCCCGGGTTAAGATTTCAAGATTGAGTTGAGGATCTTTAGTTTCTCTGTAGCCTTCAAGATATCTTGTACAGATAGTTCTTCTAGAATTTCCATAGGCTCATTTTTATCTTCATTGGAAGAATCTTCTTATTGTACCTCTAAGAGATGGTTAAAAATCTGATCCATACAGGCCCATGATTCATTCGAAACATTCTCGTTCACCTCTTCCATACTTTTTGTTTCCAAAGATTTAATTTCTTACAAACACTTTGGCATACTTGATTCATGACACCTCTTCGACAAGATAATATGTCCAAGATTCTTGAAAGGGCACTCCTTCAAGCTCAAAATTCATATCGGCTTCTTCTTCGTAAGAAGCAAGAGAACCATGTTAGGAAGCAATATGAGAATAATTTTCTGCTACATCTTAACCATCCATTATTGAATATTCTTTCTAGGTGAAAGATGAAATTCTTTGTTTTCATGGATGATGATGATTTTTCTCCTCAAGTGAGTAGATATTGTGTTTAAATTGTTTGTTCTCCTCAGATTTGAAAAGAGAGTGGGCTTCTTCCATTTGATCATCCATGATTGCATTGGGAAGAGATTTTATTCTTTGAATGTCTCCATTTCTTCATGAGACATTTCTACATCGATTGAAGAATCAAAATAGAGGGAAGATTATCTATGACCATATTGAATCCATCATCTTCAGACCATGATGTTGGATTACTTTCTTGCACTTCTTCACATCTCTCCATTTCATCATTAATTGAAAGATTAAAACTTGAAAGGATATCATCCATACTTACTTTGAATTAGCCGTCTTCTTCATCATTGTTGGAATCTTCAGAGAGCATTGGATCATCCATTGTGCAGAAAGGATCTTCCTTTATTGAATATATTATTCCTCCCATGGGTTGTGACTCGAGCCAAATGGAATTGCTGAATGGTGATTCTATCTTCGTCTCTTCCACTTCTTCCTCCATGACATTGCTTTGGCTTTCATTGGGAGGTTCCATGACAAGATCTTCTTGAAGCATCCAAGAATATTTCAAGAATGAAAACCTCATAGTATGGGTAGAAATCTGGGTCTTCTTCCATAGGGTGCATCTCGTCTTCTTCCTCCATTTGATGCGGAGCTTCAAGATGTTCATATATTCTCTGTAGAGCTAAAGCATACCTCCAAATTTCATCATAGATTCAGGGAAAAAATTTCCTTTTATTATGATTTGAATCCTTTCCACATATTCTCTTTTAAACATGTTCATTTCTTCATCACCGTATGCAAGGAAGTCATCTATTGAGTGGTGGAAGAAAGATAATGTTCTCAATTTTGCTAGTGAGATGTGCGAGGTTGCAAAAATATTCTTTAGTGGATCTTGCACCATCTTGTCTTTTGTCATCTTCTTGAATGTTGATTTTATCTTCATTGGAAGGCTCAAGGATAGGATTTTCTTCAGTGGAATTCAAGAACCTTTCGGTTACGAAAACCTTGTGATATGAGTGAGCTTCAAGATCTTCCTCCATAAGACGAATCTCCTCTTCTTCTTCCTTGTTACAAGATTCTTCAAGTTGCTCATTCATATCATGCAAGAATTTTTGCATATTCTCAAGCTTCACACCTTATCTTATGTCTCCTTTGAATCCATTCCTCTTCATCGATGATAGGTTCTTTCTTCTTTCCTTTGTAAACACTAGTCTAGAACCATGGTTGATCAATGATCTTCTTTTTGGGAAGACATCTTCTTCTTATTCTTCACTATCACTCATTGGTACTTCACTCCAATCTGGAAATTTCTTCATGATGCGGGAAATGAATGTGATAGGGGTTTGTTCCTTGACGGAGTTGCCTTCACAAATGATTTTCCTTTGAAATCTGATTTTATTCTATTTTTCTTTTGATTTTTATATTTTATTTTTTTGAATTTTGGACCTTGTGGTCATATTTTGGGTGTAGATGCTACCAAGTCTACCCCACGGTGGGCACCAAAAAATGTTGGCAAGAAAATTTGTCAGGTAAACAAACATGTGGATTTCTTGCCAATGCTTTGGGAATCTAAGTCCCTCTACTTAACTGCTGCAGTTTTCGTATATGCATGTGTGAATAAAGGTGGATTTTCCTAGTGGCCTTACAGCTGGGGATCTAACAAGAACACTTCACTAACCCCATGGAAAATCTAGCAATCTCTTGCTAGGGAATACTTTGTCTATAGAGAGGGAAAGGGGAGTGAGAAATGAGGTAGGAGAACTAATGTTGCAGGTAGAAAATCATATTCCTGCACACACACTAGTTAGAAACTTCATCACATGCATTATGAGAAGAAACAACTCTATAAATAGCAACAAGACCAAATAGAATTTATTGATCACAAAGTATCAAGAAACCCCTTAGTTAAGTAAATCTAGAAACTCCTTCTTCTTGTATTAATTGCTTAAACAAAAGTTGTACATAGTGTGGGAATGGAAGAAATTTAAGAGTGGAGGAAAGTAGAAGAAAATGGCTATCTCCTTTGCTTTCTATAAGTACAATGCACTCTTGAGTTTATAAGATCAATTGCCAATGCTTTGAAAAGAGAGTGGCTTTACAATTTATAGAATGAGAGATGACTCATCATCTAGCCCCAATGGCTTTTCATATGTCCTCGCGTAACTTAAAATTTTTCAACTTCCTAGGAGAATATTAAGTCCCTTTTTATAACATAAAGGTGACTTATTACATTGAAAAATTAATACATATGAAAAATTGCAACCCCACAACAAAATTATAACATTGAGAAGAGAGAGAAATTTGGGGGAGAGGAGAGAGAAAGAGCGATTGAAGAAGAAGAGGAGATGTCATTCCCAATGAAGTCCACCGATCCTTGTTGATGGAAAGCTCAATGCAATGAAACTCGAATCTTCCAACTCGTGTGAAACTCCTTCCAATTGGATCACAGATGCTTTGGAATGAGTTTTTAAAAGCACTGTTGAATGGTTCTGCCGATGACCGCAACTCTCGGTAGATACGTATGATATACATGTGACCCAAACTATGTAGTGAGTGTTGAAAAACATTGTCTAGTTCCCTGAGATGGACCTCAAATTCCCTATGATCAATTCCCATGGATGATCCAGAATGATGGTATTGACCTAAATGATCATCCCTCTATGTCCCATTGTGTCAAACTTTCCCTTTGAGAATAACCTGCTATTTTTAGAATATGAGCCCATGCTCTGCTATTCTGGGACATATCACCTATCTTGCTCCAGTTTCACCTTTTGAACCTTCTACCATATTCCAACCTCCTTTGTTCTTGAGATATTGTTATTTTTAGCACATTTCTATTTTTAGCAGGTTGTTATTTGGGGACCTGCTATTTTGGGAAGAAGTTGTTTTCTGTCTTACTTTTCATTTTACCCCTTTTTTGATTGTCTGAGTGATAGAAATTGCAATTCAGTGGGACTCATCATTTATATCATGTGAGGAAATATAACATATGCTATTTTTAGTAAGTGGTTAAAACAACCTCTGTTTGTGATGGGAACAACTGTTTTGGATTGAATCTTCGTCACGAACTCGTGCTCCAATTTTCATCATGATTCACTTTCTAGAAAGCTCAAAAATGAAAAATGAAAATTTATGTCTGGTAAGAGATTCGGGTATGGAGCTACCTAGGGTAGAATACTGATAAAAAAATAGTCCTTCATATCTTGAGAAACTAGAAACTTCATCGTGTAAAAACTAGTTTGAGAGAAACTAGATTTTTTTGGAGACCCTTCCTCTGAATTTTGGATGATTTCACCCACGGATATTCAAGAATTTGAAAATTTATTCAAAGAGGGAAGAATGATAATAAAATATCCCTTGATATCCATAAAAATATGGACTTTATGGTGTAAAAAATAGTTCATGTGAAACTATATTTTTCAACGATCATTCCCTCCAATTTTCATACGATTTTGCCCATTGGAACCCTAAGAAGTGGAGAGGTAGCTCGCTGATTTTTTCCACTCACTGTGTCATGGTGGCCATTAATGGAGCTTGAAATTTATAGGTCTAGTTTTTTTCTCCATTCATGATGAAATAAATTCTATTACGATAGGTTTTTGCTTCTTGTCTCACTGGTGAAATTTCTCTTCAATTTGGTTGTCGATTTGATAGGAAATTGAACTTTGTTCTTCGATGGAGCCGGAAGTGAAATTTATTTTTACGTGAGCATTCCTTACTGAAAATTGGAGGTTTGAAGGTGATTTTTTAATGGTCTTTGAGAGTGAATAACTCAGCAACAAATGGTTCTTCGTTTTGTGTACCGTTTTGCAAGATATCTTCAAATCTTCGTTTTACAACGGTGAGGATTTTTAGATGACTTCTTTGTTTCTCTCTTTTTCGTTATTCGATCCTTGAGCTCCCTAATAAATATTTCTTCATAGACCTTTTTTTTTTATGTTTTTGAGGATTTGGTTCTTGTGGTTGAGATGGTTCGAGGTTCATCAATGGTGGTGGTGAGGTGTTCTCTACAACTTTTCTTACAGCGGTGAAGCGTGAAGCAAAGAGTTAGAAAAAATTTCAAATTTTTGAGTTTGAGTTGGGCATAGTTTCATGTCCCTAACATCCCTCACCTCAAAGGGGCATGAGGGACATCATTTTCCATGGTGAGCAAGAAGGCGACACGTGGCATCGATCCGACAGCAAGGAGTGACTGCTCCAAAATCAACTTTAAAACATTGAGGAAATTTGGATGCGGGTCATATGGGTGATCAAAAATATCTCCTAGAGGGATGGGAAAAAATTTCAAGGTTTGATGTCCTTGACCTGTGAGGGACATAAAATTTCATGACATTCCTAGAGTTGACATGTGGCGGAGATCCGACGGTAGGGAATTTGAGCTCCAAATTACACCTAGGCGTTGAACTAGCAATCCTGAAGGTCGCATGGGGTTCTAGAGGTTACATGGGGGTTGGGCACATTTTTCCAAGGTTGATGATCCCGACCCTCGGGGACGTTAGGGACATAAAAACCTACTAGGCTTCGGAGGTGACACATGTCCTCCCAAAATTTGGCTAAGTCCTCAACTTGATCCAAGAGGACAACTTTGAGGAGGATAACTTGAGCTCTTGATGGAATTTTTGAGAAATAATTTATATGATCCTTGTTAGGAAATATTTAATTAGTGCTCTCATTATTATATATTGTAATATTATTAATATGAGTTATATTATAACTCATTATTAATAATACTGAGTTTGTTATATTGTTTCAACAATATAATTTTGTTATACCCGTAATGATATTAACAAAAGTTGTTTTGTTTGTGACTTCCTGGTTTGTAGGAAGTCAGTTTTCTATTTCCATGGCTATTTATTAGCCTTATTATTATTTGTAATCAGGTAATATACAATATCAGACAATTATTTTCCTGTGTGACAATATTGTTGTCCCAATAATCCTAATTGGAAATGGCCTTTTAAATCAATGGTGGGGGTATAATTTCTTTATTCTTCCATGTGATCCCAGAAAAAGCATATTTTTATTTGGTACTCCACATGTTCTTGAGAAAAATGCCTACGGACTGATGCGCTTAAAGTATTATGAAAAATATGATTTCATCATCTTTTAGAGCTTGAAATTAAATTTTTGAAGATGTTTTGTTTTTCTCCTAAATCCATCCGGAGCTCCCGGAATCACCTTATGAAGCTTAGCGGTTGTTTTGGCCTGTGCACTTACTAGGCCTGTGAACCCTAATTTTTGTGAAACTGCCCCAACTTCTCTGAGCCCTTTCCGAATCTTCCTGAATCATTTCCATGATTTCCTAGACCTTTGAATCACCTCCATGTCTACTTTGTCTCTTCTTCTCGGTCCATGGGGTTACTCCATTACTAGGAAGGCCAGTGATAGCCCTTCCCCACACTGCATGTAGCTTGCAATTTTTAATAAACTCCTAAAATAACCTAGGGTGAATGAATGGAATTCCCAAATCACCTAGGGGATGAGATAACATTAATCGGGAGGTCACTTGGACTAACTGGACGAACCCAGGGTGTCTTGGAATGATAAGACTTGAAAAAATTAACACAGGGGTATAATTTTCATGCTCGGAAATCGTTAATTTCCTTGTTGCACATTTGCATGACAATAGTTAGGAACAATTTAGATCATTAAATAGATGTGGGGTGCATAGACATTTCATTATTAAAATTTAATTTCCATCATGTCTTCGTCTTTTCCAACAAATTAAACTCCATCAAATCGAACATTTCACGTATGATACATCTCGTTTTTTCCATTATACATTTTACATGGTATTTCTAGTTAATTACATTGATATCGATTACTCTTACAATTTGGATTTATTGATAATATTTAAATCAATGATGAATAATGTGTATGTTCATGTGCGATACCATGGAAAATTTTAAAATTGTTTATCTTATTTTCATTATGCGGTATGGTTACAGTGTTATTCCCTCTCTTTATGAGATTTTCATTGCACCTTCCACATCAATTTCTTTCTTTTTGAAAAATTATACGCCCTTTCATTGACCAACCCAAAAAAATCACACAACCACCAAGTGAAGGCATCATGTTTGGGTTTTGAAATTTTAAAATCCTGTAAATTGTAGCTTTGAGCACTATAAAACCCTATTTGGGAAGCTTTTAGGGGTGAAATTTATGATGAAGGAGACTTTCAAGTATTTGACTCGTGTCTACCATTAATGGAGTTGGTTTGTGATATTTTTCACTCAATTAGATGAAAAATTCATGTGTGTTTTTTATTTTTACTTTTAAATTGGGGGCTTGGTGATGATTTCTAGTTTGACATATTCGGATTTGTGTAATCTCAACTACCAGAATTAAGACCGATGATTTTGTCAAGTAAAAATGATTGAGAATATTTATGATTGATTGTGAAATCTTCTCTCCTACCAAAGCACATTTAATGTTTTCTATCTTGCTCAAGAAGCTCTCTAGTTTGAAAGACCTCTATATATTTGAGGCATTTGTATGCATTTTGTAAGGAAGAAAGTGAGCAGTAAATCTCTGTCAAAATTTTAATAGAAATAGTTTATTTTGCATTCCTAATCCTTCATCTAGTATCAGAGCAAAAAATCCAATCATAAAAATTCCTCAACTTGGGCACGTGATTTCAGACCAGCGAAGGTGTTGCTCACGTTTTCCCACAGTCACAATTTTCCTTTTTAAATCTACGCATTTTTTCCTTTTAAATATGTGCTTTTTCATTTTTAGCCATGGCTAGAAATAATAACAATCTACTCCAACCCCAAATCCCCATTTAAAATGGAAAAAATTATGATTATTGGGCTATTAGAATGAAAACTATTTTACGTACTCAAGATACTTGGGGTCTTGTTGAAAATGGCTTCCCGAACCAAAAGATCAAACAACATTTAATGATTTGTCACAAGTAGAGAAGGATCTCGCTTAAGGAAAATAGAAAAGGGATGGAAAATCCCTAGTCTTCATACAAAAATTTCTAGAAAAGTCTATATTTTCTAGAGTAGTCACATCCACTAGGTCCAAACAAGCATGGGACATTTAGAAACTACCTATCAAGGCACCAACAAGGTAAAAATTTCCAAACTTAAAATGTTGAGGAGATATTTTGAAAATATTCAAATGAGAGAGTCTTGATAGTGTTGATTCATTTTTCACTCATGTGATGGGTGTGGCAAACTAGATTAGGTCATATGGATAAACCTTAGAAGACCAGAGGATAATAGAAAAAATTCTTAGGAGTTTACTAGCCAAGTTTGACTCCATTGTTGTTTCCATTGAAGAGTATAAGGGTTTGACTAGTCTCACTATAGATGAGCTAATGGGATCTTTGTTATCCCATGAACAAAAACTCAACAGATCTAGAAGTTCCTCTTTAGAGCATGCCTTTAAAAGAGAAAATTTTGATTAGCAGAGCCAAAGTAATATTTGCGAACGAGAAAAGGAAGAGGAATATTTCATTCAAGAGGAGGTAGATCTCCACATTCTAATAAAGACAACTCTATATCCATCTAAAAAAATTAAGTAGAGGTAGAGGTAGAAGTTCCTCTCACAATCATTTTCATAACCAGTCACAGGAAGAAAGGTATGAAAAATCTAATATATAATGTCATTATTGCAAAAAGTATGGGCATTATGCTACTGAATGTCAAAAAAGGTAGTATGATTTAAGCAAATAAAGTGCAAATTTTTCAAAAGAATGTAATTCTGGAAGTTCAAATCATAATTCTATGTTTATAACTTGTCATGTTGCTCAAGAGAGCACAAAAGATGTATGGTTTTGGATTGTGGTTGTAGTAACCACATGACAGGTTCAAAAGAATTATTTTCTAGAATGGAAAAATCTATCCAGTCAGAGGTAAAACTGGGTAATGACAACAAAGTTTTAGTAAATGGAAAAGGAACCATAAATATTAAGACAAAACAAGGAGAAGAAAATTCATTCTTGACATTTATTATGTCCTTAGGTTAAAACACAACCTCATGAGCATAGGTCAGTTGATACAAAAAGGCTACAAAGTGTATTTTGAGAAAGAAGAATGTGTTATTTTGGATCAAAATCCAAGAAACAGTTGATAGGAAAGGTGGAAATGATAAGAAGCAGGATGTTCCCTTTGAAAATACAAAGTGATATGAATCTAGCGGTCACTAGCTCTTATTCTTATATGGGCCACGGACATCATAAGAAATTTTCTCAAGCCTAGCAGGCAATGGGAATTCTCAAGTCAATAGAAAGAAAAATTTCTCTAAGGAGGTTCTCATAGCCTAGGGTTCCTCCAAGAAAAAATATAATTAAAAAAATCAAGAAGGTTCCTCAACCCTAGTAGGCGTTAGGGTTCTTCCAAGAAAAGAATAAGAAAAAAATCAAGGAGCTGCCTCAAGCCTAACATGGGCTAGGCTTCCTCCATGCCAAGAAATTAAAAAAAAAAATCAAGGGAGTTGCTCAAGCCAACCCTAGCGAACGCTAAGGTTCCCCAAGTCAATATGTGCAAAAACTTTCTCAAACAAGTCTTTCAAGCCTAGCGGGTGCTAGCTCTTAACCACCTATGGGTGAAGAAAAATATTTTCAAGAAGGATTTTTAGCCTAGCAAGTGTTAGCTCTAAATCACCTATGGAATGTTAAGACCTCACTTTGAAATAGGATTTCTAAGCATTACATCTCCATATGCACTCCAAGTCAATCAAGAAAATGACGATTAGTTTTGGCATTTAAGATTGAACATTTACATTTTAATGGCATAAATTTTCTCCACAAGAAAAATATGGTGAATGGAATACCATTGATCGAGCCACCTGAAATGCCATGCCAAATTTGTATTCTTGCTAAGAAACACAGAGAGATTTTTCTAGTTAGAAAGGCATATAGAGCTCAAAAGCCTCTCAAAATTGTCCATATAGACTTATTTGGACCTATGCGAGACACCCTCAATAGGTGGAAGCATGTACTTTATGACCTTCATCGATGACTTCAGCTGGAAGACATGGGTATATTTTATAAAGCACAAATCAAATGTTTTTGAGATTTTTAAGGAATTTAAGGCCCTCGTTGAAAATCAAAGTGGTCATTTTATTAAGGTTCGATATCAGATAAAGGTGGTGAGTATATTTCAAATGAATTTTTAAATTTTCTCAAGGAGAATGGAATACATAAGAAGTTCACAACCATGTACACACCTTAGCAGAACGATGTAGCAGAAAGAAATAATAGGACTCTCATGGACATGGCTAGGAGTCTACTAAAGGCAAATAACTTTCCAAATGAGTATTGGGAAGAAGTAGTTGCATGTGTAGCCTACCTATTGAACAGGTTCCCAATGAAAAGTGTCATCAAAAGGTTCCTCAAGAATCATGGAGAGGAAGAAATCACATTTTTACACACTTAAGAGTGTTTAGATGTGTTGCGTATGCACTAGTACCTCAAGAATTGAGAAATAAACTAGATGATAGAGGTGAAAAATGCATTTTTGTAGGTTATAGTGAGCAGTCAAAGGCTTATAAGTTATATAATCCCATCACCAAGAAGGCTATTATCAGCAGAGATGTTGATTTTATAGAGAATGAATCTGGGATGGAAGTATTGATAAATATTTAGGTATCTTTAGAGAGGTATCTCATGAAGAGTATGAAGTTCAAGAAAATGATGCACAGGTCAATCAACCAGCTCCAAAATGGCTTACTCCAACAATAACTCTAGTTTGTAGATCGGTTGGTCCAGAGTATAGTAGTAACTCCTTAAAATGCACTAATAGCTTACAACCCTCAAAGAAATCAATCAAGAGATAATTTTAGAACACGTACTCCACAAACATTAAGGAGACATAGAACAAACTTTCACCCTGGTGAAGCCTCAGGACATGTAGGAACTACAAGTCAATAGAATAGTGATTCATCAATCCAACATTGAAATAATGCGGGTCATGTTTGAAATGCTTCCAAGAAGACAAGAAGTCTGAGGGAGATATATGATCAAACTAAGAAAGATGAAGAGCTATACTCTAATTTTTCATTATTTTCACAAGGTGATCCTATTTATTTTGAAGATGTTGTAGAAAATGAAGAATGGATAAAATATATGGATGAAGAAATGGATTCTATTGAAAAGAATCAAACTTGGGATTTAGTCAATCTACCAGAAGGCAAATATGTTATTGGTGTTAAGTGGGTCTATAAGACCAAATTCAATGCAAATGGTAATGTGGAAAAGCACAAAACAAGGTTAGTAGCAAAGGGTTTTTCACAATAGCACTGAAATTGATTACAATAAAACTTTTGCATCAATGGCTAGACTTGACATAGTTAGAACTGTCTTAGCCATAACAAATTAGAATAACTAGAAGGTGTATCAAATGGATGTTAAGTCAACATTATGCAATGGTTTTTCTGGAAGAAGAAGTGTATGTTCAACATCCACTTGGATATGAAATATATAGACAAGAGCATAAATTATGTAGACTAAAAAAGGCATTGTATGGCCTAAAGCAAGCTCGAGAACTTAGTACAATAGAATATATTCATATTTTCTACAAAATGGATTCAATAAAAGTAGAAGTGAGCCAACCCTATACATCAAGATGAACAATAGAGGTCATATTCTAATAGTTTATTTGTATGTTGATGACCTCATATTTACTTGAAATTGTCTATTGACTTGTTTAAGTCAGCCATGAAGAAGGAATTTAAAATGATAGATCTAGGGTTGATGAAATACTTTTTGGGCATAAAAGTGACTCAATCTAAAGAAGGAATATTCATATGTTAGTCCAAGTATGCAAATGATGTGTTGAAGAGATTCAATATGCTGAAATGTAATCCAACAACAATACCGAATGTTATGGGCATCAAACTAATCAATGGGGATAAGGGATCAATGTCGATCTAACATTGTACAAAAGACTTGTTGTAAATCTGATGTACTTAATGAAAATAAGGCCAGATATCATGTATGAAGTAAGTCTCATCTCAAGGTTCACGGAGACTCCCAAAGAATCACATTGTATTGCGGTAAAAGAGGATACTAAGATATGTTTCCATTACTACAGATTATAGAATTTGGTATGCACCATCTGATGATTTTAGATTAATCAGATACAGACAGTGATTGTGTAGGTATCATTGATGACATGAAAATCACATCTAGATATGTATTTAATTTTGGTTTAGGTGCAGTCTCATGGGCATCTAAGAAGCATCCCATTGTCACTCTCTCATCAATAGAAGTAGATTATGTAGTAGCCACAACATAAGCTTTTCAGGAAGTATGGTTGAGGAGAGTTTTAGCAGATTTGGAACACTATCAAGAAGAAGCAACAAATATATTCTGCAATAATAATTCAGCAATTGCATTGTTAAAAAATCGTGTGTTCCACAAGTGAAGCAAGCACGTCAATTCCATATATCACTTCATCAAGGAGCTTGTCAACAATGGCAAGATATATTTGGATTTTTATAGATCTAAAGACTAGCTTGCTAACATTTTCATGAATCCTTTACCAAAGGATACTTTTTTGTACCTTAGAGAATGTTTAAGTGTAGTTGCATCATAGTTAAGATTAGGGGGAGTATTGGGATTTGTGTAATCTCACTACCAGAATTAAGACTGGCTGATTTTTTCAGCAAAAAGGATTTGAGAATATTTCTAATTGATTGTAAAATTTTCTCTCTTACCAAAACACATTTAATGTTTTCTAGCTTGCTCAAGAAGTTTCTAGTTTGAAATAACTCTATATATTTGAGGCATTTGTATGCATTTTGCAAGGAAGAAATTGAGTAGCGAAACTCTGACAAATTTTAATAGAAATAATTTATTTTGCATATTTCTACATTTTATTTTGCAACCCTAATCCTTCATGTCATTTCGACACTGAGATAGGGCATTTTGTGTGGGAAGTTGGTAAGGAGTGGAAGTAAGCATTTTGTTGAGGACAAAGAGATCTTTTGATGCGCATGTTTAAAGTTGTGAAAATAAGCATCGCACTTTCTTTTTTATTTGGTTGCTTCTATGGATTTTTTGGTCGGTTTGAAATACTAGTGGTATTTCTATCGGATAGATGATAAAAAGGAGGCAATGGTAAATAGCGAGATAAATTATTTGACAAAATGTTTGTGAAGTTTAATCTTGACTAAATGCCTATAAAATATGGTGTTGGATTGATAATGTTATTAAAATGTTTTTTACATTGCTAGACTGTGATTTATTGAAATAACATTGATATGGTTTCCCAACATACAATAAACAAATGACACATTGGTAGAGGGAACACAAATTGTTTGATGAAATGTTTGTGGGGTTTATGCTTGCGTAAATTCCCAAAGTAAATATTCTTTCATTGCTTGATAATGTTATGGAGTTATTTATGTTATTTTTAGACTATAATTATGTAGTATAGTCGGTGGGAATGGGGCATTGGTAGAGGGTAGTCAAGATGTTTGATGAAGCTGTTTGTATAGTCATTTTCTTCTAATACAAAAAAAAATGAATCTCCAACAATGACATATATATAAACTATGGAATCTCAAAACGTGGTGTTGGGATTTATAATAATTGTGAATTATGAGCAAGAAATGGTTTGTTAAAAGGGACTTAGAACAACATGGAGATAAAAAGGAAGGTTCTATAGGAATTACTGGACATTCTCTTAGGTTATGTGAATTGGTTTGTTTAGAATAGGGCATGGACATTCATTAAAGGTAATGGAAAGATGATTTATGTTAGAGCATGGGTATGTTGGAGATGTTTTTCAAACAATAAACATGTCGAGTGTGGGCTTATATTATTATGAAGAAACTAAGAAGTTTATTTGTTCTTGCCACTTACCTATGTTCTCCCGCATGAATGGTGGATGTTTTGTTCCTACATATTTTGAGGATACTTCATATTTTTAGTCTTGATGCGTAGAATATGATAAATTAAGTCCAAATTATCTTTGTACTATTTTAATTTTTGTTTGTTTCCCAAATTTCTAGCCTTTATTTCAGTGTTCCTTGACACAACATGTCCTCTTGATTGATCAAGTTAGTTCGATTTTCATTGGCATTCCTGGTGATAAGAGTAAATGTGGCATCTTACTTCAATTATATGATTTATAAGTTTTACACTTATTTGGTTTAGCTTTCTTCTAAATCTGAAATATTGGTTGATTCTAATTTATCTTAGATGTCTTTTTCTTCTTGAAAACATGCCATGACCATTCTTTGTTCAACGCCTCGAGTTATTTTTGGCATGCTAATATTTTTGGGTTAGCATATCCATTTTAGAATCTTTGATCATGATTGACTACATTACCTGGTTTTGAGTTTAAAATTTGCATTCTTAAGCCACTCGAGTCGAATCTTAAGGGCAATTTACATGATGGTGCCTTTAACTTAACATTTGGTATGGTAAGGCTAGAGGTTTGAATATATCTTGTGGTGAACATCTAAGTGCAAAATGAACCTATTCATGGGCCACTAGATACTGACCAAGAATCTATCCATTATTACAACTGTGAGTTCTTTCCCTAGCCACTTGTTGTTCCAAATATATGTGTTGACTTTTGCTCTATCTCCTAGAGATTTGGGTCAATTGAGCGTAGTAGACTCATAATGTACATAGAGTATGCGAGTAAAAATACCTTTCATAAGCCCCTGACATTTTTCTTACAATCCTTCTAAAAGGTCATTTTGTGTCTTGTTACAGGGACTTGTTGGATTAATGCTTCTATTAGTCTTTTTACCTTGATCTTTATGGCATTGTGTGTGCCTGAAACTAAAGGCCAAGATCTAGAGGAAATACAATCATCATTCAGAGAATGAAATTGATTTGGTTAACAAATATCCTATTACAGAAATAATTATATTACTACAAGAATCTCTTTCTATCTACTACTACAAAGAGATAAAGTGGAAGGTTCGTAATAAAAACAAAAAAACAAATCTTTGAGACTAATTTTTTTATGAAGTTGGCACATGTATTACCAATTGCTAGGTAAATTACAATGATTGGGAAGGTGATTCACTTCTCTTCAGCAACAGACCCTTCATTATGTTGTTCAAGTGTATCATAGCAAATATCAAATCTATGCATCCTATGGATTTTCCATTGCAAGGATTTGCTTGTAGGATTGGGAATGACATAAATTCATCAATTGAGTTGTCAATAAGAGTTCCTTATTACATTGGAAAAATGATTCCTTGTACAAACAATTCCAATGCTCTCAATAAAAATCTGTTTCTCGAAATGGTTTAGTTTGATTTTCTATGTAATGATTCATGTTATTTCAAACAATATTCTTCATTATAATTTTCTATTACTGTTATATCATCATTCATGAAGGTATCAAATACTGAAATTAATATCATATTGATAATGGATTTCAAGGAATTTAGAAAGTTTTTGTGAATTTGTTCACAATATATAATTTTGGAATGAAATCTTATTTTTCTTTTATATCACGCATAGGAACTTTATAATCTTTAACAATTCTGTATTTTATATGGAAATGCATAAAAATGTTTAGTTGGCTTTCTTTAACTTTAGAAATTATTACCTTAATCTAAAACTTTTGTCACTTAAGTAACTTATAGAATGGTAAACATGGAAGGAAGGGTTTCTGCAGTAAACCTTACATTTATGATTTTTCATTACAAGTACTTCTTGACGGTCTTAATTTCTTGGGATGCTTGGCACCCACTTGATGATCTCTTGTAGGCTTGAGATGGGGAGCTAAACATTAAGATTTTATGTATTAATTGTCATTAGAAAGCTTTCATGTAAAAAGTTTCTCATATGTTACAACATATATATGTGATAAATCTTTCTGAAGGATGAATGAAATAATGTTTGAGTACAGAGCATTTGCGAATCAATGTAGATTCTGGTTTGGGGTTGTGTTTAGTCTATTGAATCGTGTCTTGCGCTGAAAATTATTTTGTATATACGAAACATGACCAAAAAATAGCACTCCTTCGTGATTCATACATCCATCATTATATCCGTCTATCGACATGCCCATCGTACCTTATGGTACAATTGCTAGTTTTATGCATTTGGAATTTGAATTTATAAAACCACTCTCCACATCACATCTACTATATAACATCTCGCACTTGATTATATGGATCATTTTGTGTAGCTATGAAATTTTATCCCATAATACTTCACTTTACTCGAGAATAGTAATTAGCATTAAAATATTTTTTTACAAAATTCATTATTTTTCAAGGGTCGGTAAAGAGAAATATCTTTCTAAATGAAAAAGAGTGTGAACGTGATAACATAAAATAAAAATATGTGGGAAATTTGCAATTGCACCCCATCAAAGCAAATCTGTGGTAGTATATAGATATGCTTTGTCAAATGAGATGCTTTGCACTCTTTCCACGGGAATTACTCGATAAACCACATCCACTCCCTTTTTATGTTTATCACTTCCTCTCTCTTATTACCTACAAGATTAGCTTTGCATCTAATGAAGCCTCATTTCATAGTTTTCTCTATATTTATTTTGTTCACTTCAATTCGAATCCATGGCATCAACTTCTACTTCCGATCGCAAACCGAGAAAACAAGCTCTGCTACTTCTAAAGAAGAAGAAGACAGCCTCTGCACCAAGCTTGTTTACATCCCGCTTTGATGGGTTTCTTCCATTTTTTCATTTTGTCAGATCGATCAATTTCCACGGCATCCTTTATTAGACATGCAGAAATTATAGCCTAATATTTAGAGATTACGTAGTTAGTGTTGTATATATTCTCTCTCAGCCCGATGCGAATGAGTCGCGGAAGGAGTCGGGCGCGGAGCAATGAGGAACATGACGGAAGGGCTGAGAAACCCGACACCACAGACACGCGGGTTTTAGAGGCGAAAAACATGCCGAAGGAGCAGGGCGAAAGGATATGTCGGGGAGGCAGAAAAACCCGACGCACCGGGGCAAAAGCGCTGGAACAAAAGCGGAAATCATGGCGTCGAACATGTCGCGAAGGCGAAAAACCCGGCTTGAATCTGATCGAAAGCGAGTGGGCGAACGTGAAGGAAAACATGTCGGGGTTTCTTCCAAACCCGACAAAGGAGAAATGTGTCGGGAGCCCACCAAAACCCGACACCAAAGGACATGCCGGAGGGGTTAAAAATCGACGCACAATGCAATTCGGGTTTCGGGGGCGGGAAAACACGCCGAGGAAGCATGGCAGAGAAACAACAAAGAAAATATGTTTTCGGGTCGCCAAAACCCGACGCACAAAGGAAATCGGGTTTCATAGTCGGGTTAACAAGTCGGAAAAACACGGATCAGAGGCATGTCGAGCAGTCCTCTATACCCGATGCAAATGCACAAGGGAGTTCCGAACCCGACAGGCGTTGGGGATCTCACCTACCACCATGGTTGTTGAAGAATTAAGTGCAGTCTTGGAGGTGGTTGGGGCAGTTCGAATTCCTCTCTTCTCCCTCTCTTTTCTCCATATAAAATGTAAGGAAGGGGCTGTTTTTAAAAGGTTGGACATTTCTACTTTGCACCCTCCCTTCTCTCCTGTTCACAAGAAGATTTGTGGAGTTCCAAAACCTCCCATATGGACATGTGCATATTGTTTTTTGCCTCTTGGCCATTGCTGATATATTGAATCGATCCTTGAGCAATATATGTGTGTACGTAGTTGCTTCTAAACCCTCTTACATATTTATTCTTGTCATTTTGATATTTTATTGCATTTTGGCTATGTGCATAGTGTGGCATTACATCTATGTGGTGTGTTTAATCTTGCAAAGCAGGTGTTCTTCATTCCTCGGTGCATCACCTCCGTAGCTTAGGTTTATTTTTATGCATTTCTCTTCCCTGTCTCCTTGGTAGTTAGATTAGGTTTTTGGGGTAAACCTCTGCATTTTATTGGCACATCGAAGCAGAGGATAGGAGCCGGCCTTCATCAGGAGAGCTTTTCCGATTTCGTGAGTCCCACACTTGGGAAAAGCTCCATGTTGTGCAATCGCTTAGCTGGGAGTCTCAAGCGATCGCGTTGCGAGTCCCGAAGTCTTGCGTTTCACCACCAACAGTTTTGGCACGCCCGGTGGGACCAAGAGGTCATTCCATCAAAAATTTGAAGGAGTTTTCATGAAATTTGCACAAAAAATTTGCAGTTTTTTACAAATTTCAGATTTTGCATCTCCTAGCCTGAACCCCGAAATCAATTTTTAAGGGCTTAACTTGCTCAAAACGAGTCAAAATTTCACCAGTTGGTAGATCTGACTGTAATCTTCAAATGGGTATTCTTAGTTTTTTGAGATTTTGACTTTCAAAATTTGGGTATTTAGTGATTTGGGATTTGGGATCGAGAGCATCAAAGCGACTTTTTCGGGTTTTGGGAGATGCAATGCATGGTCATAGTCGAGTTATTGTGCTTTTCGGGAATCTGCGGTGCCTGAGGTCTAAATTCCGATTTAAAGTTTTCTCCTCTAGGTCCTTGAATTTTTTTAAAATCCATTTTTAATATTGTCAAGTTTGGTGTGTAACTTGGCAAAATCCAGCCTTTTAGAGGCTTGTTCTCCAACACATCTGGCGACTCCGAAGGGATTGAATTCAGCGGTGTAGCAGCACAAGTTGCCCAGGCACATGAGAAGGATTCGGACAAGGTCTTATACTCGAGAAGAAGGGTTATTCGTCCATCTACAACTTTCACCAGGTTGGGGAAGGAGAGGAAGAAGATCACAAAGATCGCCATCTCCACCTAACAGAACTTTATCTACACCTCCACCTGGTAGGCCTTTTCTTGCATCAACCAGGGTTCTTAGGCCAATCATAATGGCGCATCTACCACCGAATCCCTTTGTAAATTTCACGGGCAGTAGTCCACTTGCCCTAAATGCTCAGAATCAAATTCCAGTTGCAGCACTAAAGAATATCCCCTACTTCACGGGTGAGAATCATACTACTCCTATTGATCACATCCAGGATATTGCTAATGTATGTGCAATCCACGAAATAAATCAAATGGATGTTGCAGTCAAGCTGTTAGCTTCATCTTTCAAAGGCAAGGCTTTCTGATGGTTTAGGAGCCTAACAAATAGGTCTATTACAAATTGGAACCAACTTTGTTCGGACTCTTTTGCGACCGATTTGGGAAAGGGCGAGATAATTTGTCTTTGTTGGAGCAGTGACAACAATCAAAAGGGCTCCTAACGAGCAAATGGCAGATTTTAACTTCAGGTTCCAACGGACATGGGACAGAATTCCAATAGCTGTTAGACCAAACTGCCGAAGGAGCATTCCTTTATTTCTTAAAGGCTATAAATTCGAGACATAGCCATGATGATCCAATCAATGGGAGGGACAACGCTGCGGGGAGCCTATGACACGGCGATCGGAGCGAAGAAGCTGTTTGATCAAGCCGGTAAGCTTGCACCAAGGCCACCAATGCCTCTCTATCAGGATATGGGAAATCCTACTGACGACCAAGCACGAGTTGAATCCCATTCCAACTCCTAGAAATCAAAGCAATAATGAGGCATCCACATCTTGAATACTTCAAAGGAATTGCAAGAGGTTATGAAACATTGCAGAACCTTGAAATGAGCTAGTGACTATCAAAAGCAGCGAGGCTCAAAGTGCTAGGCCGTATCGGCCTCAGCGATGATGCAGGCTAGGCCCCGTGCAACAGAATAGGCCACCACCACCTCAGGTTGTGAATCAAAACCAAAGCCAAGGACAACCTCAGGCTGCCAGGCCATTTCGACCGTATGATCCAAATGCAACGACATCCTCAAGAGCTTTGGTTCCAACGCAAAACAACATGGCACAGGAATACAACTGGTGTTACCCTTGCAATCTACCTCACAATCAGTCAGCATGTTTCAACGGTGCACTGAATCAGGCCTTGATGGTGCAAACCATTGGTGTGCCTCAAGAACCAAGCCAAGAAGGGAATCAGCAGCAAGAAACACAACAAGAGAGACCTCCAACAGAAACCACATTGGCAAATTGGCGAACGGAAGACTTCTGTGGAGTTAACCAACAACCTTTTCAAGGCATGGCTACCAAAACATGATCATTGAAGAGAATCATGGAAGAGGGACAACCATGTAATCCAGTTGTTTCTCAGACCACTCCTACACAACAAGGGGTCGGTAGACCAAACACAACTCCAAATGTGCAAAATCAGCTTAAGGTACATTGTAGTAGCTTGAAGCTCAGAAAAGGTTACTCAAGTAAGGGGCAAAAAAGACAGTTCATTCCCCTTCGACATCATCGATCAAATGAAGAAGACACATGTGAACATCTCCATGTGGGAATCACTGGCGATCC
The DNA here is from genome assembly GCA_018340775.1 of Taxus wallichiana var. yunnanensis. Classification (NCBI taxonomy): domain Eukaryota; kingdom Viridiplantae; phylum Streptophyta; class Pinopsida; order Cupressales; family Taxaceae; genus Taxus; species Taxus wallichiana. The sequence continues at coordinate 453,594,983 of CM031241.1, read as the reverse complement.
CAGGGCAACGAGATTTATTGCAAGCTGCCATGGCTAATTGGTCTGCCACAAATGTATCAAACCAAGGACATGAGAAAGTTCTCACTAATGCAGTGCAACATGATGGGGGCCAGACAAGGAAAAATTTGAAGCCTCCACCGTTCTATGTGTCATTGGTTGTTGGAAACCACTTGGTACACAACTGCATGATAGATTCAGGGGCAAGTAGTTCAGTGATGCCGAAGCAAATAGCGGATCAACTGGGTTTGAAGTATGAGCCAGTCTTTGAAAAGAGTAATGCAATTTGGATGGAGCAGCGGTAGGAAGCTGTTGGAGTCATCAAAGGGTTAAGCCTAACGCTACATGCTGTCCTAGCGTTACGGTTTTGCAAGATGTGTGCGTGATCGACCTCCCGCCACTCTTTGCGTTGTGTCTATCAAGAGACTTCACTGCGAAAATCGGTGGATATTTATCTGCCCAGATTGGTCACACATGATTTTAAGACAAGGTATGGAGCAAAGCAGCAATCACGTCGAGAACCAATTGCCAATTTCCATATTGAGCCTCATGTACCAAATCCTATCAATGCAAATTGCTCGGTTTTTATCGGGAGTGTACGAATGATCTAGAAAGCAGTACTAAGGTCGAGGGAATTCTGATTTAACTTTGGATGAATGGGCGAACAAGAGTCATGAATTTGACCCATACAAGGAAATTGAAGAATCCGGGAATTGGGCGTGTATTGTATACACGAAGAAAATTCACCCATTCCCAACATCATTCAGCCTGAACAAAAGGATGAAAACAAAGTTTGGCAACTATTTTTCGACGGTTCAAGAAGCAGACAAGGTGCTGGAGGTGGTGCAATGTTGATTTCGCCACAGGACATCAAATATTATTCAGCTTTTCGTTTCCAGTTTTCTTGTTCAAACAACACGGCTGAATACGAGGCATTAATTCATGGACTTCATTGGGCCAGGAAAAGGGGCATAAAGAACTTGCAGGTGTTTGGAGATAGCGAGCTAATCGTCAACCAAGTTAGAGGACAACATGCTACAAAGAATGACTTGTTGAGGAGCTATAAGAATAGGGTATGGGACCTTATCGAGGACTTCGAAGCCTTCAACATCACGTCCATACCGGGAAGAAAAATGAAGTTGCGAGATAGGCTCGCGGCGATGGTGCAGCGTTTGATGTGGTTGAAAGCATCGAGAAGGAAAAACTCAGCCACATATCCACGTGATTGTGAGGCCAGCGATTCAGAGATAATAACACAAGCTAGCAGTGTTTGAAGCGATCAACAGATCATCAATTTCTTGCAAGAAGAGGCTGAATTCTCGGCTAGGAATCAGGACAGACTAGAACAGCAGTATGGGGATCAAGTAGTGCAGCTGCGGACAAACAAGCTTCCTAAAGGTTTAGTAACGTTGGAGTCTATCTTGACCCTAACGACCGATTTCGTAAGGAAAAGGTGAATATACGAGTCAAGAGAGAAGATTGAGCCAATCTGGTTGGCGAAAGCAAAACACTTCAAATTGGTAAAGTGGCCTTTGAGCATTTGGAGAAATCAGATTTCATACGACTTTGCCGAGAATTTCAGATGTCTTCACTTGGAGCTATGAAGACTTGAGAGGATTCGATCCGAAGGTGGCACAACATACCATAGGTGGATCCGGATGCTAAGCTCATCGGGCGAAGCAAAGACCGGTCAGCCCTCACATTGAGCCTTTAATGAAGAAAGAGCTAAACAAGTTAATAGAAATGAGCATTATATTCCCGATCAAGCACTCAAGCTGGGTTGCAAACTTGGTTCAGTCGGGGAAGAAGAGCGGAGAAATCAGGTTGTGTGTAGACTTAGAGACCTCAATAGGGCCTCTCTCAAAGACCATTACCCACTTCCTTGATGGAACAAATATTGCAAGTAGTATCCGGTTCAGAGAGATTCTCCTCTCTAGATGGCTACTCGAGTTATAATCGGTGACGGTGAAAGAAGATGACCAATTCAAGACGGCTTTCACCACCAAATGGGAACCTATGCCTACTGAAAATTCCATTTGGGCTATCAAATCTGGAGCCACTTTCCAAAGGGCAATGGATATGGCGTTTAGGGGTTGATCAATAAAATAGTTACGATATATCTTGGCGACATCTTGTATTCTCAAAAAATGCGGTGGATCACCTCTGCCATTTGAGGCAAGTATTCGAGAGATGTAGAAGATTTGGGGTATCTTTGAATCCCAAAAATGCATATTCTTGGCTCACGAGGGGAAAACTTCTAGGCCATATTGTTTCAAAGGAAGGGTTGACGATTGACCCGAGAGAGAGTCGAAGCGGTCGAGCATTGCCATTGCGAGTCATAAGAAGGCTCTTGAAGCTTCTTAGGAAGGATAAATTTTGTCCACGGTTTGTTCCAAACTTTGCAGCTCTCGTGAAATCGATAACGCTGATGTTAAAGAAGAGCATGGCATTTAAGTGGACATCTGAGGGCAAGGCGAGTTTTGAGGCAATAAAAGAGGCTATATCTCAAGCTCCAACCCTCGTCAATCCAGACTTCTCCAAGGACTTCGTGTTATATGCCTTCGGTGGCGGAGACACAATTTCTGCAATCTTGGTACAACAAAACAAAGAAGGGTTAGAGCAACCAGTTGCTTTCTTCAGTCAAGGCTTGGAGGAATTCGAAACTAGGTACTCTTTCATTGAAAAGCATGTACTTGCAGTGATCAGGAGTTTAAAGAAGTTCAAGCACCTAGTCTCGAACAACAAGATCTAACTGTTGGTCTCTCATGCGGGAGTTAAGGACTTCCTTCTGAACAGAGATCTGAATGAGAAGCGTGCAGGGTGGATAACTCGTGTCATGGAATATGACATCGAGATCAAGGTCACCAAACTAGTACGTGGAAAAGGACTATGCGAACAACTAGCCTTGAGTCAACAAGTTGAAGCAGTGTGAAAAAAGAGCATCTTGGTACTACGGGATAGTCGGGCAGGAAAATGATGATGTGCCCACTCCTTGTTGGACTCGGGGTATGATACACTTCCTACGAGACAGGACTATGCCCTCAAAGGAATGAAAAAAGCAAAAGGAGATACTTCAGATTACAAGCTATTCCATATGTGCTTGTTGATGGTGTTCTGTTCAAGAAGGACATCAATGGAGTTTTATTGAGGTGCATTGGGACAGGTCAAATTGAGAGGGTGTTACGAGATTTTCACGATGGAGATTCTGGAGGACATTTTGCCCCACGAGTAACAGCTCTCAAGATAATGAAGGCAGGGTATTATTGGCCCACAGTGTTCAGTGACTGTTATACATGGATAAGAAAGTGTAAGAGATGTGCACTCTTCACAGGCAAAGAAAGGCTAGCAGCGCTTCCATTGCACCCGATTTTGGTTGACCAACCATTTATGCAATGGGGATTGGACTTCATTGGGGTCATAAATCCAAACTCAAGCCAAGGCCACAAGTGGATTCTCACGGCAACAGACTATTTCACCAAGTGGACCGAAGTAAGTAGCGCTAAGAAGCAAATGAGTCTAACATACTAGACTTTTATGAAGGGATAGTAACTAGGTTCGGTGTGCCAGCCACTATCATATCAGACAACGCATTGGCATTCGTAGGTTCCAAGATCACAGAATGGGCTGTCAAAAATGGAATCTACTTGAGCACCTCTTCCAATTATTACCCACAGGGTAATGGGCAGGCAGAGTCCACAAACAAAAACTTGCTAAGAATCATCAAGAGGACTCTAGATGAAAATCAAAGAACATGGCATACCAAGCTAAAATCAGCATTATGGGCTGATAGAATAACACCAAAGAGGTCTACTGGGAATTCTCCCTACAAGTGGTCATGGGAAAGAGAGCGATGTGCCCATATCATTAGAAGCACTGCATTGGAGTTCATGAGGCGGTTGGAGTTAGGCGAGTTCGAACAATGGAGGCGGTATGCGAGTTGATGGAATCGGAAGAAATAAGAGAACATGCGGTTCGAGATAATTGAGAAAGATCGAGGCCTTGGTGAAAAGATGGTTTGATAAGAAAGCAAGAGCAAGGACCTTCCAGGGGAAGGGACCTAATTCTGAAATGGGATGCAGATCGGGCAAAACCGGGGAGGCATTCCAAGTTTGATGCCATTTGGAGTGGCCCCCTACATGGTCACGGGATGTAAGAATAGAAATGCCTTCCAATTGTCTACATTGGATGGAGAAAAACTCCGATTCGGTTAACGGAATCTATCTTAAACATTCTTCTTTGAAAAGAAAAGGTTTACCCTTGTAAATATTAGCCTAGTTTGAAATTCCCCTAAGTGCGTATGCACATTGTCTTCTTGTAGTTAGGTTTCATTTTCCCTAAGTGCTTTGCAAAGGTTTCATTGCTCTGGATTGGTTTCTACTGGTGCAGCGTGTTCTCGGAGAGGAGTTCAAATATCGGTTTAGTTCGGGTTATTGCTTATGACTCCATGCCCGATGGATTCTTTGAAAGAGCGATCTTCTACCTAAAGCGAGTAATCCCGTTGAGTCGCCAAATTGTTGTATATTTTCCCTCTCCGGCCCGATGCCAGGGCAAGTCGCGGAAGGAGTCGGGCGCGGAACAGCAAAGGGGGACATGACGGAAGGGCTGAGAAACCCGACACCACAGACACGCGGGTTTTAGAGGCGAAAAACATGCCGGAGGAGCAGGGCGAAAGGATATGTCGGGGAGGTAGAAAAACCCGACGCACCAGGGCAAAACGCGGAACAGCAAAGCGGGAAATCATGACGCCGGAACATGTCGCGAAGGCCGAAAAACCCGACGCGAATGCAATCGGGAAAACGAGTCGGGCGAACAGCAAAGGAAAACATGTCGGGGTTTCTTCCAAACCCGACAAAGGAGAAATGTGTCGGGAGCCCACCAAAACCCGACACCAAAGGACATGCCGGAGGGGTTAAAAAATCCGACGCACAATGCAATTCGGGTTTCGGGGGCGGGAAAACACGCCGAGGAAGCATGGCAGAGAAACAACAAAGAAAATATGTTTTGGAGCGCAAAACCGGCCTGCACAAAGGAAATCGGGTTTCATAGTCGGGTTAACAAGTCGGAAAAACACGGATCAGAGGCATGTCGAGCAGTCCTCTATACCCGATGCAAATGCACAAGGGAGTTCGAACCGGCAGCGGGCATTGGGGATCTCACCTACCACCATGGTTGTTGAAGAATTAAGTGCGATCTTGGAGGTGGTTGGGGCAGTTCGAATTCCTCTCTTCTCCCTCTCTTTTCTCCATATAAAATGTAAGGAAGGGCTGTTTTTAAAAGGTTGGACATTTCTACTTTGCACCCTCCCTTCTCTCCTGTTCACAAGAAGATTTGTGGAGTTCCAAAACCTCCCATATGGACTGTAACGCTGTTTTTTGCCTCTTGGCCATTGCAATATATTGAATCGATCCTTGAGCAATATATGTGTGTCTGTGGTTGCTTCTAAACCCTCTTACATATTTATTACTGTCATTTTTGATCTTTTATTGCATTTTGGCTATCTGTGCATAGTGTGGCATTACATCTATGTGGTCTGTGTTTAATCTTGCAAAACGGGTGTTCTTCATTCCTCGGTGCATCACCTCCTTAGCTTAGGTTTATTTTTATGCATTTCTCTTCCCTGTCTCCTTGGTAGTTAGATTAGGTTTTTGGGGTAAACCTCTGCGTTTTATTGGCGCATCGAGCAGAGGATAGAGCCGGCCTTCATGCAGAGCTTTTCCGATTTCGTGAGGTCCCACACTTGGGAAAAGCTCCATGTTGTGCAATCCTGCAGGAGTCTCAAAGCGATCGTGTTGCGGAGTCCCGAGGAGTGTCTTGCGTTTGTGATTAGCATTTAGGATTCTGTAGCTAGCATTTAGGGAAGTTATTTTGTAATTGACAACACATTAGATGATATGTGTACGTGCTGGCATATGTTGTCCATCTATAGGATGAAGAGTAGAGATAGGGTAGTTTGAGTTTGAGTTTGAATAAGACTTTGTTTACTATTATTCTATAAAGATTGTATTCTCTGATTTAGCAGAGCACAAGCAAATAAGAATAAGAAATAGATCAAAACCTGTAGTTACATTTCGTATTCTATTTAAGAGTGCTAATAATTTTCATGGTATCAGAGCAGTGTTGGTGAAGTGTTGCTGCAGAGAAGTATCAGAAGTTTAAAGACAGAGATATGGCCACATTTGTTGCAGGAGATCCTCACAGGATGGTAGAATGATTTGATGGTGTTGGATTTAATCTCTGGAAGCTCAGAATGAAGATGTTGCTGTTGAACAAGGATCTACTCAATATAGTTGAAGGGACTGAGACTAAACCCACCCAGGATGTAGATATGATCAGTAAGTGGGAGTCAAAGGAAGGTAGGGCTCGTTCCTGTATACTTTTAAGTTTGAGTGATAATGTGCTTTTACATGTAAGTGAGGCAAAGGAAGCTTGGGATCAATTAATCAAGTTATATGAATCAAATGATGTTAGCACAAGATTATATCTTAGAAGAAGATTTTTTTAGTTAAAGATGCAGGAAACACAAAAAATATCAAATTTCACAAATCAGTTTAAATCTCTCAAAAATCAATTGGCAGCATGTGGATCAGTGATTGTAGAAGAAGATGTTGTTATGTCACTTCTTGGGAGTTTTCAGAATCCTATTCTAGACTGGTAGTAGCGCTAAGCACCCAATCCAATTTGGATTTGACAAAAGTAATAGCAGCACTACTTCAAGAAGAAATCAGAAGGAAGGATGGGGGCATGAATGATGAGAATCCTACAAGCATTGTTTTCAACAAGATATAAGGGCAAAGCAAAAAGGAAGAGTGACAACAAATCTCATCCCTCCCAGTCCAATGTCTCAAAGAATGGTAAAGACACAAAGGAGGAGAAAAATAAGGGAAATTTCTTTCATTGTGGAGCTCCTGGGCATTTTAAGAAACAATGTCGAAAGTGGTTAGCATGGGTAGAAGAGGTAAAGAAAAGGAAGGTTGCTGAAGCTAACATGACCTCAAGCAATGACCAAGAAAATTTGTTTGCAGTTGTCACAACCCCAAGTTCTGATGTTTCTAATTGCTGGTATTTAGATTCAGGAGCAACTCAGCATATGACACCTGAGAGAAGTTGGTTTATGGCATATACAGAAGCACCCAAAAGTAAGACTATCAATCTTGGAGATGATAGCAAATGTGAGATGATCGGAATTGGAGATATTCCATTGCAAATGCCAGATGGTGGATACAAGAAAATCCGAATGTATGGTATGTACCTGCTCTAGTAAAAAGTCTTTTATCAGTGAGAAAAATTACCGATGCTAGCATAATTGTACAGTTTGACAAGGAATGTGTCCTAAAGGATGTTGAAGGAGTAATTGTTGCTACGGGAATCAGAGATGGCAATCTGTACAAGTTATGTGCAGCAGTACCTGATGTGGTGTTAACAACAACAAATAATGAAATATCTGATTCAGTTCTTTGGCATCATAGATTCGGACATGCAAATCCTCATTCGCTTCGAATATTAAAATCAGAGCAGCTTGTGGAAGATTTTAATTTGCATCTACCAGTTGAGTTGGGAGTGTGTGAAGGCTGTTGTTTAGGAAAGCAACATAGATTCCCCTTCCCAAAGAAAGGAGCAACACGAGCTAAGGAGAAAATGGAACTTGTACATTCAAATATTTGCGGTGCAATGCAAACAATGTCACACAATGGGGCAAGGTATTTTATTACCTTTATTGATGATTCCTCTAGAATGACCTTTGTTTATTTTATCAAAAATAAATCATGTGCATTAGAGATGTTTAAGGTTTTTAAAGCATTTGGTGAGAAGCGATAAGAAAACCTTTGAAATGACTCAGATGTGATAATGGGGGTGAATATACCTCAAATGCTTTCAAAATTTTATGTGCAAAAGAAGGTATCAAACTTGAGTACATTGTTCCTTATTCACCGCAACATAATGGTATCGTTGAAAGAAGGAATAGGAATCTTGTTGAAAGTGCTAGATGCATGCTTAAGAGTAGTGGATTATCTAATGTTTTTTGGGCTGAAGCAGTCTCCAGTTCAACAAATCTACAAAACAAGTTGCCAACTGCTGCATTGCATAATAAGACGCCTTATGAGGCATGGCATGGAAGCAAGCCAAGTGTCAATGATTTAAGAATTTTTGGTTGCATAGCATATGCACATATACCAGATGAAGAAAGAAAGAAGCTAGATGACAAAAGAAAGAAGTGTATAATGGTTGGATACAGTTTGAATTCAAAGGGATATTGAATTTATGATCCTATAACACATGAGATTCTAGTCAGAAGAGACATCATTTTTGATGAAAATTCAGTTTTGCACAAATCAGCAGAGATGGAAAATGATAAGGATTCAAAAACAAGGCCTTATGATTTCAGATCTGATGAAGAATCTGAGGATGAGAATTCTACTCCAGCAAGACCATTACAAGTTGCAGCCACACACCCATAGGAGATGAACAAGGAGAGCAGCAGCTTCGTAGATCAACAAGACTACGGAAACCCACTCAAAAGGCATCTGAATCATATGCACTTAGTGTAGAGGTTGATGAACCACTCAGTGTTCAAGAAGCACTTCAAAGTATTTATGCAGCAGATTGGAGGCAAGCAATGAATGCTGAATATGAATCACTCATAAAAAATCAGACATGGGAACTCACGATTCTTCCACCTAGAAGGAGAGTGGTTGGATGCAAGTGGTTATTCAAACAAAAGTACAAGTCTGATGGGTCGATAGACCGCTACAAGGCTCGATTGGTGGCAAAAGGATACACCCAAATTGCAGGTTTGGATTATCATGACACCTTTTCTCCTGTAGTCAAGATAACATCCATCAGAATTCTGTTAGCAGTGGCAGCAACCTTGGATCTTCATGTACATCAGCTAGATATAAAAACTGCATTTTTAAATGGATTCTTAAAAGAAGAAGTTTATATGGAACAACCAGAAGGCTACATACAAGAAGGAAAGGAGCAGTTAGTATGCAAGCTTTAGAAAACATTGTATGGACTGAAACAGTCTTCAAGAGCATGGTATGAGCGTATTGATGGGTTTCTCCAAAATGAAGGATATGTAAGTTGCAATGCTGATTCGAATGTCTACATAAAGCATATTGGTGAGTCTCTAGTCATCTTAGCTTTATATGTTGATGACACCATCATTATGAGTAATGATTTTAAGATGTTAGGCATGTTTAAGTCTCAATTAGCTGCAGAATTTGAGATGACTGATCATGGTGAGATTCATTATTGCTTGGGCATTCAAATTTTAAGAGATAGGGAGAAGAGAAAAATCCATCTTAGCCAAGAGAGGTACATTAGGAACATTCTCAAGAAATTTGGGATGGAAAATTGCAAGCCAATAAGTACTCCAATGGAAGTAGGAAACAAACTTTCACTGGACATGTGTCCCAAAACACAAGAAGAAGAAAGTTATATGAGTATGGTTCCATATCAAAATGTTATATGGATAGGTGTCTTCACACAACGTTATCATAGCACCTTTCATATCAACGTTATCTCAGAAAATTTGAACTGTCTGGTTGCGACAAAGTTGTGAAATTAGAAGGTTTAGAACAGTGCAGATCATTGGAAGAGTTGGAAGAGTTGAGAGCAGATACCTGTTGGGAGGTGCCGGGTATACAAACTTTGGAGCACATGGTCCGATTAAGGAAGCTGCAGCTCACCGCTAACAAGAGATCAGCAGTTGAACCTTGCATTCAAACACTAAAGGTATTATTAATTTTGTAGATATTTAAAATTCCAAATTTATTTTCTATCTGATTATGCATTGACATTTGCAGAAATGGCCGAGCGAGTTAACAATATGTACAAGGGCAGTCTCTGATGCGAGTTCACTACTCGCAAACGCGTTCCCCTTTCCGAGTCTCTCTATCGTCGACTCCATCGAAAACCAGAAAATCAAATATTGCCGGCCGCATTTGGTGCAGAAACGTCCCTGGAATACAGATGCTATTATGTTATGTTTGGTTTTAAATTGTGGGGTTCCCAGTCTCGAATTGCAAATATCGTGCTTTGATGATGATGTGATAAATGCAAGGGTGGTGGGTGAGGGCAACTGGATATGGATAGGTGTCTTCGCACAACGTTATCATAGATAGCCCCACTACAGACACCTTTCATATCGAGAGTGTCTCAGTCTATGGTGGAGATCACGAAGTGGAGAGAGGATTGCTTGTGACGGGGAAGAAAAGAGGGTTATGGAGGCTTCGTGCCGCTTATTGGCACTTCTAGGAAGTTGATATTCATATCAAGCAAAAGAGTAAAATGGTAGCATTGTGATACTAGTTACGTAAATTCATTCTCTCTTTTTAGAGGTGGGGTGTAGATATGTTATAAATTAATTAGTTATTATTGAAGAAATTAGTCATTATTGGTATTGTTGTATTTTATTGTTTTTATTTTGTAATATTGTTGTTGATATGTAACTATTTCTTATTGTTTCATTTTTATATGTTTTATTTGTATATTTTGTAATTTATGATATTTTCAACCTTATATTAATTATTGGGATGTATTAATTGTTTTTAGTTATTTTGAGTACAAAAAATTAAATGTTCTAAAATAATGAGCAAGTTCATTCCTTAGAATATATTTAAATGTATACAACATATAAAATTATAATTAGAATAAATTTGATTGAAATTGGGAAGAAAGAGTAAAAGAGCACAAATTTAAAAATCTACAAACAATCCACCAAGTACATGAATGTGTTTGTGACTCATAATCTCAAAATAGGGTCAAAAGAACATCATAAACAAACCCTACAAATTTGTTTTCCCGAAACTTTACATCTTAGACATTTTCTAATAAGAGTCAAGTTTGGCCCCTTGAATTTATCATGCACTCTTAGTGTAGCCTCTAAATTTAACCTATACATTTTTTTTATCTATGTAGTCACAATCGGGTTCCCATTAAGGGAATGACTTAACCCCACACAACTCTTATCATAATTAGATCTCACCAAAGCAAGATCTAGGAACATCTCTAAAACACGAAATAACAAAGTGTCTTCTATTATTATACAGGGAAAGGATTACTCACTTAATGGCACAATGGAATTACACCCTAATAAAAGTATTTTAATAATCATTTTACATGAATTTTATTGAAAATTGCAATCTTGATAACTATTCTAAGCTTCTAGAATTTGCTAAAATTCTATAGGACCATAGTTGGCTCAATTCCACAAGAATGCCATTACAAGTGTTTTCTTGATATACTCACTCTATTATTTACAATTTTTGATCCTCTACAAGCTCATACACATTAATTTTCAATTTATAGAATCTTTTTTTGTTCAAAGTGGGAGAACAAATATACCATTTGCAGGAAAATATACTTTAACAATATTCCTTTGGGTGTGTATGATCCACTTACGATTTCCATTGATCTTCCTAGTTAGTTTGTAGGTATCTTTTCATGTAATTTCATACATCCAATAAATTTTTAGCTTGATCATTCGAGTTTGTCCTTAGCCATGGAATAAGGATCAAGGTCCACATGTATCTCCCTCTAATTGTATATTGATGTTCACAAGATATCATGTCGGATACAAATGCAATCATGGTGTCAAATGGTAGTGGTCCCATGGAAATGCAAGAATTCGCAACATTAAAAGAGTTGTGGGTATCCAGAATGTTGTGTGGCATCAATTTGTTGGAAGAAAATGAAAGGCTTTGTGGAATCCACATGCGAGAAATAAAGATTGCACAAATTATGTGTAGTTGTGCAAGGTCAAGGAAAGTGTTCATGACTTGTGTGGTAGGGAATGAGTGTCCCATGACATAAGATAAGGATTTGTGAATTTGCATGGGATTAGTTAAGAATTGTGGCACTTAGTGATTTAGCATGGCCTAATTAGTGTTTCACAAAAAGTTGAACTTTTGCAATTTAATCGATACACATCCATAAGAAAATAGCTAAGGTTTTTTTCCCTCACTTACGAGTGGTGCAACATTACAAAATTATTTATTTAGCTATAAAATTATTATTCATACATTAGATTTCTTTTTGGGCAATGTAAAATTTCTTGTGAACCCAATTATGCATGCATCAAATACCTTAAAGTAAGAAGAAACTTGAGCCCCTTCTAAACCATGTTTATGAAGGTTTGTAATGGAAGGAAAAATTCTAGAAATATGACTAAGTTGAGATGAATCTTCAAATTCTCTTCCCATCCATTTAACTAGATACTCTAAATGCTTCTTTCTACACATTGTCTTTAGTACACAGTCATATGAATGTATTCAATTTCCTCACACTTTCTCTTAAGTAATTGGTGTCTCCAATATACTTCTATGTGGTCATCTCATTCACGTGTTTTTCCCTCATAATATGGTTATAGATCCAATGCATAAAACATACCCAAGATGTCTATCCCTTATAACAATTGTATCTCATATTTTTTCTCCACAAATATCCCGAGGACTCTCTGAGGTCCCATTTTCTTCCACTTGAGTATATCATATGTTCCTATAGACACAAAATCATGCACTTGGGTACATTTTCAAGTTCTAAAAACATGTCAACAATTAGATGGCTCCTAAGCAAGAAAACTAGTAATTGACAACTCTTTTGCCATTTTCCTTTTCTTCTACACCTTTATTGGCTTCATGCATCTCTTACTCCTACAGAACTTGACTATTTTATTTTTATATGGATTCAAACACTAGTGCCCGATTCGTGATAGTGGCGTCAAGAGCTCCTATTCTCATGGGTGCACATATCCCTCTTTATATTTTTCCTACCCGTTTGGGCCCCTTTTCACTTCTCAATTACTTTTTGTTGCTTTATGGGTCCACCTTTTGGTTGTCAATTACGAAATTCAAACAAGGGAATCATATAAATACATATTTATGCTATCAAAATGAAGGATCAAGCACTAAACATTACTATCATCACTTAAACTTGCATCCAAAGGCACTAAAGCACTTTAAAGGAATTCATCTAACATCCATACAAGGGACAAGTTGCATCACTCCTACATACACTTTGCATAGGATGGGAAGTTTAATCTATTCCATCCACACGTATCATTTTCTTCTAGTGACCACTATCATTGGTTAGTATCACTACACACACCACATTTTGCAAAATACTACATGGAGTTTTTATTGGATTTGATGTGCTTTAATGGACATTGGATTTGATGTGGTTTGTGGACAGCTGTGTGGACATGTTTTTTAAGAATATTATTAGTATAAACATTATTTAGTGTGTTAAATTATATTTATGTTGTATATTGTTTTGATATGTATGTAAAGTTGTTAAAACAAGTTCATGTATATAGTGAATTGTTTATAACTCTCCTAAATAATAGGACCAACATTTCCTATACATATGGAGAGACTCTATACAAAATGACATATATAATTATTATTATTGGTAAAACTCCACCTCTGATTTCATTTGGCAAGAGTGAGTCTCTGATCTTCTTCCAGTAATGGGGAAGTGATTTGTTTGAAGGATATTATAAAAGGGAGGACAGATTCATCTACAGCTGTGCGCAGATTTGTATGGCCTACCGTATGGATCAAATAAAATTCAATTATCTGATTATGACCCATACTTTTTATTAACAGTCATGTGTGCATTCTTAAGATTGAGCCGATCTATAACAGTAACGATTTTAGTTAAAAGTCTGTAGTTTTAGTTGTTATTTGGTGAGCCCATATTCATATTTTCTTTTCCATCCGTCCATGCTATATAGATTTTGCATCTAGCATTAGAGCCCCCAGCGAGGATACATTTAATTATTTCTCAATTTTTGGAAAGCATTGGTGACTCCACGCAGGACCTTCATTCAAAGTCTTTGACCGCAACCACAAAATAAATGTCTGATTAGTCATTTCATGCCACCATGTTGCATTGGGTCTATTTATATCAAGATTCATACTAATCATCACATAAATTCATTACCAAGCAACAATCCATGCATATATCAAAGGTTCAAATGATCCACACTTTTTATTCTTTAAATGTGTAATTCTTAAATTACAGTTCGTTGAGTCTTTGTAATTATCCTTTGTTGGATATAGGTGATTTTCTAATATAGTATTTTATTCATTAAAGTTATATGTCAAAAAAATTGAACATTTCTTTTGTTCAAATAAAATATTTTTGTAAGGGGTGCATTATCGGTTAAAACCGACACCCTTTTTCTTATCAATTCTATGGAGGGTAGTCATGGATAAACTAAGTATTATTGAGAAACTTGAAGGGAGATATTTCCACACATGGAAAATCCAGATGTAATTGCACCTGATAGAGAAGGATTTGTGGGATGTCATCAAACCAAATGCGACACCACCAACGAATGCAACAAATCTCACAAAGTGGATTATTAAGGATCAAAAGGCCTTGGGCACTATTAGCCTCGGTCTATCAAAAGCATACCTGCATCATGTGGACTTCTCAAAGACATCAATATTTGGGACTCTTTAATAATTTTTTTGGATCTAAAGGAGAAACTTCTAAGACAACATTAAAATAGATATTGTATGGATTGAAGATGAATGAAAATGCAAATATGGCAGATCATATAAGCAAGTTCGACTCCCTACTTAATCACTCTCGAGTATTAACGAGAAGGTAAAAGATGATGATGCAAAAGCAATACTTTTGAATAATATGCCTAAAAAATTATCTAATATGGTTTTCACTTTGAGTAAGCTAAACATTGGTTTAGAAGGAGTCATTTCTACTCTTCTTGATCAAAATGAATATTTAGAACCAGAAGAGAAGGTTTTATATGTGCACAATAAAGCAAGTACATCATCAAAAAAGGGGAAGTATACTTCAAATCATGCTCCTTCATGAGGACAAGTTTAAATGTTTTTATTGCAAATAATTAGGACATGTAATTTTGAATTGTAAAAAGAGGGCACAAGATATTCTTGTAGATAAATTGGATCTAAAGGCCTATTTAGATAAAGAAACTAAATGGGATGAACATTCCAATGATGAAGAACTCTCTTGTCTCATTGATAAATAATCTTTATGGTGAATCAAAACTAGAGGTCGGAGGCAATGGAGGATGGAGGGTGATCAACGCCTCTCATCACTAACTAACAGTGGTCACATACAACACCGGTGACACCTTTTATATATATTTTTGTGTGTGGTGTGTGTAGAATAAAATGGTTTTTTTTTCCTTCCCCTTTTATGATTGAAACGAGAAAATGCGCATTTTGGAATTTGAGAACAGTTGTATAGGAGAGAATTTGAACTAGAGTGATCCTCTTACTATTGAGATTCTTCGATTGTCATACTTCTAACATCAATTAGCTAGTGAAAGAGTGTTCACTAGAAGTGAAAGTGGGAACTGTTGAGTTCATGTATGTAGGTGAATTAGTGGAAGTGTGATCATCGGTAAGGGATTCACTATGGTGAAGCAAATAGGTCATGTGCAACAAGATCTAGACAACAAGATCCAAGCCAACAATATGTAAACATAAAATTATGCAGAGGCATACAATTCTGTTTCTAGTTCAATGGTGCACTTTTCCTTGTGTTCATATTAAGGGGTGATATCAGTAGTTAACAATGTTCACACTAAGGGATGAATGTTAGGAATAGTATTAGTGTAAACATTATTCAATGTGTGAAATTATATTTATGTCATATATAGTGATATTATTTTTAACTCTCCTAAATAATAGGAACAAAGTTTCCTATATATATGGAGAGATTCTATATAGAATGACATATAGAATTATTATTATTATTATCGGTAAAACTCCACCTTTGATTTCAATGTGTAGGTAGATACTTGTTTTTTTAGGTTACATATATCTTTAATGATTAAGGAGTGAATATCAAGTGACATATAGGAATCAATAATGAACCCTTGAGACACGAGAAGAAATCATATCCCGATCATTTAAATGGCCATCGGTCCCTAGATCCAATCGCTAGCGCCCAGTGCCCTTGCCTGCTACGAGTGCCCCTAACTGCATTGTTTCTAGGTTCCAAAATTTCAACTCAATTGAAATAGTTCCCTAAACATTGTCTTTTGTGCCATTGGTTCATAATATAGGAACAAAAAAGAGGAAATTGAATAGTTATTGCTTTCACATGGCCATGAAACTCCCTTCACTTTATCTTGGCCAAAAATTGGTCTTTTCGCAATAGATGAATACACCACTCGGGGCCTATTATCCATGAATTTTCCAAATTTGTTTCTGAAAAGGAAAGCAATGTTTAAAAAATCACACATGAAAGAGATTTAGATGCATGAATATGCCTTACATTTGATATGTTACCATGATGGTTGTTTTTCTTCCTAACCAAGGTTATGTTATCTCTTGTTTAACCTCATCATGTGTCATAGGATAGAACATCGAGCATGGTATCCCACCAAATATAGGAGACCTCCGGAAAAGGATTCAAGACTTTCCTAAGGATTTACTTCTTGAAAATTGATGCGGTTCGGAAACAACCTCTAAGGAGCAAATTCATTTTGGTCTAAAAGTAAAGGCGAGATCTCAATATGGTTGAGAAATTAGGCGCACAAACATTGTTCTTTACTCTAAGTGCGGAAGACAAAAATGGTTGGACCTCCACAATGTCAAGTTAGGTACTTCCCCCGTAGATGTTCATGCCACACACCACTAGAGGACCCTTAAAATTATTTCTAACCCTCATCGTGTCTCTTCTCACTTCCATCACCTATTCACTATCTTTCATGAACAAGTCTTAGAGAAAAACCTTAGGTATAGAGACTATTGGTAGATGCAACAATCTTCCAAGCCTTCCAATTTTATTTCCTTCTATATGGGTTTTCTTAACCTCTATCTTTCTCATAGGAATGAATGACAACATAGACACACGTCCATTATTTATTGTGGTTTGAGGATGCTTCCAATTTCAATGCAATTGAATGGGGAGATACTACATTTATAAAGGAAAATAAACAATACTTTGATAGATACGTGTGAGTCTGGAATCTATGGCAAACCTCTAACCAAAAACATTTGTTCACTAGTTGATCCAAGATAATCCATGTTTTTGCAAATCCTCCCCACTTATTGACATGGAAGAACTTATTAATCGTGTTCAAGTGCCACATAGAGTGTTCCAAACACACATGTTTACACAAAAAATAATGTTGGTATAATGCCCCCTAGGAGGCTCAACCCGATTCAACCTTGTCCATCGAGGAAAATGGCAAAATTAAATGACTCTCTTCAAAAAAAAGATGACATATTAAACATCCAAAACCACATAATGCTATATGTAGACACTAAATCACGCACTTTGGGTATTAGTTAGTCTCGGTCTCATACTTTTTATATATAATTTTTAGTGAAGAAAGTACTAATTAACCCCCATCTTTTGACTATTCTTATTTGATTTATGTCGTCATTCCCGACATTCACCGCATATGCCCAATCTATTTTTAATCACTTTTCCATCATTTCAGCCTTGAATGGGGAACCCATGGGTGCCCTGGTCCCAATCGGGGTGGGTGCCTTGCTTCTTTTTACACTTTCCCACCATTTTTGGGCACTTTCTAGTTGTTTGAACTTTCTAAATTTTTGGTGGTCGGCCTCTTCGGGGTTAATTACAAAGTTATATGAAGAGAACATATAAATATAAAGTTATGAGACCATAATGAGGGACCAAACACTAGGCACTACTATCATCATCTAAGGTTGCATCCATCTAGAGCTCATTTGCATCCATCTAGCTCATCATAAGGGATAAGGTTGGTTCATCTGCATCACATAAGCATAGGAGGGAAGTTTGTTTTATTCCATCCACCAAACTATTACATTTTTATACACATAGTTGTTTCTCTCTAATTTCACAAAGTGGGACTGGAACAAGAGTAACCTAGGGCATGATCACACACGCACATACATTAAACTACATCAGATCTTAGATGTAGTGCAATGCTAAGTTAATAAGTCCACCTTTGTGGCCATTGAGGACATCAGACCCCATCATATACATTTTTCTTTTTTAGGGTTTGATGTTTGTTTTAGGGTTTTTCAGGTTCATTCTTCATCACTTATTATGGTGACATATAGTGTAGCTCGGGAGTATTGACCTAATACACAATGAGTGCTTTGAATCATCAATAGACCCTCCAAAGCTGGTTTTGTACTCTCTGTACATACCAAGGCACCAAAAACTCAAACTAAGGCACCCATAA
The DNA here is from genome assembly GCA_018340775.1 of Taxus wallichiana var. yunnanensis. Lineage (NCBI taxonomy): Eukaryota > Viridiplantae > Streptophyta > Pinopsida > Cupressales > Taxaceae > Taxus > Taxus wallichiana. Next base: position 453,576,802 of record CM031241.1, on the reverse strand, counting down.
GTGCCCCGATCCTCTCCCGAGCATCCCAATCCATCTAAACAACTTTGATCTATCCTTTTTAGGACCTCTGCATTTTTCTTGCTTCTAGATTATTCAATTGATTTTACGACACGTCCAGATCAACCTACGAATCAACTAAGTCACTTCCTTAATCTTCTTACACATTAGGGTCATTATTTTCATCTACCTATTTCTTTGGATCACTTTCCATATTTATTTATTGAATTTATTTATTGTTGTTCCTAGTTAGATTAACTACTATTATTCCACATTTTTAGTTAATAATTTTGGTGAACCCAACTTAAGAATTTTTGGTCCTTCTTTCATTTTATGCCCGTTACCCATAGTAGTCATTTTGGGTCTCTCCCATTATTGTGATCTCCTTTATCTACCCATTGCATCTCTAATTCAATGGTTGAGACAACTACATATATAACTAATATAACTACATCTTTATTTGATAACCCCTTATATAATTCCCACCATGTTCCCCTCCATGAAATAGAAGCATCTAATAGTGAGAATTCCTACGATGAAGACACCAATGTTGACCAAGATCAACTCAACACCATTTCGAATTTCTACAAGCTTTGCGTGAAAATCCTACTCATCTTCCACATGTATTACATGCTTTAATAACTTCTTAGAAAACTTATGAGGCTTCAACCTCTATGTTTGCTCAATCTTCGCCTCCCATGGTCTCCCCTTCACTCATTTTGTTTTTGATCCTATTATTACAACCACCACTCCCATCACTCACCTTGGCACTCCTAATATGCAACTTGGCTCTTCCTCGAACACTCTTGATTTAACATCTTTATATCAAGATTTACAAAATCAAATTCTAGCAATTCGCTACTTCTCGAGGATCACCATCTTTAGATTCTACTTCATTGTTGTATACCCCTTTCACACTAGCTATATCCATTTATCCATTACCACCTAACTTCATCTCTCCCAAATTACCCATTTTAAAGGCCATAGTGACCCACAAGAGCATCTTTGAGCTTTCCATGTAGCATGCTTCAACTATGCGGATGAGCATCCCATACTCGCTAAGATTTTTCCTCATATTTTGTAAGATTATACGATGTTTTGGTTATATGACCTACTGTACATTCGGTAGTATCTTTCACACATCCGGTCGATGTTGGGCCCCTGAAATATTGACTAATTCCTAGAAGGCGCGTAGGCACATGGGAAATGAAGGGCGAACTAGGAGATGTGCACCATGGAGTAAGGGTTCAAGACTAATCCATTTTTAGCACTTTAGGCAAGACATGAGAAAAATGTGACCCGAGTGGATAAGGTGCCAACTTGACGACAGGATGGCATGGGAAGGAATATACCTGTGTTGGAAGATTCTAAGAGGTCATCATGACAAAGGATGGAGAGCTCATGCTTGGAGAAGCATGCGCCCATAATGGACCATGTTCAGACACTGGACACCCGATCTAAGGCCACGAAGGATGAGTTGGCAATCAAGATGCCTATATATACAAGCACCCATAGTTGAGATGGGAGATCAAGGAAGCAATAGAGCCGGAACTCTGCAAAAATGTTAAAAAGAACTCTATTAGATTGGGTAGATAAATCATATGAAGGAGATGTATTTAGGACTCTGTGGGTTGGGAAATTTATTTTTGACATGAATCCGGTATGATGCATGACTTGATCTGCCATACTATGAGGATCTGTTCCGAATGTATTGAATGTAATGAGGTTCTTGAGTTAATTGAATATAGACTTTAAACAATTATAGTGCAGAAAATTCTCTTTAACTATTATATTTCATGTATGTTTATAAATGGCTATGAATCCAATATTTTTTCCTTCTCGATTTAATGTAAGTCTTTTTGTCTCATTATGCGCCTTTGTTTCAGGATGACTACATTGATCTAGAAGTCATTCGAGCTCTAAGATCATTACATATTCATTTTCTACTCACTCTTTTTAGATTTGGATTGGAGATGATGTTTTCCCACTAAACTCACATAAAGGAGAAGTCTCGGCACCCACGCATGCCTCGGTGAGTGAGCACCCAGTTGGGTGATAGGCCGGCGTGCATGGGGTTTCCTTATTCTTTGATGGGTGTAAAAATGACTACATCTTGGTTCCATTGTTGGGACCTCTTTTTGAAGTTGTAGTGGGAAATGGAATACATCATGATCTGTGCAATGAGTAATGACAAAGCGTTTAACCTTGGAGAGTGTTGAAACATGGTTCAAGAGCACGGAGGATGAATTTTCTCAGAGATTCAGTATTGGACCTGAATTTAATACATGTAGATGGGTGGAAGAGAACATCTACCATGAGCTATATGATACTTTGTATGTTGCTTCCTAGTAGAGCTATATGAATGGCTCTCGGATATGTGTCTAGATCGAGATGGTTTTATAGATCGTGCTCGTGGACCGGGAAGAATACCAAAGGTTGTAAGGCGTTGATCTGATGTGGACTGTGTTGTGGATCATTGGTGGAAAGGAGTGTTGACTAGCTACACCCTGGAATACGCTATTTCCACGTATTCTTGTCTGGAAGTGGTTGAGTTTGAGTTTCTACGAGATCCAAGGGGATCATTCCTACAAGCTATTCCCCTAGTGATGAAGATATTGATTGTAACCATGAGTTTAGAGGCATTTCCAATGGCCGGCTAAAACCATCCTCAGTGCTTGGCGAGGAAGCTAGGGTGGGGAAAGATGGCTGACATTACAACCGAGAAGGAAACAAAGGAGAGACGACTCAAGTATAGTGAAGTGCATGAGAGGGATATTGTTAGACAACGCGAGGTTGCAAGTATGATGGATTCATGGAGGCAGACGTTTTTGGGAGTAGAGGTTCCCGGAGGACATGGAACCTGAGAAGTCTGTGCTTTACCCCATCTTGGCAAGTGTAGGAGAGAGAACCCCCTTGGCTTCCGATGAGAGTTCATCATGTGAAGAAAGAAGAGTCGTTGCACGCATCGACCCCACCTAGTGACCAAACCATGGTGTTTGGTTTGTTACATCAAGGGAAAAGTATATTTGATCCAGTTGGTATCAGTGGGAGTAACCAATCAGCACCCAGGAGATATAATTTCTTGTTTGGGACTTCTATGGTTGCACACTCTATTCCGGTGTTTGGCATAATTTTTGGGCAAGACACATATACGTGAGGTTTTGGGATTGCGTCAGGGAGTGGTGGGGGAAATACATCTGGGAGTGGGACAATATCACAGACCATTGGCACAAAATTCAGTGGAACATTGGGAACGTTGGGCACAAAAACTCAGGCCCCTTCCCGACCGCGGGATGATGCGGAGGTGGAACTAGTGGATCTAGGGGCTCGGGGGCTCGGTGGATCTGGGGCTCAGGATCTAGTGGGTCCGGTGGAGGAGGAAACACCAGAGGGAATCAAGGGACTGGATTGGGAGGATAAGGACCTCAGTCACCTCCTCAAGTCTTCTTTGAGATGTCTCTACACTTTCCTGATTACAGAGGGATAGAAGATGTTGCGGAGCATGTGCATAAGTGCGAGCTACTATGGTGCGTGAAGGGGATCACAACCCCGGAGTGGAAGGCTAGTCAATTTGCAACAACATTGCAAGGGTGCACACATAGCTAGTATAGGAAGTATGACTCCCATTTAACGGTGGTAGATTACACCGTGTTGAAAAATGCCTTCCTTTTCGAGTTCCACATACCTAAGTTTGAGCAGAAGACCATCAACGCTCTCAAGGAAATCTAGCAGGGGATGGCAGAGAGTGTGTGGGAGTATGACACACATTTCAAAACTCTTCTGTCTAAATTGTCATATGATATTCACCCTTCACAACATGCTCAATGGTTCATTGGAGGGTTGATAACACCATTTAGAAGGGTGTTATCTCATAAAAATTACACAAACCCACACGAGGTGCTTTGGAGGCTTCTCTACGCGCCGAGGCTTGCTTTGGAAGTGTTGACATTGGCGTTAACCTATTTTTAGAGGCCCGAGATCGCTGCCATGGAAAAATAGTTGGAAAATTTTCTCAAACACAGCTCCAGAGACACTTGGAGTGGATGTGGTGTATAGATTTTGATATGGAGGGGCACACAAAAGACAATGGTGGAATATGCACTAGGAAAATAGTATGCGCCATAGCGGTAGATTGTGAAATATGTCATAGGGAACATGATGCAAGTAGGTTCCCCTTGTTACGATGGCACAATTCTCAAAAATGTATCTTGTTATTGCAAGATCTATACCTCCACCATGCACGACACCAAGGATTGTAGGCTAATTGACCAGATTCATGAGGTGATTGACCTTGGTGTTCAGCAGACTAGAGTTACTAGTAGTTCCAAAGGAGATGAGCACCGTTATGAGGAGCATGGAGATGGAGATACACACGGAAGGGATTTTTACGGAGGGTTTCGTGGTCATGGTAATCGCAGAGGGAGAAGTGAGTTCCCACGTGGAACCTATTTCAATTGTGGGTCTACGGACCACTATAAGTGCGAATTTCCAAAACTGTTGTAGTGCTCATGGTGCAAGAAGAAACATAAGTATGAGGAGTGCCCTGAGTTGTTTGAGCACATGAATCAAAGGCACCAGAAAGATAAGGTGCTTCCATGGTGAGTATAAAGAAGGATGATACACAATGGATGTCGCGGATGACACATGATACGGACTTAGAGCTTGTCATGGTAACAACGAGAGCAGAGGCTATGCACGTAAATGAAATTCCAAGGCAAAGGACTCTGGTTACAAGAGAAGAGGTGGTACATGGAAACTACCTGGACCTTGCTCTTTAGAAGGAATTGTATCAGGAAACTATGGATGTTATTTAGAGTTTACAAGGGGAGATAGTGTCTGAAGGAGTAGTCCAGGAGGGAGGAACAAAGAATGATTATCGAAGTACCCAAGCATGACCTGGATGAAGTTAAGGAGGTATGCAAGATGCTAAGGTAAGATAATATTATTCCCTTGCTAGGAGAATGGTTGTGAGAAAAGATACCACACGCCAGAGAAGAGCACGAAAGGTAGGTCTTGCATGCAAACCTTCCCCCTCATAGCCTTGATTATGATAAAGAAATCATGTTGAATGCAGTAGTGGATGGATGGCTACTTAGTAACATTCTCATTGACATGAGTGTGAAATTTAATGTTCTTACTTTGGATACCTGACATCAAATAGGAAGACTTGCATTACAGACATCTTTGAATGTGTTATATATGGCTAAAAAAATGAAGGTAATGCCCATTGGTGTCTTGAAAGATGCAGCCATCACAATCCAGGGGAAAATTTATTGGGACTTCAAGTCTTGCGCGCTTGTCAAGGTGGACAATTTCCCAACACTACTTGGGCACCCGTGGTGCTATAAAAACAATGTAGACCTTCGATTCAACAAGGGGTATATAAGCTTTGAAAATAAGGAGGAGCGAGTCATTATACCCCTAGCTGATGGAAAATCAACACCCTATACTGAACCCCTGGGAGAAGAGGTCCTTGATAGAATTTATGTGTGCTCAATCAGGGACCCGAAGATCATTCATCCTACGAGAGGGAGTTATCTAGTTTGAGGATGCTCAGTCCATAAGTGATACCACCAAGTATAGCATGTGATAATTGGGTGCATGGGACATATGAGTTAGTTGGAAGTCATTTGAGAGGATCAAGAGATAAGGTAACATATGAGTTAGTTGGGATGTTTCACCTCTTTTTCTATCTGGGCGCGTATACAGTGGTATAGTCCCTTCAAAACTATTTACCTGATAAAAAAAAAGGTGGGATGAAGATTGATAAGTACTCCGGTGATGCCCACCCCGAGATCTTCTTGTGTGAGATGGAAGCTTAGTGGAAGAAGTAGGATGAGCAAAGTGAGGTATGATGAGTTATGTCTGATTGGAACAAAGAACAAGATGGTGGGCTACACATAGCGAGAACCTTTGGGAATGGTGAGGTGAGAATTTCCCTCACTATCTGGTTCTCTAGAAGTAATGTTATTGATGGGGAAGAGGCGTAAGGCCTGAATGTTGACCATTTTGTAGGACGCGTGAAGTTGCGGACAATGTTGATGATCAGTGCATGCGTACCATGAACCTTTGAAACTAACAAGGTTAACATCAGCTTGGAGGAAGAACCCAAGGAAGCCATCATTGGATATTACTTGGTCTAAAAATAAGTGTTTAAGATCATTGATATTTTACGTGAGTTGAGGATTTATTCCCACACAGTACCATGAGCTTAAAGGCATCCACCACTCCTTGGGAGAGATGAAGATAAAACTAAAGGACGGTGCACACACCGTCGGGAAGAGACCCTACCGAATGAATCCAAATTTTGCATAAGGTAAAGGAAGAGATAGACAAAATGATATCATATGGTATCACTGAGGCTGTGGAAGAGTCAAAATGGATAATTCCAATGGTGATTAGCATCAAGAAGTATGGGAGGATAAGGATCTCGCATGGATTATAGGGAATTGAACATAGTTTGTGTCATCGATCCTTTTCCCACCCCTTCATTGAGGAAATTATGGAGGGAGTAGATGGGCATGAAATTTATTCCTTTACTGAGATGGATTTTCTTGTTACCACCGGAGTTCGGATTTCAAAGGAAGACCAAGAAAACACAACTTTCACCACTACATGGGGAGTTTTTGCATACACGGTCATGCCTTTTGGACTAAAGAATGCGCCTGTTGTTTTCTCGCACATAGTTGTTCAGGCATTCCAAGACTTCATGCACAAGTTACTTCAGTTTATCTAGATGATTGGATAGTGTATGGGATGGTTAAGGACCATTGTGATAATCTGAGATTGATGTTTTAGAGATGTCGGTAGTTGAGAATATCTCTCAACATTAAGAAGTGTGTATTTTCAACCCCCTTTGGGACACTACTAGGACACATCATATGCAAAGAGGGCTTGTTAGTAGACCCTACCAAGGTTGTAGTTATTGTGGGATTGGCGGAGCCTACTAGCCAGAGCACCATGCGTGGATTTCTTGGGCATATGGGGTATTACAGAAAATTCATCAAGGGATATGCCAAAATCGTCATGCCTTTAGAAGAATTACTTAGACATAAAAGTGGCTTTCGTTAGGGAGAGGCGCAGCAGAAGGCATTCGACACTTTGAAGGATAGGCTCATCACCGTGCCTATTCTACGGTTTCCCTCCTAGGATAATCCATTCCATGTTCATGTGGATGCCTCTAGGACAAAAATTAGATCCGTACTGCACAACCCTGGAGAGGGATTGTTGATCACCCCTTGTGCTTTAAAGTAGGAAGTTGGCACCAGTGCAGATCAAAATTATACTAAAACTAAGTGTGAGGTATTATCTATGATCTACACACTTCACAAGTTTAGGAAGTATCTCACTAGTGACTCCCTTTATATTCTACACTGACCATATGGCACTGAAGTACTTAGTAAACAAGACCATTTTACAAGGGTGCATATGTCGGTGGGTGTTGTTATTTTAGGAGTTCAAATTCACAGTGGTTGTGAAGCCTGGGAAGAGTAATTGTGGACCTGATCATTTATCTAGAATTGATTTATGGGAGGACGTGCAGAGCATCAAGGATAGTATGCCAACACGCAACTATTTAGGTTGCGGCGCGTGCCCTCGGAGTTGGAATAAATTGTTGTTTTTCTCAAAGAAGGCATGGCACCTGGAAGGGATGAAGGAATTATACAAGAAGAAGTTGGCCATACGCGTCATGCCCTACATGTTGATTAATGGAGATTTGTACAAAATGGGTCGTGATGAGGTTCTGCGCCGATGCGTGTTGGAGCATGAGCGCATTGCTATAATAGAAGAAGCCCATGGTGGGATTGTTGGAGGACACTATGCGGGAAATGCAACCGTGCGGAATATCCTAATCACAGGGATTTGGTGGGAGACCATTTATCAAGATTGCATTGAGTTAGGCTTGTGACCATTGCCAGCACCTTGGAAAACCTAGGAAAAGGGATGAAATGCCTTTGCGACCAATATCCAACGCGAAACCTTTGAGAAGTGGGTGATAGAATTTTTGGACCAATCTCACCTAGTAGCACGAAGGACTTGATCAAGGTATATCATCACTTTTACTTATTATCCGACAAGGTGGGTAGAGGCAAAGTGCCCACTAAGGACTATACCGTAACTACGGCTACTAGGTTTTTGTGGGAGAACATAATCAGCGGTATGGATGCCTATTGATCCCGACATGTGATAGAGGTACTCACTTTCTGAATGAAATGGTCAGGATTCTGTTATTAGAATTCATGGTGGCCCATCCAAAAACTACCCCTCATCACCCTGAAACAAATGGAACTGCTAAGTTATTTAACAAAATACTTAGTCACACGTTGACTAAGATTTGTGATGTTGGCAGGAAGGATTGGGATGACAAGGTTTTAGCCGTGCTTTGGGCATATAAGACAACATACAAAAGGTTTAATAAGGCCACACCATTTCAATTGGTGTTTGGTGTGGAGGATGTCCTACCACTAGAATTCATGTTACCATTGTTGCGTATAGCGTGCGCAGGAGGGTTGGACGATGAGAGAGTGCTAAAAGAAAGAATGGATGAGTTAATTAAGTTATATGAAAGACGATCATTAGCCAAATGGAGCAGGACATAAAAAAGCAAAGAAAAAGGCATGGCATGATTGCCATATTAAAAACAAAAAGTTTGAGGTTGGGAAGATGGTCTTACTATATGATTCAAAGTTTCTGTGCCATCCGAGAAATTGAAGTTCCATTGGTTGGGTCCCTTTATCATTTAATACATCCTTGATTTAGGTGTGTGCTATTTGTAAGTAAGCGTTGGATGAGAAGAAATTTCCTAAAAACTTCAATGGTAGTAGGTTGAAGCCCTACTATAAATAAGTCTTCATGGTGTTTGTAAATAAGGTAGTATTGCCATTTAGTTTAGAATTTCCTTTAAGTGCTTTCTTATTGTTTTTCCTTTCACGTTGTTGTTTTGTTTTGTGCCTTGGGCATCGGTAACCTCGTTACTTTTTGAAGGTTGGAAAATGTACTGAGAGGACCACGCATCATTTTAGTGTGGGGTAGAGCAATGTGAAGAAAAGTACAAGAAAGGATTTCGCAGGAAGCCCGGTTGAGTGGCCCTATGAAAATAAGGAACATGGAAGAAAAAGGATGGTTGTGGTAGTAGGAAAAGCCCATAATTTGGACCCACGTACAAAGTAGAAGAACAAAAACAACACGAGGTAGGTGAGAGAAAAATCTTGAGGATGAAAGAAGTACCTTTAGCATTGGGTGATGCGCATGCGCAAGAGTCTCTGTCAAGATAGAGTAGTTGTGTGCTAGAAGGTTGGAGGATCGCCCGCATGGGATTATGCATGTGAAGTAGAGCCTTTGAAGTTGGGTTTTTGAAAAAGACACATTTAATATAAAGGTAAGGTTGTAGGTGAAGTGCCATTTATTGTTAAAAAGAAGAAAAATCTATAAATAAAGGGCTGGACACTTCATTATTTACTTTATAAATTCATAAAGAAGAAAGATTTTATGAGCTAGGGTTTCAAGAGTTCATCTGTGTGATGAAAAATTGCAAGAATTTGGCTAGTTTGATTTAGAAACTAGAAGGGAAGTGATACACGGGCACGGGAAGAGTTGTGAACAAGTGCCATCTTGTGGAAAGATATTCCAGTTAGGGTTTAAAATCTAGGGCACATGTGGGAAAAGGAATTTCTTTGCAGATTTATGTCTCAACATGGAAAGAGTAGCAGAGCAAAGAAATTTGAAGAGATGACTTATACTGAGCCAACCAAGAAACCAGTTGGAACACCAAAGAAGGGAAAGGGCAAGGGCAAGGGTGAGAAAAAATTGAAACCACCGCAAGAACAAATGAAGAATGGTACACATAAATGTAGTACCCAGATGGGGTCTTGCTTGGAAAGGAATAGGATTCCCACCTTAGACATATGATGGTGAGCGATTATAATCACCGGAAAATGTCACCAAGAAGGAAATGGCGATGGAGTTAGTGTTGCCTCAAAAGAAAAAAAGACTCTGAGGGTATGCTAATTTACAATGACGAAGTTAAAGTGAAGTTGGATAAGGCGGGGTTGTTATAACTCTATGAGTTTCCCTACTTCAGAAGCTAGAGTGCCTATATCGGTGGTGATGTTGCACGTGCATGAGGACCACTTTCACTTCATGGGAAGGAAGATGTGCATAACCCTTAGCTGATTCAAGATTGCCTCATCTATGAAGGAGAAAGTATATAATACAACCTATGCAACAAGGATGCAATCAAAGAAATGGTTGCCACTTACGCATACAAGAAGGAATCAAGATACTTTGATATTTCGGATATTGAAGACCTAGTGATGAGGATGGGTGCATGCCACAGTATCAAAGCTCAATGTGTAGGAGAGATGGACATAAGTCAATAAGTCCTAGTTATATATATGTAGAAGAATAGTGGAAGGCACCATATATAATCTCTCCACATACATTGTGGATGAGATGATTAGTAGACGCTAGAGGGAGATAAAATCCTTTTTGGGAAAGTCTTGTTAACCATTGTGTTTTTCAAAGATTGGGGTACGATGCGAGTATCTCGCAGAAGACCCTTCACCCAAGAAGAGGTTTGAAAAGTATACATGTGATAGTATGACTCTCGTGCACAAGGCACGCCTTAACAAATGGTATACACGCCCGAGGAACGCGTTCGTGGTGTGTGGAAAATACCAGAGCAAGCGCCAACGAATACATCATGGGAGGTTGAGTTTGTTGTATACCATCACTTTTGCATAGGGAGGTTCAAGTTGGTTGATAGAACCATGAGTCCCTGGTGTAATCTCCCATTCTCCTTCACAACACAATACTTCCAAGTGGGAGTTAACATATTTAAGGAGTCCAAGAAGTTTGATTTGGACCTTGCAAATATAGACCGGGACCACAGAGAATTTTGTAAATGGTTGGTCTACCCCAAAAAGCATGCATATGTTGAGAAGTACATGTCACATGAGGTCTAGATGACGAGACCCCTAACACTTCCCATTGCTGGAGGGTCTGCGGCACGAGTGTATCTTCGCATTAGGCCCAAGTTTGAGAAGGGCGTGTACCTTGAGAGAGAACTATCTATACCTGAGGACCCAATAGGTAGAAAGAAGCCCGCGCACCCAAGAAGAAATAAAAATAAGATACATAGAAGAAGATACAAGGTTCTCACGATGCAAAACATTCAACACGCTTGGGCAAAGCACTGGGACAAGTACCTATTCAAGAAAAAGGAAAGTTGCATTTAATGAAAAGACCCCAGAGCCGAGAGAAGCCTGTGGAGAAGGAAGAGTCATCAGATGAAGAAAGGACGGAGTCGCCCACACTAGAATCCCAATTGAAAAGAAGCAAAAGATGGCAAGAGACTTGGGGTCGGAAGAAACATCCAGTCTAAGTTCTATGAAGGGAAAAGGATAATGAAGAGGAAGATGAAGTAGGAAGAGGCCGAAACAAAAAAATTTTTAGCATTCATTACTCATAGGAGGGAAATGAGGAGGAGAAGCATTCCCAGGATAGGGAAGAGAGTGAGGAAGTTAACATGAAGAATCAGAGGACCCCAAGCCTCACAAAGGAAGAAGTAAACAAGGCTGTGGAGGAGGAGGCAAAGAGGATGATAGAGACCTTGGTGGATGAGGAGTTGGAGCATAACGCTGAATTGGTAATGCACGAAGGAAAAGAGGAGAGCATAGGAAAGGACCATGGAAACATGGGAGGCCCAAGTCTAATGGTAGTTATTCCTAAGGGCACATGCACTGGAGGAAGGTGCATGGAAATCCAAGGGCCAACGATGGGTTATTTGGATGACCCCAAGAAGGTGTTGCATGCACAATTCTAAAGCATGGTTCCAACAAAATAGTTTCGACTATGCGATCCTTTAATGCAAAGGGTTCCTACCCCGAATGAGGAAGATGATCTTATGGGCGTTTGAGTCCCACGTTGATGAGTTGGAGTTAGAGGTAAGCCAAGGAGCAATAATAACATTGCAAAATCGAAGGAGATAACCCCTTAGTGGACACCCAACATTGGGTTGTCGATGAACAACTATACAATGCGCCTCAACAAGGTCTCTGTTGAGGTGAATATAGGCTCTTCAAAAGGAATGACAGAACAAGAGATCTAGAAGCAAAGTTGGAAAAGAAAGAGGAAGAGCTGGCCAAGAAGAACAAGGACCTGAAAATAGAAGAACTGATCAGCGCCCATCTACAGCATGAGTTAAGGGATGGAAAGAAAAAGGTGCACGTGAGGTGAATAAAAAGGTAGAATCTATCACCGATGCCATTATTTTGAAGCATCGGACTGGCACAACCCACGCAAAGGTACAAATCTTCCTTAGAGTGCCTTCAAGACTTGACACACATTCTTACCATGGAGAGATGACCACTTTGGCCTTGGAGTCTGTGGAGGAAGTAGCAGCGCACCTTGAGAAGGAGGATAAACTGAAAGTGGTGGCAATCATCATGTAGTACACTAAGGTACTCGCTGATGTGAAGATTACTCCCAAGATATTGAGGCTGCCTATGACAACCGCACGGACAAAGATAAAGTTACAAGCACACTAGTCGCTATTCACGAGGCCGAGATGAAGGAGTTCCATGATAAAAACAAAGGGAACATGGAAGAGTGATAAAATATCTTAGCTGAGGTAGAGAAGAAGTCAGAGGCTATTGAAACCTTGCAAGGTTCAATTAAGAGCTAGCTAAAAGAGTTATACCCACATATTACAAGAAGAATGGATGCGCTAGAAGACGTGGGCAAAGAATTGGAGAAGATTGTTGACTCCTTGGCTAACCAAGGGAATGAGCTAGGATTTGATGAGGTGAGCACCATAGTCGGTGACCTCTACCTAAGAGTGTGAGATGAAGTTGATGGCTGGAACAAGTTGGAGGCCGACTTGCAGAGGGATTTCCCCTCCTTAGTGCAGTAAGTAACAACATTCTTTCATTCTTCTTATTCTTATTCCTTATTCTTTTCCCAGACACTGGGTCCACTTGTAATTCTTTATTCTTTAAAGAAGTTTCCGAGGGTGGAGAATAGGTAAAGAATGGGGTGATGTTGGGCCCCTGAAATATTGACTAAGTCCTAGAAGGTGCGTAGGCATGTGGGAAATGAAGCGTGAACTATGAGATGCACGCCCACAAAGTAAGGGTTTGGGACTTATCCATTTTCAGCACTTTAGGCAAGACATGAGAAAAACGTGACCTGAGTGGATAAGGTGCCAACTTGGTGTAGGATTGCATGGGAAGGAATATACCCTACGATGGAAGATTCTAGGAGGCCATCATGACAAAGGATGGAGAGCTCATGCCTGGAGAAGCATGCCCATGATGGACCATGTTCAGACACTTGGCACCTTATCTGAGGCCATAGAAGGATGAGTTGGCAATCAGGATGCCTATATATCCAAGTGCCCATAGTTGAGATGGGAGATCAAGGAAGCAATAGAGACAGAACTCTGCAGAAATGTTGTAAATAACTCTATTGGGTTAGGTAGATAAATCATAGGAAGGAGATGTATTGAGGACTCGTGGGTTGGGAAATTTCTTTTTGACATGAATCTGGTATGATGCATAACTTTAGTCTGCCATACTATGAGGATTTGTTCCAAATGTATTGAATGTAATGAGGTTACTGAGTTAATTGAATATAGACTTTAAACAATTATAGTGCAGACAATTCTCTTTAACTGTTATATTTCATGTATGTTTATAAATGGCTATGAATCCAATATGTTTTCCTTTCTTCTTTAATGTAAGTCTTTTGGTCTATTACGCGCCTTTCTGTCTGGGATGACTGCATTGATCTAGAAGCCATTCTGAGCTCTAGGATCATTACATATTCATTTTCTACTCACTCTTTTTAGAGTTGGATTGGAGATGATGTTTTCCCACTAAACTCACATAAAGGAGAAGTCTTGGCACCCTCAACCTCTTCTTAGAAAACTTATGAGACTTCAACCTCTATGTTTTCTCAATCTTCGCCTCCCATGGTCTCCCCTCCACCCATTTTTTTTTTTGATCCTATCATTACAACCACCACTCCCATCGCTCACCTTGGCACTCCTAATATGAAACTTGGCTCTTCTCGAACACTCCTGATTTAACATCTTTATATCAAGATTTACAAAATCAAATTCGCCAGCTCCAATTCACTACTTCTCGAGGATCACCATCTTTAGATTCTACTTCATTGTTGCATACCCCTTTCACACTAGCTATATCCGCTTATCCATTACCACCTAACTTCATCTCTCCCAAATTACCCATTTTTAAAGGCCATAGTGACCCACAAAAGAATCTTCGAGCTTTCCATGTAGCATGCTTCGACTATGCGGATGAGCATCCCATACTTGCTAAGATTTTTCCTCGTATTTTGTAATATTATGCAATTTTTTGTTCTATGATCTACCCGTACATTCGGTAGCATCTTTCACACATCTGGTCGATGCTTTTCTCACGCACTTCTCTATTAACATTGGCTCTAAGATCTCTTATGCACAACTTGCACAACTTAAGAAAGGGTCTAACGAACATTTATCGAATTATGTTTTGGGATATAAAAACAACTTAGCTAAGATATCTAATGTACTTGTGGATGTTGAACTCCAAGATCTATTCATACAAAGTATCCTGCAACCTCTCCAGAGAGTGTTCTTTTTAGGCTTCTCCTTCATTTGATCAAATTTTTCATACTCTTAAGCTTCATGAAACCAAGATCTTAGCTATAGGAAAGCTTAAGTATCAGGAGAAAACATCATCCTCTACATGATTTCAAGGAAATTCAACATTCAAGCCATCTACGACAAAATCCTCAGATACAAAGGTCACCATCAGTACGTAGTATCTACTACTAAGGAGCTTCAATCACAACCATTTAGGCCTAGCTTTTCTAGGTTTAGCATCCCTCCATGAATTTTTTTACCACAACTAATCAATAGTAACCTTATTACATTGCCTTCTCCTCTACAAGTTGATCCATCTCGACCAAAATGGAAAATATTCGATGAAAATTCCCATTGTGATTATCATCAATGTGTCAGACACTCTACTGATCATTTCTTTCGACTACAACTTCTCATTCAAGGTTTGATTGATGATGGTCAAATTGAACTTCTAGAATCTACCACATCTCCACCTATCAATGAAAATCATAAGCTCAAAATATTTAATAACCCTCTACCCAAACATGATATAAAAACAACTGACTCATCGGCTAATCATGTATATCACGCAATGCCTTCTCCTACATGAGAGGTTCTAGAATTTTTAGTTACACATATTGACGCTTCACCTACAACCATATATTTTTCCAATCATGATTATCATGCAAACTTTACATCTAATCACTTGCATATTCATGCATCTATCGGCCTACTCTACATCAATAATACTAAGGTTGACCATTCATGGTCCATTAGTGCATGTTTCATTTCACTTCTCAAGGCTATCGGCTACCCTCAATCATATATTGAGTACCATTTCAACAAACCATTTGGTGTTGTCAAATTGTATGTCACAATATGCACTCTTACTATGTTTATGACTTTACTCATTGGAAACATATAATTAACGAGTGTGATATGCTTCCGGTCTCAATTGTATTTTTTTGTCTCAATCTATAATCTCTATGCATCATTTATGACTTAAATTCATTCACAATAATCAGGTTATCTTTATTGATGGTGTCCCTTAATCTACTCCATGGTCATCATCTCCTCGCACAATCGTTAACACATCACCTACTTCACCTAGCGCATCACATTTTATGTTACTCAAAGCACAATCTATTCCTAGTTCACCTACTCGTGCATTATCTACATGAATTCATCATTCGATAGTCCTACACATAGGTATAGACCCATTCATAGGAAAATTATTGTATCTCGACATAGGTCACCACATCGAGTTTATTCCATGTGGGTTTCCATCACCTTCGCAATCAGCATTACGTAGGTCTCCATCACCAACACATTTTTCTATGACACGACATTCATCATATATTCATCCATCACATGCACATAGGATTCATTTACCATCACAACTTTTATCTACTATACCACCACTATTAGTGCATGGTCACCCACTTTTGTCACCACATGCATCGGATGGAGGACCTTTGTCCTTCACGATCATTGGATAGCTCATTCATAAACACTTGGGGAATAACATCTAATACATTCCCCTATCATATTAGCATTATCATGTCTATCATATTTACATTATCATACATCAATCTATTAGCATACACTTTGATCACATGTTTTAGCGTCATCATTACCTGATGACACACTTTTGTGCTTTGGTTCACACTTGACTATTGATGGATTACTACACATGAACCCCACACACTACACTATAGACACCACACATCGCATTTCGTGTCTCATTTCCTACATTCGACATTTATTCTATATCATTTCCATCTTTGAATATCTATACATCCTACATCATACAAGTCTTCATCATGCTCATCTAGCATTACATCCTATTCATTCTACATATTATATAGCACACATTTCACACTCTTTGATGAGGAACACATATTGCATTACATACTATACACTTTCGCATATCTACACATCATACAACATACTACTCTTCATCATACATATGTCTATCATCTACAAGTATAGCATTTTACATACCACATCACGTGCATCTTACAATTTTCAATCTACATCATACATTACATCTTATACATCATACATTAAATCTTACATTGCATTTTATACATCATACATTACACACCTTACACATCATATGGTCATCTACTCATCATGCATACAACATCTTCTATGCAATGCACTCACTACCCTATGATGCACTTTAGTTCCTCAATTCATACTTGATTGTCGAGGGTTTACAAATCAAATGTACCTTACCTTCATCACATGTTTATCATTCGACCTTTCATCATGCAACATTTCTAGGATAGTGACACATGCTATAGGCTAAATCATCACTTACTCTATCATCTTATAATGTTATATGCTTTAGGATACACCACCACTCCCTACTATTCATCTTGCAATGATATACACTTTAGGCTAAATCATCACTCATCATTCATTTTGTCATGATATACACTTCGGCTATAGGGTTCATGCACACATCATCTCTTGGTCACATCTCATCACTACATATACACATTCATCACAATACATTACACATAAGACACAAATTTGACCATTTCCTGATGATGCACTCTTGTTTATAGTTCAATCTTGACTGTTGAGGGGGAAAACCAAATGAAATTCATTGTGTACATTTCCATTCACTCAAGAGCCATGTAACTCCTACCATCCATCTTGCATTCCATTCCATCCATCCAAAACATACTACATATCATGGTTGCTTTTATTCTTTCTTGAGTTTTCTTATATATAGTCGCTTATTACACACGCTAGTTAGATTTCTTGTATGTTAGTTATGTGTACAATCTGTAGACACCTAAAATATGCTTACACTTAGCATTTCCTCCAATTCATTCAATTAATGACACTTCATTAATCAACCCTTCTCCACTCCATTCTCGGATGCCCATTCATGACACTCTTTCGGTCGTATTCCTCCTATAATCAGCTAATTGGGCTAATATCTCTCTTATTAGCTAAAAATTTCTCCTTTTGACCATTCATAACCTCCCTAGTTCTCTTTTAACTACTTCTGCATTGGATTCCTAGGCTATCTATCAGTCACAAATGGTTAATCAGACTCCTCCCAACTCTCAATGAGTCTCTAATCACTTGCTAATCAAGTTTAACTAGCCTAAACCTAGCTTAACTAGCCTAAAGCATGTTTATCAACTCCTAATCATAAAGTGTTTTTGGCTTGCCTTTAGTCCCACATCCACCCAAATTCCAAACTCTTCCAAACCAAAAACTATAAATATAAGCCTAAGGCTTTCCTTTCAAATGGTCCTTCTCTCTCATATTTGGAGATCTTGGCATTAGAAATCATTTGTGATAGCTTTAAGCTATGGAACATTTAGATATTGGCCATACTCCATTGTTAAGAGCTCCTCCATCTTGCATCCATCCACTCCAAATATAGTTAGTAAGGGAAGATCTAAAGCTTGGCCATGTAGCCAACTTGGAGAGATCTCTTCACTATTTTGGGGAAAGCAAACACAAAAATATGATTGCTAGGATCTTAATAGGTTCATGTTTTATAGATTTCAAAGAGTAGAGAGTAATATACATGTTAGTTTTTTATGTTTTTGTCAAAGTTATAATGCTTGCATGTTAGTTTCCCTTGTTTATCTCTTATCTTATGGTCCATAGATGAGTTAGTTAAGCTTTGAGGTTTTCTAACCTCATTTCCATAGCTTTTCAACTTATCCTTGTTCACATTTGGCACGCCCTGGTGGGACACTTAGTCCATCCTCCATTAATGGAGTCTTTTTTAAAGCTTTTATTTTTGTTTCTAAATTTTTTTAGTTTCAATCTTTCTAGATTAGTTTTTCAAATTTTTTAGATTATTTTCAAGTTTTTGATTTCACTAACATTTTTGTATTAATAGATAAATATCAAGTTTCTTAGCTAGTTTAGCTAGGATTGGCTTGTTTTTGTGCTCTTTTCAGGATCAAAGGAGGTGGAGAAGTCTTCCAAAATTTAACTAAATTGATTAAATTTTGATTTTTTTGAGAATGTTTTTGCAAAATCTCGTGCTTTTTAGCCACATACAACAAAAAAGGAGCGCACATACCATTCATGTGCACGCAGCATAACTCTCCATGTTTGTGTTTTTTTCCATATACAGGCGCTCACACGCTTAAAAGGAGCGCACACACGCTTAAATGGGAGTCCATATACCCTAAAGGGCATGCATGCTGCGTGCAGAATCGTGTTCATATCCTATCTTCCGAAGACCATAACATTTGCTCCCGAACTTGAAACGAATCTTTTTTTACGTTGGAAAGGTATTGAAGCGAACTACACAATGGAAACATAAAATTAATATTTTGAATTATAGAAAATTTATGGTTTACGTTATTAGGTAACTAATTCATTTTCTAACATGTCTTAAAGTTTGAAAAATTGTTTTCTAGGTTAATCTAACACTGTGAAAGGTATTTGTGGGACTAATCAATGGTTTACAGGTTTCTTTTCCATTAATTTTTTTATACTAACTTAGTTAAAATGTTTCATCTTTATTTGTGAAGGTTTGAAATGTGTATGCTCTTCCCTCGCCTTTCTAGGTGATCTTGGGAATCAAAAACGTTTCACTACCTTCTTCATACTTGCAAAACAATTTAATTAGATTTCAAATTTGGTTAAAAGGAACTTATTTTCACATTTTACTTAATTATTTTCCATTTCTTACAAAATTTGAGTGAGATACCTTGTTGTGTATGCTCTTTCCTTACGTCTTAGGATGATCTAGGAAATCAAAAGCAACATCTTATCTCCTTTATATGACGTATTGGAAAATTACTAATCTTGGTATATAGGACCAAAAACTCTTGTCAAAGAAAAGAGAAGCTAAGGCAAAACACAAAACCTCTAATACACATGTTTTCATACAAGTTGCCAAACGGTGTGCTACTTAAAACCACATTAAGTTAAGCAAGATAAAAAACACACCACTTTCATCACACTATATTGCAAGTTTGGAAAAGGGTATGTCCCTATCCGCTCAACTAGAACATAACCCCTTTGGCATAATGCCTTAAGATACAACAATGGGGGTGGTTCTAGGAACCCTAAAGTAATCCACCGCTGAGTAACCTCGTGGATGAAACAGGAAGCACTCGCTTACCCACTTGACTAGATTTTACATTGCAAGTTAGAGTCAAAGTTTTCCATATCGCGACCCTAGTTGATGAATACAACAATGACACACTAGTTTCTCATCAGTATCGAAGGGGGTAAAGTAAATATGAGATACTCCCAAATCATTCAGTGTGACTCTTTAGGTAAATCGAGCTCGCATTTAGACAAACTTATGACACCTAGTTGAGTGATCTTATTAGGGAGCCATTCTATCTTGGAGCCCACTTTACTAGTCCATTGTCGCGTCAATCCATCACGAAGTGACAACTTACTTAGAGTATGAACCTTGTTTCTCGAACAAGGAAAATAACCCACGTAAGTTATATCTAAGTGCCTTTCATCACAAAATTAAACAACGTCTCACTTAGCTTAGTTTCTTTCTCGCCTTTGGACAAGGAAAAACTCTGCCCAAGTAGCGCTTAGTTTATTTTCATATTTTGATCTATACCTTTGCATTCTTGTTGCCCATTTGCGACAAGAGAAGGCATCCCTCGATATTTTTTTCATAGATAGCATTCACCACTTTTTTATCTATTTATGCTCATCCATATTTGTGGATGAGTTGTTAAACGCCTAAAGTGCATGGATGCATCCTTATATCTTTGATGGCCACTTGATCTTGATTTCAAGATCATCTTCATAGTTAGGATTGGTTCATCATTTTATCCCCTTTGACATGTTACCTTGTTCACATTGCCTCGACATAATTAAGATACTTATGTCATGTTTTTCGTAAATGTGATCTAAGTATCCACATTGTGGTGTTACGTTGTGCACATTTTAGCACATCCTTAGTATACTTTGACTTGGTTTAAATTTGAACATTGCTCCAAATCTTGACAAGTGTCACTTACTTTATTTTGCATCATTTCAATACCAATTTGACACTAATATCTCACTTCTCCACAAAGTTTGATATACGTGTCCAATTGGTGTGGTTACATAGCTTATATTTGTAATCCTCTCCCTTTGACATTTATGCCTTGCTTGTCTCTAAAATGGTCATAGTATCCTTTTATTGGGAATCATATTTACCCTTTGTTAATATTTACGCCTTGTTCATTTCGAGCTTGACGTAAGTATTGATATTTTGTTGATCATCTTTGCATAAAACTATCATTTTGCACACATATTTTACATAGGGATTATTTCCTTATTGATTGGCACACTTACATGATTGTTCTGTGTGACTATTCATCTAGAAAACATGTTTTCTAGGACAATCCTTTTTTATCTCATTAAAATTGCATCATCATGATGTCTATTTTCCTTAGACCTTCTTCGGAAAATCACACACGCATATCCATACTTACGAAATGTCTAGTTGGTTACCGTTATGCTTCCCGAATCGACATGGAGCCTTCTTCCCTTTGAAGGAGTTCCATCACACTATCTAGGTCTAGACATTTGTTCCTAAATGACACCAAAAATGACTGATTATCATTTGATTCCTCACACTTATAAAAATATGGAACCTAGGTTTAGGAATTCAAATCAAAATATTCCCATTACGACTAAACCTCGTTTGGTTCTTCACACTAGAGGATCCATTTGGGTACCCTGTTCCCACCTTCATCTCATATTCGGTGGTATGGTTTGGATGCTTCTGATCCAAATTATTATTTGGGTTCCCCCACTCTTCTTCTAATTCAGATCCAAACTACCATTCGGATTCCCACTCTTCTTCTGAAGATTTGGATCCCAACTATTGTTTGGATACCCCTAGATCAAATCCGAATCACGGTCCTCCCTTTCTTCAAGGACCTTCATTCTCAATCACCTCAATGATTTCTTCCTCCTTTGAAGACTCATGTAACTCCAAGTTCCATCAATCGAACATATAATTTGGTTCTTGAGTCACGGTCCTCCCTTTCTTCGTAGGACCTCCTTCATCAGTCACCTCGATGACCCCTTCCTCCATCAAGATTTCCATGACTCAAATTCCATCTAGTCAATCATCCAATTTGACTCCTACGTCACAACTTAATGGATGGCTATGTGATCCTACTTTCCAACCTACATTACGTCGTCTTCTAGAAAAATGACCTAGGTCCAAATCCAAATCATCCATTCATGAGATGCCTACCTCCAAGTCTACTTCTCTCGAGTCATCTTCTTCTATTAATCAGGATCCAATTCCTCTTTGGCCTCTAAGTCATTTCGATCATACCTTATCATATCTTCATCAATCTTCTAAATATCAATGTCTGTGACCATGTCAAACCATTAGAAAGAATCCATGTGCTAAGATATATTTTCAAAGCACTATCAAAAATCTTCGTGGGAGTGATAAGGTCAAGCCTTCCCCTTGTCTACATCATCGAACATATTCATCTTCTTCTGTCAATCAAACTTCCCCACTTATCGGACCCATTTATTCTAGTCAACCTCCTATGTTCGAAGAAAAAAACCTCTACTGATTGATTTCTCTCAAAATGAAGTACCAATTAGACTACACAATGATATCCCTCTAGAGGATTGCAAAAAGGGTTCTTTTTGGAACTTGATGCGCTCACATATGGGGAGGAAGAAGTTGATTCCTTTTTTTGAACATAGAGGAAGAACCTAAAGTCATGGAACTTGATTCTTCTTTTGTTATTCCATCTTCACCTTCCTCTGAACATGATGAGATTTCGGGGTCTAGCATTGATCCATGTCCTATCTTCTCATTTACCAAATCATTCCTTATCTATCATCATTCCTCAATAAAAATCTCACCTTGGGTCACCGTTGAGTAGCCCATCATTTTCTTCTATTCTAGGGCCACATCCTAGTAGCCCTACATTTTCTACTTGTGGGTCACCTCCTAGTATCCCATTACCTTCTATTCTTGGGCCATTTCTAGTAGCCCTTCATCCTCTTCTATCTATGGGACACCTCCAAATAGTCCCTCCTCATCTATACTTGGGTCACACCCTAGTAGTCCCTTACCATCTTTTTTATTCATGGGGCCACGTCCTAGTAGCCCTCCATTATTTTATATTTATGGGTCACCTTGGGGTAGCTCATTACCTTCTATTCTTGGGCCGCATCCTAGTAGCCCTTCATCCTCTTCCATCTATGGGACACTACCATCTTCTATTTTTGGTCCATGTCCTTGTAGCCCAATTTATTCCATCTTAGGGCCATATTTGAGCATCCCTTCATCATCTTCTATTAGTGGCTCACCTCCAAGTAGCCCATCCTCTTCAATTCTTGGACTATATCCATATTTTTATCCTTCTACCAATGATTGGGAAAGCCCACCACCATTTATCTTGTTCCTATCATCAATCATAAATGTTCAATTTCTCTCCCACTTCTTGGGATCGACAAGTCACGCATCAACTTATAAGAAACCCAAATAGTTTCTTAATCAAGCTCAGATCAAAACTTCCAAGAGCTCTAAAGCTCCCAACAATTCAAACGATCTTAAGGTTAAAAATCAAGCACGATTCAAGAACGCACATCAACGTAACCATCAAGTATGGTGCAAAGTGCAGAAACCTATGGATAGGGAACTCAAGCTCCCACATATGAAATCCTCATTTCATGAAAAAATCGTAGGCATTTATTGAGTACGAGCTCACCACACTCATCGAGATTGGATAACATGATTCTTGATAAACAATCATGCCTAATATCCCTTATCAAGGAAATTGCAAACATTGTTGTTGGATATTACCACGTAGATTGACTTTCTTGGTCCACCTTTCCAAAAACTATCAAAAACCTAAAAATAAAAAATAAATGCAAAAATAAAAAAATGAGAAAACACATTAAAAATCAAAGGTAAAAGATCAAACATTACAATCAGGTATTACGTATACATGGATGTTTCTTTCTTCCCTTCATTTCTTTTATTCGCAAGTCTTCCTACCATTTTCATCCCTTCGGTGATACCGTGGTTATCCTATTCACACGCATTTTGTGACATTTATCTCTATGGTATCCATTTGACCCTGGTCTTTTATCACCTTGGTAAATTAAATAATGACTGACCTCTTAGAGATCCTATCACAATTTACATCTAATAAACTTGTTGTGAAGAACTTTTGGACATATTTGTTGACACTAGCCAATGTCGTCATCACAATCACTTCCACCTCCTTCCATTAAGCCATATGTGGTTCTTAACCCTTGTCAAACAAGAGAGATGAAATAAGTTTTCATAAAAGTAAAAGAATCAAAATCAAAATCAAAAGCTAAAATCTCAAAGCAAATGCAAATTGATATATAACTCTCTCTTGGGGTATTTCCAATAATCTCTATCGGGGATATGGATGCTTGACTGGCAGTAGAGAAATGTTGTGATTAGAATCAAATACATCTCCATCGAGGCTATGGATGCCTGGCTGGTAGCAGAGAAATGTACGACTATCCTTCCACCATCCATTCACAAAATCACCTTTCATAATCAATCATTCCTACACATTAGCTAATGTGTCTTCACTTGTTTGTCTATCAAATCTTCACTTCAAGAGGTAATAAATTCCACGTGCACACACTGTATCTATATGAGAAACACAGATTAGTATGTTACCAAGTGTCTTTTTTTTTTTGGACCTTTTTAGACTCTTTCTTTAGTCCATATCTCCTCTCAAGATTTGTGCCTTTGGCTAATCGCTTCTTCATCATGAGGCTTCTAAGCTACATTTATATCATTCACATCATTTTTATACTTCATTCTGAGAACATCCATGTGTATGGTATTGCATTTTTACCATGTTTTCGGACACTTTGTCCCTTTTACAAAAATAATCTTCTCCTTCCTTTCTATCATGTGCTTTTAGGCCAACTTACATTGGGGCATCCTTGCTTCTTCCCAAACACTTCATTGGTTTACATTCATCATCATGTTGAACTATCCATATACTGGCCTTGGGTCTCACTTCTACACGTGAAGAGTTTTCCTTTGAATACTCCCACCTAATCGTTGGGGAATTTTCACATCTTCACCTTTCTCGTACGCACATGGCCTTTTTCCCTTGTACATCCCATCTATCATTGGGGGCATCCATACTTTTCTTTTCTTCATAGTTTCGTAATACTTTTTCAAAAACTTTCAAAAAGAAAAATAAAAACATTCAAATATGTTAGAAACATAAAAAACAATATAAATCATCCTACAAAAACATCACTCTTTGGTTCTTGCTTGTTCTTTTCATAAATGACATGGGGATCATTTTGATCTACCTCCATTAAACAAAGCTAGTATGCTTGTTATGTATGTACTTCCTATCCAATCAAGTTTGCTTGAAGTACTATTTTGTAGTGCACAATCCTTTTTCATCGGACCAAGTGTTCTTCGTTTGTCCCCTTGCATGTATCCTTTCTTGGGGCATCATCATCGGCCCTTTTTTTTAACGAATAGGTTAGAAATAAAGCTTGATAAAAAAACATTTGTACCATTATCTTAGATGTTGTTGGTTTAATTATGTGCGTTTGTACTTGTTGCTTTGTTAGGTTAGCTTATTTAATTTCTATTATTGCATTGCATTTTGTATGTTGCATGGAGTTAGTGTTTTTAGCAATGGAATTTTTTCGTATATGGCTTTTCATGTCATACTACACTTTTGTTCATTATTTTTAATAAAGGACCAATGATGAAGATCATTAGCAATATGATGAAAAATAAATTTGTTTAAAAGGCACTGGATGGATGTTAGCTCATTCCCCCTTCCTCATACTCATTTTCTTCTATATTCCCTTTCTTCCCTTCATCTTCTATCTATTTCCTTCATCTTTTCGATCGTTGATCAACCTCTTTCATCACCCCATCGACAATCGAGGGGGCATCCTTCATTCTAATCATTTTTCTTCTATCCCTTCAAATTTTCTACTTGTTTATGCTTGTCTACTTTCTTTGAAGTGATGTCACTTACACCACCCCAAAGAAGGGGAAATTTGTAGACACCTAAAATATTCTTACACTTAGCATTTCCTCTAATTCATTTGATTAATGACACTTTGTTAATCAACCCTTCTCCGCTCCATTCTCGGATGCCCATTCACGACACTCTTTCAGTCGTATTCCTCCTATAATCAACTAATTGGGCTAATATCTCTCTTATTAGCTAAAAATTCCTCCTTTTGACCATTCATAACCTCCCTAGTTCTCTGAACCACTTTAGGCTTCCTAAGCTATCTATCAATCACAAATGGTTAATCAAACTCCTCCTAACTCTCAATGAGTCTCTAATCACTTGTTAATCAAGTTTAACTAACCTAAACCTAGCTTGACTAGCCTAAACCTAGCTTAACAAACCTAAAGCATGTTTATCAACTCCTAATCATAAAGCTATTTTTGGCTTGCCTTTAGTCCCACATGCACCCAAATTCCAAACTCTTCCAAACCAAAAACTATAAATACAAGCCTAAGGCTTTCCTTTCAAATGGTCCTTCTCTCTCATATTTGGAGATCTTGGCATTAGAAATCATTTGTGATAGCTTTAAGCTATAGAACATTTGGATCTTGGCCATACTCCATTGTTAAGAGCTCCTCCATCTTGCATCCATCCACTCCAAATATAGTTAGTAAGGGAAGATCTAAATCTTGGCCATGTAGCCAACTTGGAGAGATCTCTTCACTATTTTTGGGAGCAAAACAACACACAAATATGATTGCTAGGATCTTAATAGGTTCATGTTTTATAGCTTTCAAAGAGTAGAGAGTAATATACATGTTAGTTTTTGATGTTTTTGTCAAATTTATAATGCTTGCATGTTAGTTTCCCTTGTTTATCTCTTATCTTATGGTCCATAGATGAGTTAGTTAAGCTTTGAGGTTTTCTAACCTCATTTCCATAGCTTTTCAACTTATCCTTGTTCACACCATCCACACATGCACATTCATGCCTTTGTCTAGTTGTGATCGCAGATACAGGCATTTTGCACACAACACGATGCTTTCCTTCTAGCCTTCCTACACTGGTCATTGGGGGCATCCACATTAATCTTTCACAAGTGTTATTGTTTCATTTTGTACTTAGAAATTTACATTACTTAGTTGCACATGCTTTTGACATATTGGTTATCTTTATAACATGCTAATGGTGTGCTTGTTTATGCATGTGCAAAATTGTTTATTTCTTGTTCTAAGTATGTGGGGATATTTTCTTCTACATCGTTGATGTTGTTCGGCCCATTTTGTATGGTTATTTTTCTTCTTGTGTTTTATATGTGGTAGCCTATTTTTATGCACACACATTATTTCTACATGCACTTATTTTTGTACTAACACTTGTCATGATGGTCTTGTGTTTTTACGATAAGAAGACATCGTGAGTGATGTACACCCATTGATTTGCAAAAAAGAAGAGCCCATATTTGAAATCCATTTCAATAATTCAATACATTACAATACAATGACTTGAATTATTCAATAAGAAAGATTTAGGACTATATACTACCTTGGTGAAGAACTTATATACTTGGTAGTTAAGTTAACTCCAAAAGACTAGTAAGCTATCTTCACATGCATTATTTTTCATAGTAACTAACTCCACACTTGTCAAGCTAACCCAATTGGTTAGCCTCTTGTAAGAATTTTGTGTGCCTTGGTTTCTAACAAGTGCATTGGTTTCTACCAAGTGCATTCCCTTCCCCCTACAAGGAAGAGTTACAAAGTACATGCAGTTGGTCCTCTTTTGGGGCCGCATTCTCCTATCAGTGATGTCCCATGTGCCCCAAAGAGAGGGGCATAATTTTGGGTTTTACATTCTACACAATGCTTTTACACCGGTTTAGTTTAGTGCACTTTCCTCCCTTACATTGTGGGTTACATACAATGAGTGGGTTTAGACCAGTCTATAGACCCTGTACACAACAAATTTTACAAGACATGGTAGTCCTTAACATTATGGGGAACATTTAAAGGTTGGAGGATATAACGTCATTCCTCCCTATACTTCTTGATCGGTGGCGTGGATCATCAAAAAAACTAGCCAAGACAGTCTGAGATCTCAACACAAATATTCAGGGGAATTAGTTAAAGGTTAGAGGATACAACAAAATTCCTCCATATACTTCTTCGTCTATGGTTTTAGATCACCCAAAAACCCGAACATGATATCCTATTTATACACCCTTTTATCTCATCATGGATCGGGGGCACATGTTCCTTTTTACACTTCTCATACTTTCATTTTCAATAGTTTACATACATATACACATGTATTTTACCTACATTTTTACATATATACATGTGTATTTGACTTCTTGATTGTCTTCTCCATATAGGTTTGGCCGCGTGCGAAGAAAAAGACAAAAACAATAATAACAAAAATAATGATGTCAACAAAACTTTACAGCAATACACACCATACTAACCATGTAGGTACATCACATACATCAACAAATACACACACGTTTCCACCCTAGGTTCACTCTCATCACTTTTTGCACATTTTCATTTTTAGTTTCCATGCTCCATCATCTTTTGTCACTCCACACTTTTTTAGTTCTTTGGCACATTATCTACATCACTCTACATCAGCATCGAGTATGCATCTCTATCTACTTTATGTTACCGAGTGTTCCACTCACCAACATAAAGTGGGGGAAAATGTAGACATTAAATCACACACTTTGGGTATTATTTAGTCTCAGTCTCATACTACTATTGATATGGTTTTTGAGTGAAGAAATTACTAATTAACCCTCGTCTTTTGGATATTATTATTTGATTTTTGTTATCATTCAAGAACTTCACCGCACATATGTCTCGTCTATTTTTTCATCACTTTATAGCCTTGATGTGGTGCCTAGGCTAGTCTTGGGTGCCCCTATCCCAATCGGGCACCCTGATATTTTTTACACTTTCCTGCCACTTTTTGGGCACTTTCTAGCCATTTTAACTTTTTATATTTCCGGTGATCGACCTCTTTTGGGGTTAATTACAAAATAAGATCAAGAGAACCATATAAATATATAATTATGAGACCATAATGATGGACCAAGAACTAGGAACTACTATCATCATCTAAGGTTGCATCCATTTAGAGCTCATTTTCATCCATCTAGCTCATCACAAGGACAAGGTTGGTTCATCTCGCATCACACAAGCATAGGATTGAAATTTTATTTTATTCGCATCCACCATTCTATTACATTTCTCTTCACATAGTTATTACTCGCTACTTTAAAAAAGTATGGCACAAGAGAAACCTAGGGCATGATCATGATGAATACACATATAACTACATCATATATCGAGATGTAGTGCAACACTCAGCTAGTAAGTCCACCATTTTGGTTGTTGATGATAGTCGAGACCCCATCATATACGCTTTTCTTTTTTAGGGTTTGATGCTTGTTTTGGGTTTTTACAAGTTCATTCTTCATCACCGATTATTGGTGACATACAACGCAGCTCAAGAATATTGACCTAATACACAATGAGTGTCCTGCATCATCAATAGACCGTGCAAAGTTGGTTTTTGGACCTCTTGCATAGACCAAGGCACCCAAAAATAAGACTAGGGTTCTTATAGGTGTCGTGATCCTCTGTGAGGTACCCCATTCCAGCCAAACAACTCAAATATATCCTTTTTAGACCTCTGCATTTTCATTCCTACTTCCATATTATTTAATTGATTTTACTACATAGTCTAGATCAGCCTACGAATCAGCTAAGTCACTTCCTTACTCTTTTTACACATTAAGGTCACTATTTTCATCTACCTAGTTGTTTGGGTCATTTTCCATGTTTATTTATTACATTTATTTATTTATTTTACTCATTAGATTAACTACTATTATTCCACATTTTTAGTTGATCATTATTTATATGGAGATCCAACATTGACTATCAACCCGTGCTTTCTCGCCCTACATTCCTAAAGTACATTGCAAAATATGCTTCAAAGCCATAAAACCTTTAGAAACCTACCACCATATGCTTTCCATATTTTGAAGAGATGATAATCCTACATTTACAACATATATTTCCATTCATAAAATGCTTATAGAGATTGTTTTTGAGAACGACATCAGTGCACAAGAAACTTGTCACATGCTTTCCAAATTTTCATTTGTAATGTGTAGTCATTATTTTGTTTCATTGAATGTTGGAAGGTATTGAGATGAGTTGTTGAATATGAGTCTCAAACACATGAAACAACCCTTCTCTTGGATTCATATAAGGTTTTCCCTTCAAGTATGGAATCACTTCCTCTTATCCATGTTTCTTGGGAATGGAGTTACAACAATACCACACTGAGAATAAATGGAAGCTTTGTTCATATCCAACAATTGTTCATGCCTATACAATAATTTCCCACATTTCTACGCATGATTCAACATATTTTGACCTTTTCTGTTGGTCTTAACTTCTTTTATAAAATCATTTCCAAAATATTTATTCGATATTAACTAGCGATTGTTCACATAACAGAATTTGTTTTGTATTGATTTTGATTTAAAAATTGAGAATTATTTCCTTTTTTACTTTTAATAAAGGAATTAAAACTGAAATTATTGTGTAAAAAATAGAAAATAAAGAGATGAATCACCAAAGAAATTTGACACAATAATTGATAACGGAGTTGGCACTTGTGGCCTATGTCTCTAGGTCCATTGAATGGGACCAATCTATTAAAACCTTGAAAATAAATATTTAAATTTTTTTACAAGAATATGATCTTTTCATCACGTTCCTCTACCAAAAATAATAGGAGTCACTTGTTACTTCATCTCAAAATTCCATCTCTAGCTCAAGTTATGAGCAAAACAAAAACACAATCACTTTCCCATGTCTATACTAGTAAAACATCTCTCCTTTTATAGCACTTCATAGCTCCGGTACAATGGTTAGGCACCTATATTTTTACCAAAGAGGCCTAGGTTCAAATCCCACTTCATGTGGGGTTAGGAAACTTTTAAGGGTCCCTCTAAAAAAAAAAAAAGCCTTAGAAAATATTTGGCGAATCTGGGAAAATTAGCTTTCAACGAATGACGAATATCAAGACATCACGACATCACTATTAAATGCTACCAGATGGTAGCTTTTTTATATCTTACGGTCGATAGCATATTTTTATGCTACCAACCAACAAGATAAACTATATTGTTGGTTGGTATCATAAAAAATACTACCGGCCGAAAACATTTTTATGCTATCAGCCGATAGCATATAGTTATAATGTTGGTTGGTACCATTTTTATGCTACCGAGTTAACAACATACTTTATGCTATCGGTCGATAAGCATAAAAGTATGCTACCCTGACTTAATATATTCAGGTGAATTTTGTGAATTTATATTTCATGGGAATGGCGAATTGACCCCTAAAATTAACTTGTACCTTAAAAATTTGGCAAAATGATCCTAATTTGTATTTCAAATTTCAAAAACTAGAATATTCATGAATTAACAAATATTCACCACTAAAATTTTCCTTGTGGGGCTCATTTTCCATGGGGATAAGATCCCACATTTGTTGGGCATGAAAATAGGAAGGAATTTATATAGGTGGGTGTTGTATGAAGTTATTGGCTTAAGAGCTATCTTTAAAAGGAACGATAACCAGATCGTACCAAGCCAAGAACACAGATGCTAATAAAACACCACGATCAATAAGATGAAAAGAATTCACTAGAATAACTTTACATAAAACCTTTACAAAAAAATGAGTAGAAATATCATATATTATTATGGAACTCAATGAATTACAATGAGAATGGGCCTTGCTTATATAGGCAAGGAATAACAATCTAAGAACCAGTCAAGGTCGTAGATCAAGCCATAAATCAAAGAAATAACTAGTCATCAAAGAACTAGTCAAGACCATAGATTTAGGAGAGAACTAGACATCAAGGATCTAGTCAATACCATAGATCAAGGAAAGAACTATACCTAACAACTAGATAATATCTCCTAATATATAAATAAGATAAAAGAAATATCCACACACACAAGTGGGTGAGGATAAATACAAAAAGGTAAATAAAGTTACCTGGATGAACATGAGATAAGGTAAATACCTACTCTGACACCCCCCTCAAGTGAAGCTAGGGGCCAAAATAGAATTGGCATGTCCACAAGTATGATTCTCGATAACTAGACCTGAAGAGGTACTCATGTACAATAACTGGGAAAAAGGGACACCACAAGGTACCCAAAACCAGTAACAACAAAGTAAAGAGAGTAAAAACCGCTGCAAGGCATCCTAAGAAGCTTGGCTCAAAAACTCATACAATGCTAAAGAATTTTGGTGTGCACTATGGTCTGAATCCAATGCTCGATCACAAAACTCAAAAACAATTGACATTGGGCTTCACCAAAATAGCTCCATACAAGGATATTGTCAATGGAGTGATGTCGAAAGTGTAAAAACAAACACCAAACATAATGTGATCAATCTACAAATAGGTGTGCCACAATCCAAGAATAATAACCAAAGCAACAAGGCAAGGACACAAACTCCAGAGTGTCATGATCCAAGAAAATCCAAGGTAACAAGGCAAGGAAATGAAACCCGAAGAAGCAAGATCAACACCACACCCTCCCATACTGTTGAATGGGTGGAGTGAAGCTACAAATCTATATGAGTTTCCCAAAATCAACTACTCAAACACTGACAAAATGACACTGGATTTCACCAGAATAGATCCCCCACAAGAGATACTATCAACATGCCAAAAGTGTTGAAAATACAGATACAAAATCTCTCAACAAACAAGAGAGATACACTACACCTGCTAAAGAAAAATGCTCAAAACAAGGAGCATTACAATGCAAAAGGTATAGAAAGTGGAGTAAGAGGCTGAATGGTGGAGGAGCCACGCCATGTAGAGTCCTCTCAACAAATGCATATGTCGCCACCACGAGTGATCAAATATCCACCCCAAATCAACACAAATGGATGAAGAAGATGCCTGCATATGACTTAGTGTAAAATGCACAATGGGTGCATGCCAAGAAACATCAGAATGTGTGTCAAGTTGATCATGAAGGTGAAGAACTCATGTGTTGCTCATGATCCGTAGAAGCTTGATAGAGTGAACAAAAGAAGGAGCTCTATCAATGTGTGATCTCAATGAAGTATATGCTCGAAAACCAATGTCATGACGAGAATTCAACTTAACATGTGGAATATGGGAAATAATACCCTTTGAATGTCTTCCAATACCTCCACCAGTGAAACCCATAGAACGGAGCATGTGAGAACTGGATGCAGTGGTATGCTTCTCAAAAAATCCATGCAGTTGAGAAGAAGTAGGATACACACCATGTGGTACTTGTAATAGGCACAAATGTGGAAGAGCATGCAGAACTAGCCTTAGAGGTTTTTAGGAACATCAAGAGAAGGAACATGCTCAAAGACCGACATATCAATGTCAGTATGTAAAAGAGCAACAACTGCAAGTGGACTAGGAGCATGGATATGACTGTCCACAATATGATGGTGATGTTGTAAGCTAGCAAGTTTCTGCAGCAGGGAGTGTATTATAGTATCCTTATCATGAATGAGTGATCAGAGAAGAGAATTTCACTTCTTGAGCAATTGATTTTCTTCCGCAAATTTTACAATATCCTCTTGAAGTACACACACTTCAGAGAAAAGCATATCATTCTAAAAATCCATGAGAGATACAAGAAGGCAACTCCCAAAAGTTTAGGACGTCGGGCTCAACCGAAATTACATCCACAATTGATTACAACACTCCTCCATATTTGGCACTTTATAATTATAGTGCAATTCTCAAAATAAAAATTTCCAATGGAATGAGCATGGAAAAATAAGCACTTTTGCAAAAAACGACACTCAAAACCGAGTTACCAATCAAAAGATACAAGATTTTCAATATTATGCTCTGCTATTTATTTTAGCTGCCACTAAAACAAAATAAAATGCTTCTACCTTCACCACACAAATAAAATTAAAAGGGGCTGGAGTTAAGCACCTACTAGTAGGAATCACAAGCTTAAGCCCTCATACTACCATACCATATGACCAAGGGCTAAGGATTTTAATGGGTGTTTGCATAACTTACTATTATGGGGTGTGTCGCTTGTTTTCGAGAAATGCACTGAAAAAGACCTTCCCCGCCCAAAGTAGCAATCTACGGATTTTCCCAAAATAGTAAAAAACATGCACAACATCCGTGGATCCCTGCCAAAAAAGGAAAGATCGACCTTAAAAAAAAAGACTTCGCATGCAAACCAAAAGCTGCTACACCGCAGAGAATCAAACCCAATTCGGATCTTGTCAAACCAAACCAAACCCAAAAAAAAATTCCTGGTTTTCTTAACCGTCTGGGTGTGAATCCTAAGGCAAACATGTGTATTTTCGCAACCACAATAAAAACCAAAAAAATGATGCGCCTCAAAAATGGCCAAGTTTACAATCGATCTTAGGGTTTTCCCACCTTCGGATCCAATGGAAGCCTCTGTTTTGCATAAAACCACATGAAAACAAAATATGACCAAATCCCAAATATATGAATATACAAAGAATTTATTTACAAAATAAAACTTACAAACAAATGTCAATAGCAATCTCCTACTCTGATACCATAAAAGAACGATAACTAGATTGTACCAAGCCAAGAACACAGATACTAATCAAACACCATGATCAATAAGATGAAAGTAATTCACTAGAATAACTTTACATAAAACCTTTGCAAACAAATGAGTAGCAATATCATATATTATTATAGAACTCAATGAATTATAATGAGAATGGGCCTTGCTTATATAGGCAAGGAATAACAATCTAAGAACCAATCAAGGTCGTAGATCAAGCCATAAATCAAGGAAATAACTAGTCATCAAAGAACTAGTCAAGACTATAGATTTAGGAGAGAACTAGACATCAAGGATCTAGTCAATACCATAGATCAAGGAAAGAACTATACCTAACAACTAGATAATATCTCCTAATATCTAAATAAGATAAAAGAAATATCCACACACATAAGTGGGTGAGGATAAATACAATAAAAGTAAATAAAGTACCTAGGTGAACATGAGCTAAGGTAAATACCTACTCTAACAATCTTATCCCCAAGGATGGGGGCTTAATGTGGGTGAATGTGTGGATTTTGGAGAGATAAGGGGTGTGACATGGCAGGTATTTATGCATGGATATTTTAATATATGGCAGTTTGAAAAATATACGTTGAAATATAAGAGGATAATAGTTGACAAATTTAATTGGAAATTAAATAATGTGGAGTAATAAAATGGGAGTGGCCAATATTATTATTTATTTATTTTCCATATTGTCACATGTCACTTTCCCATTGTTCCTCTTGATAAGCGTGCACGTGTTCAACTGTGCAAATCCCAAAATTTTTCGCCTACCCAAAAATTTCAGTGATCCATAACTTTTGCATATGAGCTCCGTTTCTACAAACAAGATATCGTTGGAATCGTTTAATTTTTATCCATGCCATGGAACTAATCTGAAACTAATTTTGAGAAGATATTAGATCGGGTTTTTCTTAGCTAGGATCCTCTGGATCAATCCTCCCCGAGAAACTTTTGGACCCCAAAAGTCAACTTAATTGGTGATTAGGTGAGGGTATTTCTCCCTCACCTTTCCGGTTTCCATCCATTTAGCCTTATTCGGGTGCATGCATTTGAACCCAACACGAAGATACTCAATATCACCCCTTTGCAAAGTTCTGACCTTCTTGTCCAAAATGATGTTTTCCTGTAACTCATCAAGGTACTCAGGAGCAAAATCATCAATGGAAGGAATTATGTTAGCATCATCATGATCAATGATCATAGGTGGTTCATACAATCTTAAATTATCAACATTTACAACTGAGTAGATTTGCATATAATGAGGTAAATCTAACCGGAAAGCGTTATTACCAATTTTTTCCAATATTTGGAATGGACCATACCGTATAGGTTTCAATTTTTTACCTTCACTTGTCAACCTTTCCTTGCTGATGTGAAGCCAAACTGAATCACTAAATTTGAACTTGTGATCAGTTCTATGTTTATCATGTCTGGCTTTGTACTTAGCTTAACTTTTCTCCAATTGTTCACGGACATACTGATGAACCTATTGAATTATCTGAACAAATATTTTAGCCTTGTTAGAATCACTTGAACCATTAACAATAGTTTCATGTCCATAATATACATCTAAAGGAGAATTAGGAAGATATCCATAACAAGTCTCAAATGGAGACTTCAAAGTAGAAGAATGTAAGGCACGATTATAAGCATGTTGCACATAATATAGATGTTCATCCCATAACTTAGGATGTTTGCCACAATAGCCCCTAAGCAAATGTACTACTGTGTGGTTTACAACCTCTGTTTGACCATCAGTCTGTGGATGAAAAGTAGTGCTCTTTTTTAGTTTTGTGTCCATAAACCCCACAATGTTGACCAAAATTCCCCAAGAAATCTAGAATCCCGATCAGATATAATTGAAGTAGGTAATCCAAAATGAACCCAAACAAACTGAAAAAACAAATGTGTAGTTCCCTCACCAGTTATTTGTTTAGTACATGGAACCAACACACATTTTGCTAAATTTGTCCACTACCACATATAAGTAATCATGTTTCTTCCGTGTCATGGGAAAGCCTCCTACAAATTCCATGGAAACACTTTCCCAAGGCCTTGTTGGAACAGGAAGAGGAGTGTAAATTCCTAATTTCCTGTTACTTGGCTTGCTTGTGGCACAAAGAACACATCCCTTAATATACATGTTTACATGTTCATGCATTCTAGGCCAATAACAATATTTCTGTAAATGTGCAACTATCTTACTAACACCAAAATGCCCTGAAATAAGAGAAGTATGTGCTTCCCTAATCATATGCACACGTTCATATAACAATCATATCATGTGCTTCCCTTACCAAAATGATATAACAATCCTTCATGCAAATGATAATCTTTTTCTCCTACTTGTTTCCCACTTACTAGATCCTCATACACTTCTCTAAAATCAACATCATTTACATATTGTTCCTTGTAACTAACATGAGCCAAAGAACTATGCTACAAAATAATAGATGCTACTACCACTAGTGGTCTAGATAACATGTCAAAAACCTTGTTTTGAATACCTTTTTTATACCTGATTACAAGATGAAATTGTTGCAAAAATCCCATCCACCTGAAATGTCTAGATTGCTGCAATTTGGTTTGTGTTTGTAAGTACTGAAGCGGTTGATGGTTAGTATGTATAATTTTTTCTTTTCCCATTAAATAATGCTTCCACTTTTTAACACTTTGAACCAAAGCATACAACTCTTTATCATAAGTTGGATAGTTTCTTACCACACTTGTAAAGGTTTTTGAATGGTAACACATTGGTCATTTGTTCTACATCAAAACTACCCCCATTGCATAGTCACTAGCATCTGTCTCAATCTCAAATGAATGTTGTAAATCTAGAAGTGCCAAGATCGGAGTGGTACTTATCTTCTCTTTCATTTTATAAAATGATTTATGTTGTTTTCCTCCCCACTAAAAGACCTGTTTAATACTTGTCAAAGCATGCAAAGGAGATGCAATATATGAGAAGTTAGCAATAAATTTTCTCCAGTACTAAACTGCACCTAGAAAACTCCTAACTTTTGTCACATTAGTGGGTCTAAGCCATTTCACAATAACCTCTATTTTTGCAGGATCAATTCTCAATCCTCCATTTCTTACAATATAACCCAAGTAAATTAAAGATGTTTTTCCAAATTCACATTTTGACATCTTCAAATACAATTTCTCTCTCCTTAATGCATCTAAGGCTTTTTGGATGTGTTTAACATGTTCATCCCATGACTTACTCAAAATAAGAATATCATCTAAGTAGAAAATAACGAAATTATCAATGAATGGTCTAAAGATTTCATTCATAACTCTCATGAATGTTGCCGGTGCATTAAACAAACCAAAAGGCATCACTAACCATTCAAACAATCCCTGTTTCATTTTAAAATTAGTTTTCCAAACATCACCTTCTATAATTCTTACTTGGTGATAACCACTTCTTAAGTCTAACTTAGTGAAATAAATTGCATTCTTTAATTGATCCAATAAATCATCTATTCTAGGAAGAGGGTAATGATTCTTTATAGTAATCTTGTTTAAAGCACGGAAATCAACACACATTTGCCAAGTGTCATCCTTCTTAGGAACTAATATAATTGGCGAACCACATGTGGATGTACTTGAATGAATTATACCTTGAGCCAAAAGTTCCATTACCTATCTCTTGATTTCCTCATTCTCTACTACTGACAACCTGTACATTCCGATATTGGGAAGAGGTGCATCCTGAAGCAACTATATCTCATGTTGAACCCCTCTTTTGGGAGGTAGACCTTGTGGATCCTGAAAAACATCATCAAAATGAGAAACAATTTTTACTAATTCATCCTTATGTTTCAAATCACAAGTCTCAAAAGCCATCTCATGTTCTTTCTCTTTGGCTTTGACCACCATGAGCACAAAACTTTTGCTTGAGTTTACAAGCCTTTTCATTTGACCTGCAATTACCAAGGATAGATTATTCTTTTCACGGTGAGCTCTAACAATAAACTCAATTCCATCCTTTACAAGAAAATATTTATTTTCTTCCCTATAGAATATTTCTTTACGATCATACAAATAAGGACTTCCCAAAACCACCCCACAAATATCCAAAGGAACTACATCCAATTCAACCTCATCTATAAAGGTGTCTGCAATGGAAAATCTAAAAGTACAAGTTTTAGTTACTGCTGATTTCACATCATCACAAACCTAGCCCAAAGGATAAGGCTTAGGATGTGGTTTAGTTTTGAGTCCTAGTTTCTTAACAACCTCCTCAGAAATTAGATTAGCTTGGGATCCACTATCAAAAAGAGTATCAATTTTCGTATGCTTTGAAATTACTCTAATGTGGAAAAGCTCATTCCTTTTCTTATCATCATGTATAGTTTGTTTACTAGAAGAAGATACAACATTTGTAGTACTATTGTTGGAAATTGAAAGTTTTGATTTACCTTGAAAACTCATAGCTATGATGTTTGTTTCATCACCGAGAATCTAACCCAAGATCATGAACTGCAGTGTTTGTTTTATTTTCCTTTCCTTTCTTAACCATCCATTTAAGTTTTAATTTAGGATGTAATTTCCAACATTTAGACTCGTCATGGTTATTTTTACAATGATTACAAAATGGTTTTTCATCTTCCTTCTTAACAGTAGATTTTGTCTTATGCTTACCCTCTTCTTTTCCTTTTTCTTTTGAACCTTTTCCTTCAGATTGCTTGTTCTTTTGTTTAAAAGAAGAGAAAGAGGAATCCTTTGTCATTTTCCCTCATGCTTCCAAATGGGTTGCTTGAACACATACTACATCAAGATTAGTAGGACTTAAAACAAGTATCATATGCCTTAGATAAATATGCAATCCACCAATATATTTAAGCAGTTTTTTCTTCTATGTTTAGAAATTCCTAGAATTAGAGCCCTTTTCCTAAATTCTGTGTGTATTCTTGAACACTTTGTTCCTTAGTTTGTCTTAATGTTTTCCAATCCATCATAGCTTGTTTCTTATAACCAAGAGGATAAAATTGTTTCCTAATATTTGAAACAAATTCAGAACAAGAAGTGATTTCTATACCTTTGGTTTCTTTCACTTCCTAAAGCTTACTCTCCCACCAAATGAGTGTTGTACCACCCATCTGAAGAGTTTCCAGATAAATCTTTGCTTCATCATCAACAATTCTCTTAACCCTGCAATATACTTCTATCTCGCTAGACCCGCTTATCCAACTTCTCTACATTTAGCTCTCCAGGTATACATTGGCAATTCAAACTTTATATCTAACTTTAATAAAGGAAAATCAGATTTTAAAGGGTCTCTTTTAGGAATATCGAACTAGAGCTATCTTCTTTTTTACCTTCTCTAGTTCCCTTTTCCCTTTGTCTATCTTGGTACATTTCCTCCAACATTTCCTTCATCTGTAGGAATGATTGACAAAAATTTTCCTCCTCTCGATCCGTCATTGTAGGATTTGAGACCATCTCGGTACCAATTTTGGAATCTCCTTCAACTAACTCTCCTTCACCTTTCTTAAATCGAGACCTTGTTAACATCCAACACATAACTTGCAATCAGCATTCAAAGATCAGAAATTTATGGGCACTCAAGTGTGAAGGATAATGATGACTTGGAGTGGGCTTTAGTGAAGCTCAAAGATAGCCCATGCGTGAATTTTCAAATTATCTACAGCCGCATTTACTCTCATCACTCCCAAAATGTGTGCGGGATTCTAAATAATCGGGACAGATAGAAGCGCAATGGAATTTCATACGAAATTTGAACAAGGGTTTAGAGGAAAGAAGGGCAAACATTACAGAGAGGTAAAAATGGGAGGAGCCCCATGTCAAATTGAACCTTGCTAGTTGATTCGGATTGGAAGGAAATTGCAGAGCTCTAGAATATCCTTAAGTAGGGTGGGATTTCAAATTTCATCGATCATATTCAAGGTCACGACTAGAGCATTTCAATACAACTCTCCATGGATTGGAAGGATCACAAAGTTTTGAGTATGGCGGGCATAGAATTACGGTGAATGAAGAGCTTATTGTTGAAGCTACTTGGTTTGGAGATGGAAGGCCTCTGTTTCTTCAGCAAGAGAGTCAAAAAAGGTTGAAGAGAAGAAATTTGTTCTTATTGAGGACGAGGTGTTGATGTTTTTTTACATTTGGGCGGGGCTATAGGTTAGTTCAATTCCACCACCCTTTGATGAGATAACCTGCATGATGATTATATCTTTAGAAGGGAGGTATGTCACTGTCCCCACTAAACATTTGGTTTTTCTAAACCACTTCCATAGACAAATCACGGTTTGTTTCCCTCACTATCTCCTGAACTCTCTTGAACGCTCCATCTGGGAGTTCCAGAAGCATACACGGGCTACCCCTTTGCATCAAGGGCTTATTCTCTTATTGCACAAGTTTTACATTTCCAAATACCCTAGCCTCCCTTCCTCCCCAACATGACTCCTCTCCCTCCCTCCACCGTCACCACCCCCATCCACATCCCTTCCACCATGACCCCCACTCTCATCACTACCACCACCCCCACCCACATCCCTTCCACCATGACCCCCACTCTCATCATTGCCACCACCACCCCAAGCCTAATTCTAGAAAACAAAAGAAGCTCAAGCTGGAAACCCTAATTTTGAGCGAGAATCCTTCGCAATAGAAAGGATATGGAAGTTGCACAAAACCTGCTACACATAAGTAGTATAGGCCATGAAGAAGCCTCTCAAAATGAAGGAAATAGCTTAAAGGAACGATAACCAAATCATACCAAGCTAAGAACACAGATGCTAATCAAACACCATGATTAATAAGATGAAAGTAATTCGCTAGAATAACTTTACATAAAACCTTTGCAAACAAATGAGCAACAATATCATATATTATTATGGAACTCAATTAATTTATTTGCAAAATAAAACTTACAAAGATGGATGTCAATAGCAATCTCATTTCGATACCATGAAAGGAACGATAACCAGATCATACCAAGCCAAGAACATAGATGCTAATAAAACACCATGATCAATAAGATGAAAGTAATTCACCATAATAACTTTACATAAAACCTTTGCAAACAAATGAGCAACAATATCATATATTATTATGGAACTCAATGAAATACATTGAGAATGGGCCTTGCTTAAATAGGTAAGGAATAACAATCTAAGAACCAATCAAGGTCGTAGATCAAGCCATAAATCAAGGAAATAACTAATCATCAAAGAACTAGTAAAGACCATAGATTTAGGAGAGAACTAAACATCAAGGATCTATTCAATACCATAGATCAAGGAAAGAACTTAGTCAAAACCATAGATCAAGGAAAGAACTATACCTAACAATTAGATAATATCTCCTAATATCTAAATAAAATAAAATAAATATCCACACACATAAGTGGGTGAGGATAAATACAATAAAGGTAAATAAAGTACCTAGGTGAACATGAGCTAAGTCTCTAAACCAACAATTATCTTTTGATACTATTCTTCACCACTTCTCAATCAAACCCATTTGCCTTCATTAAAATTGATAATTCAAGGTATTGCAAGGACATGGAAATCATATCTCATTAATATTATCAATTCCTCATTCACATCTACATCACACGTATGTATTTCATCCATAATTTTGTTTTCCCCTACAGGAATTGTGGCATTCAACATTTTGGCATCCACGATCTACACACCAACCTCTGCATTCCCATTAAAGAACTCAAACCCTTATAAGGTCAAGCATTACCATATTTTCAAGATTCCCTTAAACATGTTGAATATATTCTCATCATTGAAATGAGTTTCATCATGATTTCATTATGATGTTATTATATATTATTGGATTAATACTTAGACATTTTGATTATTATATTTTGATAAGTAGATGATGGACTATGATGATATTTGTATTATTAACATGTTGTGATTTACATTTTGATTATGATGCACTAGATGGTGATGATGGACAATTATATATGTTGGTTTGCAGTATTCATGATTTTATACTAACATGTCATATTCTAGATGCATAGCCTATGTTGGATGTTTTGAGTAGGATTATGATTTTATGGATGTCAAAATGAATTAATTGTATGATGATAGATGATAGAATTGCTAATTTTGGATTATGATTATTGATTTTTATATGTATATTATTCTCGATGTTGTTGATATGGCCGTAAGGCCAGAGAGGTATTTTGTTTTTGTAGAGGACATTTTATCACATACATCAAAAGGGGATAGGGACCAACCATGGAAGGATGTTGGATGTTGTGCAACATGGAAAAATTTGACAACTTGTGTATAATGTTATGTTGTGTTATTGCATGCTTTGTTAGGAGGTTCCCATGGGGGTAACCTCATTTATGTGGCCATGGGTGTATTGTGTTTCCTTTCTTTTAATTTTTTTTGTTTTAAATTTGTTGTGCATGTGTTTAATTTTTGGGAAATATTGTTACTTTTATTAACACTTACTAATGTATCTTAATTAACTAGTTTAGCTTAAATTTGAATTAAGAGGGAAGATATGACATGTGGGAAATAAATTGGGTAGATGGTCCTTGAGATCTTGTGGATGTAAATTAAATTTGTGTTGGGTTTTGTGTTGTGTACTCTTCACCAACTTCAAATTCGATTTTGACTTGGGAGGATTTTTTTGGAGGCTTGTGGGACAAGCTAACCTTGTCCTCCATGCCTCTTAAACTTTCTATTCAAACACCATACCTATGAAGTATGGGAGTTAATTTTGACTTTAATGTTTTTGGGATAGTAAAAGGGTAAATAATTACACTTTTACTTACCACATTTAATTTTGTCCTTGATAAGCATGGTGTGCAAGTTGGAGTGTCATGTGGGCATGTCATAAGTCTTACATGTGCATTTAATTGCTTTGGG
The DNA here is from genome assembly GCA_018340775.1 of Taxus wallichiana var. yunnanensis. NCBI lineage: Eukaryota > Viridiplantae > Streptophyta > Pinopsida > Cupressales > Taxaceae > Taxus > Taxus wallichiana. The sequence goes on along the minus strand of CM031241.1, from coordinate 453,533,656 downwards.
TTTGGTGTTTGACTTGTGTGTTGGAATGGAGGGATGATGAAGTGGCATCCTACATGGAGCCACCTCATCATCCTCACATCCATTTTCTATTTATTGGATGATTTTGATGGATTTTGGGTTACTTGCCTTATTTTATTTCTCTTGCACTTTTGAAAATTGGTCTTGGTTTTCATACTTGGAGTTTTTTTTGGATTTGCATTTTGGATTGAGCTTGGTGTGAAGGATTCTAAATCTTGTTGAGAAAAGGAATTGGAAGCTTGATGGAGAGGTAGGCTCTCCTCTTTTTGCATTTTGTATTAATGTATTTGATGTAGAAATGGTGTTTGTTTGTATATTGTATGAGTGTTGTGGTTATGTTTATTTGTAAATGGGTAGCTTTCCTTAAGTTGGGTGTGGGAGATGGATTTATGGGACCATTGGGGAGGGAAAAGGGAGATGTGAGGCATGCATTTTGAGGGAGTGTGAGTTTGAGTTCCACCTATGGGGAGTGAAAAGGATAACATGGATATATTTTGCATTTTTTGCAAGTGTAGAAATAAGGATTTGATTATGTTTTGAGTTGTGCACATGGAGGCTTTTGGGTGGAACTCCTACATCACTTGGGAGACAAAAGGAGGTGGTGCCCATATTCCATTGCTCCTTGTTGGCTTGTTGTAGTCAAGCCTTTGTGCTTTTTGGAAAAGTTGTTATTTTGTTTGAATGGATTGTTTGAATGTGTTGATTTTTATTTGTGAATGCTTGTTGTGGAAGCCTCTTGTAAAAGTTGTCAAATGTTGCATAATACCCCTTATTGTTCTTTGGTTGGGGCTCGGGGGCCAATAAGGGGATGGATTCTCCTCTTATTGGATTATAGGTTGGGTGGAGAGTGTCGCCTATACCCCCTTTATTTGTATTGTGATTCAATTTTGAAGAGTTGAAGGATGCAAGTTTGAAAGCTAAAAGTTGGGAGATGACCTTGAAAGAAGATTGTGTTTTGAGCTTGTTGGAAGAACCTCCATGTTGTAAAATTTATTATTTTTTCCCACTTAGAGTGGAAGATTGTAACTTTGTATATTTGAAAGAAAGCCTTGTATATTTCATTTATTCCAAAAGTTTGTAGTGACTTAGTTGAATGAAAAAGAACTTGGTTGTATACCTATTGAAATGGCAAATTTTATTATAAGAAAGGGATTAGAATTTTTTGTATTACAAAAGAATGTTATTGCAACTTTTATTTATCATATTTTTTATTGTAAGAGTTGGAAAGAAATTTTAAATATGTTAATAAAAATGACTTACATTTCATTTATTGTAAGTTGTATGTTTGAATGGAAAAGTGAATGTTAATCCTTTTACATTATTGGAAAGTTTGTTTTAAATGGAAAATGGATAAATTTCATTTAAGTGTGTTTTACTTTTTTCTCATAATCAAATGATTATATAAGAAGGAATATAGAGTCAATTTATATCCAATTTTTACTTGGTTTTGTAAAAAAAACTTTCTTCAAATACCCTCATTTGGTTAGAAATAAAATTTTTTGAATTTCACTACTAGTATAGTTACTACACAAATTAATATGAATAGAGGAAAATTTGTTTAACAAAAAAAATTTATTTGGTTTCAATTGGGAAATACTATAGCTACCTAATTGTATATAAACAAATATTAAAAAAGGGTTATTTAACATCAAATTTCAATTATCTTAAATGAAATTAATTAAAATAAAACTTAAATAATAACAAATATAATAATATAAAATATATATATTATATATAATTATTTATAATATATAAATATTATATATACATAAATATTAAAATATATATATATATATATATTGTAAAATTATTTTAATTAAATTAATAGCTTGTTGGGGTTGGGTAATGGCCCAATATGCCCCACAAATTTATTGTAAGGAGTGGGGGGGGTATAACACCCCCACCCCATATAATTTTTTATTTAAAAATAAGGTGGGGGTGGGATGGGCACCCCTTCCCCCCCATTACACATTATTAATTACCTGCCTCATGTCAGGCTAAACATTGCCAAAAAAATATACATGCATGAAACCCTAAGACACGGTCACGAGCATTTTATGCAGGCATATATGAAATTGCATATTTAAGCATATATATAATAAATATACTATATATGTATATATATATATATATATATATATATATATATATATATATATATATATATATATATATATATATATATATATATATATATATATATATATAAATATATTTTATAATATAAATATATATATATATATATACATATATGTGTATATATATATATATAAAATATAAGTTTTTAGGTTTTTATTCATTACCCAAATGGGTATATATACATTGTGTATACAACTAACTTGGAAGAAAAATACCAAATAAATACAAATAAAGAAGGAAAATAATACCCACAAAGAAAATGGGTAGATCTATGTTTTAGCACAAAACTTCAACAAAAATGGAGCTTAAACCCTCTCTAATGGCCTCCATGGCTTCTTCTCTTCTTCTCCTCCTCCAAACCTGCAAAATAAGAATGAACAAATGAATAAGAAATTAGGGTAAATGAGTAAAAAGTAACTATAAGGATATTTAGGGAAACTCAAATCTAAGGGCTAGGATAGATTTAATCTAATGGCCTAGATTAAACCCTACATCACTTAAGTGGGGAGGTATTTTTGTGGGAATGTAAATTTAAATAAAAAGAGTAATGGGGTAATGGGGGTGGTTAACCTAATGGGGCCTCTTAGTGGAAATTAATAAAGTGAATGTGTTTAGAGTAATAATGAACTTTTGTGTTAGAAAATTAAATATAATTTGGGATGTAATTAAATAAATTAATAGAACTTGGTAAAGTTTTTAAACCGTAAATATTTTAGGAAGTAAATTAATAATATTTAATTATTAATTTAATTCCAACTTCCTCAAGCTTGTGTAGAAATAATTTAACTAATAAATTTATTAATTTATGAATAATGTTTACCCTTGCAAACCCTTTTAAAAAAAAAAAAAATTACCGTAATTTTTGCCTATTAAATTATTAGGTTTTATTTTGATTTGAGAGTAGAAATTTTTGGGTGTTACACTTGGTATCAGAGTGTGGGTTCAACGCTTGGACCCGGGCACACTTGAAACACGAAACATAAACAAGTAAACCTAGCGTAACTCTAAACCTAGAACACACAACATTGCATGATATTTTAAAATGTAGAAAAATTAGAAAACTGAAACAAAACCTAGATGATGATAAACTAACTCTCACCTTGGTCTGTGTAGGAGGGTGACTAAGAGAGGGGTTCTACATGTGGACCTAGATTTACCACCCTAGAGATCAAGGTAGTAGCTATATTGCCCTCAAATATGTAGACACTACATGATGTAATAATGCCATATATATATGAGAGGATATTTGGGGGGCGACCTAGTAGAGAGAGATGATAGAGAGCCATTAGTGGAGGCTCATGCACCTTCATGTCATAGTGTTGAGGATAGGGAAGAGAACTCCCATGTGGAGTCGGTTAGACATGAGTCACCACCTAGAGAGCACAAAGATAGAGCTATAGGACATAGAGACAGGTCTAGGATCCCTAGGCGAGGGATGATCATGTAGAGAGACCTAGGGGCCAACAAATGATGGAAGATCACATTAGAGAGATATTGAAGTTACACCCACCTCATTTTTTGGAGACATGAGAGGATTTTAGGTAGAGGCATGGTTGGTTAGCTTGAGTGAGATGCTTCAAGCTATGTCCTTGTTCTAGAAACATGAAAGCTCATGTTGTTATCCACCTTTTGAGAGATGGATCCAGAGTTTGGTGGAGGATGAGGAGATAAAAGCTCCATGTGGATTCAGAGATATTACTTGGGAGCTCTTTGAGGAGTTTTAGGAGTAGATACATATCTAGGAGATTCATCAATAGTGGATCGATGAGTTTCATGATTTGTGACAGGCCTCCATGATGGTAGCAGAGTATGAGGGTTAGTTTTTGGATCTGCTTTAGTATGTAGACTACATGTAGGATGAGCAGGTTAGGGTTCACAGGTTCATCAAGGGCCCTAAACTTAGACTTGGGAGGGGCATGTGCACATTCATTTTCCTCGAGACACTATCAGAGGCCATGGAGAAGGCCTACATTATAGAGAAACTAGGGGAAGACTCAACAAGCTCAAGATAGAGTGAGGAGCCATATACAACAGATGCATGATAGTAGGTCGAGGGGATCAGCTCCTCCTCCTCGTGGTGGACACACTTTAGCACAGTCTTCCTTCAGCCTCCTCCTCCTCAAGCAGTAGCAAAAAGACTGACCACCCTTTTGACCTCCACATGCCATGATGCTCAGAGAGGGCGTAGTATGGGACCTCCATCTAGGGGCCCAATAAGACACAAGCTCCACCTCGAGCATAATCAGGAGTACGTCACCACAACACCCACAAAGATCTATGATAGGATCATCAGTTCTATAACATGGACTACCGGGCCACTTGGAGGAGTATCTACTCAGTGGAGAGGACCAGGTAGTTGTTATGGGTGCGGTGTACATGGACATCATTAGAGAGAGTCCCTTAGAAACCCTACTAATCAGGGTAAGGCACTATTTATGAGCCTATGGTTGGTGACATGGCTAGGAGCCACATGATTTATGTAGTGGTCGAGAACCACTAGGAAGAGCACTAGGGCATGGTGATTGAGACCACATGTAGCATTGGTGGTATTTCTACCCCTATCTTATTTGATTTAGGATCTTCATATTCTTTCATTTCTCCATCATTAGTAGAGCGATGCAAGTGGTGGTAGTTAGGAAAGGCCTTAGTTGGGATGTTGAGATGGCTTCTGGAGCCAAATCTCTCAAGTGGAATCCTTAGTTAAGGAGTGTGTAGTGGACCTAGGACCCTTCACCATGACTTTGGATCTTTGTATCCTTCCCTTGGGTTCGTATATGGAGTTATCTTGGGCATGGATTGGTTATCTACACACAGAGCTAGATTTGATTATTATAAAAAGGTTATATCTTGTGTAGATGATTTGGGAGTGGATTCGAGTGATAGTTGGAGTTAGGAGACCCATCTCTATTTGCACCATATCCACTATGCAGGATAAAGCGGTGTGTGATGGGGTTTTTATATGCCATCATAGTTAGTGACCAATTAGAGGATGAGACTCATGGACCATCACTTGATGACCACCCCATTTTCAAGAGTTTTTAGATGTTTTTCCTAGTGAGTTTTTAGGGTTACCTCCCCCACATGAGATAGAATTTCATATTGATTTGGTTCTGGAGCAGAGCCTATCTCACGTGCACCATATAGGATGACCACATGAGCTATGTGAGCTCAAGTTGTAGTTAGAGGGCCTTCTTGAGAAAGGCCTAATCCATCCTAGTGTATCTCCTTGGGTGCACCTATGATTTTGTGAAGAAGAAGGATAGATCTTTACATTTGTGTGTGGACTATAAACAGCTAAACAAAGTAATGATCAAGAATCATTACCCCTTCCTAGATAGATGATTTATTTGATCAAGATGAAGGGGAAACCATATTTTCTAAGATAGATCTTAAGTCAAGCTACCATCAGCTGAGGATTGTGGAGGAAGATATCCATAAGACAACTTTTCGCATGAGATATGGCCACTATGAGTTCATAGTGGTACCTTTTGGTCTAACAAACGCCCCATGTATTCATGAGTTTGATGAATGGGGTGTTTAGGATTTTTTGGATCACTTCATGCTCATTTTTCTTGATGAAATTTTATATACTCATGTACACGTGAGGAGCACGAGGAGCACCTTTCGATAGGTTCTGTAGTGTCTTGAGAGAAACAACTATACGAGAACCTAGAGAAGTGTGCCTTTTTTCAAGTCAGAGGTTCAGTACTTAGGTCACATTATTTCTGGGGAAGGTATCAATTGATCCTTCCAAGATTAGAGCTATTATGGATTGGCAACACCAACCAATGTATTGAGGGTGTGTAGTTTCATGGGATTGGACAGGTTATTACAGGAGATTTGTTCAGGACTTCTCTCGTGTTGCGCATCCCATCACTTCCCTTCAAGTGGAAAGGGAAGAAGTTTTTGGTCAGATAGATGTGAGTAGGCCTTTAGTACATTAAAGGAATGCCTTACAAAAACATTGATTCTTGTAGTGTTCCAGATCCTCAAGAGGGATTTCTTCGTGTGTACAAGATGCTTCTTTGGTAGGATTAAGAGGTGTTTTGATGTAGGAGGGCCATGTAGTAGCCTTTGAGTCTTGAAAACTCAAGGATTATGAGCTCAATTATCTGACTCATGACCTTGAGCTTTGTGGTAGTGGTGCATGCTTTTGTGTGTTTGGCATCATTTCCTTTAGCAAGAGGTTCATTCTCAGGATAGACCATTTGAGCTTACATCACCTCTTCATGCAACCCAATCTCAATGCTCATCAATGGTGTTGGATGGAGTTTTATGTGAGTATGACATGGAGATAGAGCATGTGAAGGGAAGGAGAATGTGGTTATAGATGCTTTGAGTTGATGAAAAGACATTTGGTTATGGCTACTTTAGTGGGTACAGACTTGTGGAGTAGGATTTTATGACAACTTCCACATGATAACTTCTACCTTGTAGCTAGAGAAGAGATTGAGTCTCAAAGACCCCTTGAGGGGAAGTTTGATGGATTTGCATTAGATTTAGATGGAATTCTAGATACAAGAGGCCAGATCTATGTACCTAGAGATGGAGGTTTGAGATAGGATATTTTGGCAGAGGCTCATCATGCACCTTATTCAGCCCATCAGGGGTGAAGAAGATGCACGCCACTTTGAGATAGTTGTACCATTGGAGAGGACTTGGAGAGATGTAGCTTAGTTTGTGTCTCATTGTTTGGAGTGTCAGAGGGTGAAGGATGAGCATCAACATCCAGCTGGCCTTCTTTACCCACATGTTATACCGGAGTGGAAATGGGACACCATTTCCATGGATTTCATAGTAGGGCTACCATGACATCGAGATACCACCATGATGCCATTATGGTCATGGTGGATAGATTGACGAAAGTGAAAGTGGCTCATTTTTTAGGTGTAAAGACCACCTATATATACTAGTTAGTGTAATGTGAGTATACTTAGATGAGATTTTTGATACAATGAGATTCCATAGAAGATTATTTGTGATCGTGATCCCTTATACACCTCTCATTTTTGGACTACCATGCAACATGCCCTTGGGATGAGTATCAACTTTAGTACAACATATCACCTAGAGAGACAAATGGAAAGATGGAGTGGGTGAATCAGATTTTAGAGGACATGCTTCGGATGTATGTCATGGACCATCAGTCGAGATGGGAGGAGTATTTGTACTTGGTGGAGTTTTCTTATAATAACAACTTTCAGAGTTCTATTGGGATGGCACCATTTCAAGAACTATATGGTAGGGAGTGTAGGACACACTGAGTTGGGAAAGATTGGAGGAAAAAGTATCTCTTGGGCCATCTTTGTTACAGGACATGAAGCAACAGGTTATTTTGATCAGACAAGAGGCTACATGAGGCACATGATAGAAAAAAAAAATATGCAGATCAGAGGAGAGTTGACCACAGTTATGAGGTGGGCATGAAGGTGTTTCTTCGTGTCAGACCTCATAAGATCCCTATCCATTATGGAAAAGGCTCTAAGTTAGCTCCTAGATTGTGGGTCCATTCGAGATCTTGGAGTGGATCGGTCCCTTAGCTTATCGTCTAGCCTTACCACCTAGCTTTCTCTCATGTCATGATGTATTTCATGTTTCTATTCTTAGGAGATACATTCCAGATCCCTCTCATGTATTGGATTAGACCACATTGCAGGTGCAAGAGAGTAGGGAAGGTGACTGTGGAGCCCATGTACATCATAGAGTATAGGACCCTGGGCCTTCGAGGCCGCGAGATTGACTAAGTGTGAGTCTAAGTGGGATAGGTATGATGAGACTGTAACCACATGAGAGGATATTCTACTTTGTTACGGAGCTAGATTTCCACACCTATTCAATGACTTCCAGGAGGAATTCAAGTCTAAGGGGAGGGGATGTAGTGCCCACTCCTCTTTGACACTATTTCATTATGATGTTATTACTTGTTGGATTGATACTTAGACATTTTGATTATTATATTTTGATCAGTAGATGATGGAATATGTAGATATTTGGACTATTGACATGTTGTGATTTACATTTTGATTATGATGCACTAGATGATGATGATGGACAATTATATATGTTGATTTTTAGTATTATGATTTTATACTAACATGTCATATTTTGGATGCATAGCCTATGTTAGATGTTTTGAGTAGAATTATGATTTTATGGATGTTAAAATTGAATTAATTATATGATGATAGATGATAGAATTGATAATTTTGGATGATGATTATTGATTTTATATGTATATTATTCTCGATGTTGTTG